>OZ038439.1:12671094-13073629 GCA_964036275.1 Litoditis marina | reverse complement strand
GGGGGGGGGTTGGTGGCATTTTCTATGAGTGAAAAGGGTACTGTGGAGAATTCTAGAGAGAGTCAACCAGTATAAGTAGGATAGGTAACCGGAAGGGTCAAAGGGGGGGGGGGGGGTTGGTGGCATTTTCTATGAGTGAAAAGGGTACTGTGGAGAATTCTAGAGAGAGTCAACCAGTATAAGTAGGATAGGTCACCGGAAGGGTCAAAGGGGGGGGGGGGTTGGTGGCATTTTCTATGAGTGAAAAGGGTACTGTGGAGAATTCTAGAGAGAGTCAACCAGTATAAGTAGGATAGGTCACCGGAAGGGGTCAAAGGGGGGGGGGGGGTTGGTGGCATTTTCTATGAGTGAAAAGGGTACTGTGGAGAATTCTAGAGAGAGTCAACCAGTATAAGTAGGATAGGTAACCGGGAGGGTCAAAGGGGGGGGGGGGGGTTGGTGGCATTTTCTATGAGTGAAAAGGGTACTGTGGAGAATTCTAGAGAGAGTCAACCAGTATAAGTAGGATAGGTCACCGGAAGGGTCAAAGGGGGGGGGGGGGTTGGTGGCATTTTCTATGAGTGAAAAGGGTACTGTGGAGAATTCTAGAGAGAGTCAACCAGTATAAGTAGGATAGGTAACCGGGAGGGTCAAAGGGGGGGGGGGGGGTTGGTGGCATTTTCTATGAGTGAAAAGGGTACTGTGGAGAATTCTAGAGAGAGTCAACCAGTATAAGTAGGATAGGTCACCGGAAGGGTCAAAGGGGGGGGGGGGGTTGGTGGCATTTTCTATGAGTGAAAAGGGTACTGTGGAGAATTCTAGAGAGAGTCAACCAGTATAAGTAGGATAGGTAACCGGAGGGTCAAAGGGGGGGGGGGGGTTGGTGGCATTTTCTATGAGTGAAAAGGGTACTGTGGAGAATTCTAGAGAGAGTCAACCAGTATAAGTAGGATAGGTCACCGGAAGGGTCAAAGGGGGGGGGGGGTTGGTGGCATTTTCTATGAGTGAAAAGGGTACTGTGGAGAATTCTAGAGAGAGTCAACCAGTATAAGTAGGATAGGTAACCGGAGGGTCAAAGGGGGGGGGGGGTTGGTGGCATTTTCTATGAGTGAAAAGGGTACTGTGGAGAATTCTAGAGAGAGTCAACCAGTATAAGTAGGATAGGTCACCGGAAGGGTCAAAGGGGGGGGGGGGTTGGTGGCATTTTCTATGAGTGAAAAGGGTACTGTGGAGAATTCTAGAGAGAGTCAACCAGTATAAGTAGGATAGGTAACCGGGAGGGTCAAAGGGGGGGGGGGGTTGGTGGCATTTTCTATGAGTGAAAAGGGTACTGTAGAGAATTCTAGAAAGAGTCAACCAGTATAAGTAGGATAGGTCACCGGAAGGGTCAAAGGGGGGGGGGGGTTGGTGGCATTTTCTATGAGTGAAAAGGGTACTGTAGAGAATTCTAGAAGAGTCAACCAGTATAAGTAGGATAGGTCACCGGAAGGGTCAAAGGGGGGGGGGGGGTTGGTGGCATTTTCTATGAGTGAAAAGGGTACTGTAGAGAATTCTAGAGAGAGTCAACCAGTATAAGTAGGATAGGTCACCGGAAGGGTCAAAGGGGGGGGGGGGTTGGTGGCATTTTCTATGAGTGAAAAGGGTACTGTGGAGAATTCTAGAGAGAGTCAACCAGTATAAGTAGGATAGGTAACCGGGAGGGTCAAAGGGGGGGGGGGGGTTGGTGGCATTTTCTATGAGTGAAAAGGGTACTGTGGAGAATTCTAGAGAGAGTCAACCAGTATAAGTAGGATAGGTCACCGGAAGGGTCAAAGGGGGGGGGGGTTGGTGGCATTTTCTATGAGTGAAAAGGGTACTGTGGAGAATTCTAGAGAGAGTCAACCAGTATAAGTAGGATAGGTAACCGGGAGGGTCAAAGGGGGGGGGGGGTTGGTGGCATTTTCTATGAGTGAAAAGGGTACTGTGGAGAATTCTAGAGAGAGTCAACCAGTATAAGTAGGATAGGTCACCGAAGGGTCAAAGGGGGGGGGGGGGTTGGTGGCATTTTCTATGAGTGAAAAGGGTACTGTGGAGAATTCTAGAGAGAGTCAACCAGTATAAGTAGGATAGGTAACCGGGAGGGTCAAAGGGGGGGGGGGGGTTGGTGGCATTTTCTATGAGTGAAAAGGGTACTGTAGAGAATTCTAGAGAGAGTCAACCAGTATAAGTAGGATAGGTAACCGGAAGGGTCAAAGGGGGGGGGGGGGTTGGTGGCATTTTCTATGAGTGAAAAGGGTACTGTGGAGAATTCTAGAGAGAGTCAACCAGTATAAGTAGGATAGGTCACCGGAAGGGTCAAAGGGGGGGGGGGGGGTTGGTGGCATTTTCTATGAGTGAAAAGGGTACTGTGGAGAATTCTAGAGAGAGTCAACCAGTATAAGTAGGATAGGTAACCGGGAGGGTCAAAGGGGGGGGGGGGTTGGTGGCATTTTCTATGAGTGAAAAGGGTACTGTGGAGAATTCTAGAGAGAGTCAACCAGTATAAGTAGGATAGGTAACCGGGAGGGTCAAAGGGGGGGGGGGGTTGGTGGCATTTTCTATGAGTGAAAAGGGTACTGTAGAGAATTCTAGAGAGAGTCAACCAGTATAAGTAGGATAGGTAACCGGAAGGGTCAAAGGGGGGGGGGGGGTTGGTGGCATTTTCTATGAGTGAAAAGGGTACTGTAGAGAATTCTAGAGAGAGTCAACCAGTATAAGTAGGATAGGTAACCGGAAGGGTCAAAGGGGGGGGGGGGGTTGGTGGCATTTTCTATGAGTGAAAAGGGTACTGTGGAGAATTCTAGAGAGAGTCAACCAGTATAAGTAGGATAGGTCACCGGAAGGGTCAAAGGGGGGGGGGGTTGGTGGCATTTTCTATGAGTGAAAAGGGTACTGTGGAGAATTCTAGAGAGAGTCAACCAGTATAAGTAGGATAGGTAACCGGGAGGGTCAAAGGGGGGGGGGGGTTGGTGGCATTTTCTATGAGTGAAAAGGGTACTGTGGAGAATTCTAGAGAGAGTCAACCAGTATAAGTAGGATAGGTAACCGGAGGGTCAAAGGGGGGGGGGGGGGTTGGTGGCATTTTCTATGAGTGAAAAGGGTACTGTAGAGAATTCTAGAGAGAGTCAACCAGTATAAGTAGGATAGGTAACCGGAAGGGTCAAAGGGGGGGGGGGGGTTGGTGGCATTTTCTATGAGTGAAAAGGGTACTGTGGAGAATTCTAGAGAGAGTCAACCAGTATAAGTAGGATAGGTCACCGGAAGGGTCAAAGGGGGGGGGGGTTGGTGGCATTTTCTATGAGTGAAAAGGGTACTGTGGAGAATTCTAGAGAGAGTCAACCAGTATAAGTAGGATAGGTCACCGGAAGGGTCAAAGGGGGGGGGGTTGGTGGCATTTTCTATGAGTGAAAAGGGTACTGTGGAGAATTCTAGAGAGAGTCAACCAGTATAAGTAGGATAGGTCACCGGAAGGGTCAAAGGGGGGGGGGTTGGTGGCATTTTCTATGAGTGAAAAGGGTACTGTGGAGAATTCTAGAGAGAGTCAACCAGTATAAGTAGGATAGGTCACCGGAAGGGTCAAAGGGGGGGGGGGGGGTTGGTGGCATTTTCTATGAGTGAAAAGGGTACTGTGGAGAATTCTAGAGAGAGTCAACCAGTATAAGTAGGATAGGTAACCGGGAGGGTCAAAGGGGGGGGGGGTTGGTGGCATTTTCTATGAGTGAAAAGGGTACTGTAGAGAATTCTAGAGAGAGTCAACCAGTATAAGTAGGATAGGTAACCGGAAGGGTCAAAGGGGGGGGGGGGTTGGTGGCATTTTCTATGAGTGAAAAGGGTACTGTGGAGAATTCTAGAGAGAGTCAACCAGTATAAGTAGGATAGGTCACCGGAAGGGTCAAAGGGGGGGGGGGGTTGGTGGCATTTTCTATGAGTGAAAAGGGTACTGTGGAGAATTCTAGAGAGAGTCAACCAGTATAAGTAGGATAGGTCACCGGAAGGGTCAAAGGGGGGGGGGTTGGTGGCATTTTCTATGAGTGAAAAGGGTACTGTGGAGAATTCTAGAGAGAGTCAACCAGTATAAGTAGGATAGGTCACCGAAGGGTCAAAGGGGGGGGGGTTGGTGGCATTTTCTATGAGTGAAAAGGGTACTGTGGAGAATTCTAGAGAGAGTCAACCAGTATAAGTAGGATAGGTCACCGGAAGGGTCAAAGGGGGGGGGGGTTGGTGGCATTTTCTATGAGTGAAAAGGGTACTGTGGAGAATTCTAGAGAGAGTCAACCAGTATAAGTAGGATAGGTCACCGGAAGGGTCAAAGGGGGGGGGGGGTTGGTGGCATTTTCTATGAGTGAAAAGGGTACTGTGGAGAATTCTAGAGAGAGTCAACCAGTATAAGTAGGATAGGTCACCGGAAGGGTCAAAGGGGGGGGGGGGGTTGGTGGCATTTTCTATGAGTGAAAAGGGTACTGTAGAGAATTCTAGAGAGAGTTAACCAGTATAAGTAGGATAGGTCACCGGAAGGGTCAAAGGGGGGGGGGGGGGTTGGTGGCATTTTCTATGAGTGAAAAGGGTACTGTGGAGAATTCTAGAAAGAGTCAACCAGTATAAGTAGGATAGGTCACCGGAAGGGTCAAAGGGGGGGGGGGTTGGTGGCATTTTCTATGAGTGAAAAGGGTACTGTGGAGAATTCTAGAAAGAGTCAACCAGTATAAGTAGGATAGGTCACCGGAAGGGTCAAAGGGGGGGGGGGGTTGGTGGCATTTTCTATGAGTGAAAAGGGTACTGTGGAGAATTCTAGAGAGAGTCAACCAGTATAAGTAGGATAGGTCACCGGAAGGGTCAAAGGGGGGGGGGGTTGGTGGCATTTTCTATGAGTGAAAAGGGTACTGTGGAGAATTCTAGAGAGAGTCAACCAGTATAAGTAGGATAGGTCACCGGAAGGGTCAAAGGGGGGGGGGGGGGTTGGTGGCATTTTCTATGAGTGAAAAGGGTACTGTAGAGAATTCTAGAGAGAGTTAACCAGTATAAGTAGGATAGGTCACCGGAAGGGTCAAAGGGGGGGGGGGGGGTTGGTGGCATTTTCTATGAGTGAAAAGGGTACTGTGGAGAATTCTAGAAAGAGTCAACCAGTATAAGTAGGATAGGTCACCGGAAGGGTCAAAGGGGGGGGGGTTGGTGGCATTTTCTATGAGTGAAAAGGGTACTGTGGAGAATTCTAGAAAGAGTCAACCAGTATAAGTAGGATAGGTCACCGGAAGGGTCAAAGGGGGGGGGGGGTTGGTGGCATTTTCTATGAGTGAAAAGGGTACTGTGGAGAATTCTAGAGAGAGTCAACCAGTATAAGTAGGATAGGTCACCGGAAGGGTCAAAGGGGGGGGGTTGGTGGCATTTTCTATGAGTGAAAAGGGTACTGTAGAGAATTCTAGAGAGAGTTAACCAGTATAAGTAGGATAGGTCACCGGAAGGGTCAAAGGGGGGGGGGGGGGTTGGTGGCATTTTCTATGAGTGAAAAGGGTACTGTAGAGAATTCTAGAGAGAGTCAACCAGTATAAGTAGGATAGGTCACCGGAAGGGTCAAAGGGGGGGGGGTTGGTGGCATTTTCTATGAGTGAAAAGGGTACTGTGGAGAATTCTAGAGAGAGTCAACCAGTATAAGTAGGATAGGTAACCGGGAGGGTCAAAGGGGGGGGGGGGGTTGGTGGCATTTTCTATGAGTGAAAAGGGTACTGTAGAGAATTCTAGAGAGAGTCAACCAGTATAAGTAGGATAGGTAACCGGGAGGGTCAAAGGGGGGGGGGGTTGGTGGCATTTTCTATGAGTGAAAAGGGTACTGTAGAGAATTCTAGAGAGAGTCAACCAGTATAAGTAGGATAGGTCACCGGAAGGGTCAAAGGGGGGGGGTTGGTGGCATTTTCTATGAGTGAAAAGGGTACTGTGGAGAATTCTAGAGAGAGTCAACCAGTATAAGTAGGATAGGTCACCGGAAGGGTCAAAGGGGGGGGGGGGGGTTGGTGGCATTTTCTATGAGTGAAAAGGGTACTGTGGAGAATTCTAGAGAGAGTCAACCAGTATAAGTAGGATAGGTAACCGGGAGGGTCAAAGGGGGGGGGGGGGGTTGGTGGCATTTTCTATGAGTGAAAAGGGTACTGTGGAGAATTCTAGAGAGAGTCAACCAGTATAAGTAGGATAGGTAACCGGGAGGGTCAAAGGGGGGGGGGTTGGTGGCATTTTCTATGAGTGAAAAGGGTACTGTGGAGAATTCTAGAGAGAGTCAACCAGTATAAGTAGGATAGGTCACCGGAAGGGTCAAAGGGGGGGGGGGGTTGGTGGCATTTTCTATGAGTGAAAAGGGTACTGTGGAGAATTCTAGAGAGAGTCAACCAGTATAAGTAGGATAGGTAACCGGAAGGGTCAAAGGGGGGGGGGGGTTGGTGGCATTTTCTATGAGTGAAAAGGGTACTGTGGAGAATTCTAGAGAGAGTCAACCAGTATAAGTAGGATAGGTCACCGGAAGGGTCAAAGGGGGGGGGGGGTTGGTGGCATTTTCTATGAGTGAAAAGGGTACTGTAGAGAATTCTAGAGAGAGTCAACCAGTATAAGTAGGATAGGTAACCGGGAGGATCAAGGGGCGTGGGGTGAGTTTTGAAGGTACTGTAGGTAATAGTATGGGGGTTACCAACCAATGTAAAGCTGACAGGACCAATGATTTCAAGGAATTGAAAGGTACTGTAACTGTAAGGTAGGGTAGGAGAGGGGGGAAGTTCTATGGCTGGCAATCTTTAACAATTTCCCTGGTTAAAACAATGAGTTCCTACTCTATATCTTCTAATGAGATCTTCAATTGTATGTATCCGACTGCCGTTTTGTGAGAATTAAATAACACTGTCCTTATGTATCAAGTCTCAGGCCATCGTAGGAAATATTAGGTGATACTGTGTTTTTCTCAAAGTCTGGCCTATAAAGTAAGATTTACCCTCGTTCTATAGTTTTTAATATGTATCTCCTTCCTCCTCGGGTTGTATAGTTTCAAACATCCAGCTACCGTATGAAAGTTTGTCGACAGCTGCTCTCGACCACCCACATATTGTTATGGGTGGTCCTCCTTTTCTCGCGGGTGAACAACAAAGGCTCAATGTCATGATGATCCCCTTTATGCCTATCTAAACATATAACATAGAAGGAGAGAGAGAGAGACGGGCTCGGGCGGCGGTAAAGCGTATAGTTACGGTACGGAAGTACAAGGGGGGGGTAAATATATATATATATATATATTATTTAAAAAAATATATTTCGGATTGCAATCTTCTTGCTCTCCTGAATAATACCCCATATACGATAGACAGACGTCAGATGTGAACAAAAGACAGCGATGTTGTTCTTAATATTTGAATGCTGTCTGGTGTGGGTCGTTGGTGACCATGTTAGATTTGACACCACAGAAATAGTTTTCAAGTGTCCTTCTCAACTTTCCTGAAATCGGCGAACGAACTTCAGTCGAACGTGTTTGGGACAGAGTCTGTCAGTCTGTCTCGTTCACACTGTGTGACATCGTGATCTCCATATGTGAAATAGTGTAATGCCAGTGCAACTAAAATGAACGTGCGTGGCCCCGAAAATGAACATGATACCCCGTGAAACAGTAACTATTTGTCTCGTTTATTGTGTATCTAACAGTTTTCACTTCCAAAAATGAGCGTATGTTCCCGAAAAATGCCAAAATGAGCGTGGGTCAGCGTCATTTTGGCAGGGTATTTTACATATGGTGATCTCCTCGAACTGCTCGTAACTCATTTATACTCGAGTTTCAAGTTGATCTCAAGGTTGTTTGTTCTTCTCCCGACATTGTTTACGAGTCAGACACTATGCTGATGTCGTGTGTTTGAATTTTTACGACGCGCGACCGTTTATTCTGCGTGCATGGCAGGTTTACGAGCTGAAATGGCCTCGTTCACTGGGAGAGGTTATTGGCAGACAGTTGGCTGGTAATGGGGCAAGCTCATGGGTGATCACTGGCCACTGACTCTATTAGGGATTAGGGTTAGGGTTGTTAGGGTCGACCTTGATTTGGCCCAAAACTCGAAAACTTCATTTGCTGAAAACTCGAGAACTTGATGGTAATGGGGGGAAGCTTATGGGTGATCTGTGGTCACTGACTCTATTAGGGATTAAGGTTAGGGTGGTTAGGGTCGACCTTGATTTTGTTCAGAGCGCGAAAACTGGATGGTAATAGGAAAGTTTATGGGTGTTCAGTAACTCTATTAGGGATTAGGGTGATAATTTGTCAATTCAAGAGGCAGAAAGGAATGTTAGTTAGTGTTAGTTCGAAGGCTATCTAGTATAATTTTCTGGAACTTTCAAGCGAAGCAGGCAGTTGGCTGGTAATGGGGGAAGCTCGTGGTGAAGGGGTAACCAATAACTAATCTGCCATTGGTTCATTTGGATGGTTACTGTGAGTTTTTTTTTCGTTTTGTTTAAACGTAGGGTACAACTATACCTGCTTCTGGTTATCTAGTCTATTTTAAGGAACTTTCAGACAGTTGGCTGGTAATGGGGGAAGATTATGGGGGATCTGTGGTCACCGAATCTTTTAGGAATTAGGGGTGATAGTTTACCATTTAAAGAGGAAAGGAACAGTTATAAGGTTACGGTAAGTTGTTTCGTATTGGTTAAACGTAGGTTACAACTGTACTGGCGTCCGGTTATCCTACTTTTGTCTAGGAATCAGTTTGTCAAAAGGTCTTCGGGAAATAATGTGAGCAGGCGGTTGGGCGGTAATGGGGAAATTTTATGGTGGAAGGGTAGGCAATGACTCTTTCAGGAGTAGAGGGATGATTTGCGGTTAAGGAAGGACGATTATGTGGACCAATCTCGTGTCAACGGTACTTTAAACTACAATCGGAGAATGTATTGCAGTTTAAAGGACTGAAGCGTTGTGATTGGACCACATAATCGTCCTTCTTTAAAGGGGGTTAGTTAGTGTTAGTTCAAACGTTATCTAGTGCCTTTTTACGAAACCTTTGAGGAAAGGAGGCTGTTGGCTGATAATGGGCGACGCTCATGCGTTCGCTATCTCCAAAGCATGAGGTGTATAGTCGTAGCCAACGGAAAGGCGTGAGGGTACTGTATATCTCACTTTCCGCTGTGTACGCACAGATGCGTTCGATTCCAAAGCTTGCTTGTTATGTGCTCTAATAACGCAGTGGTTAGCGCCCCTGCTACGAATATTTTGCTCGCAGGTTCGATTCCTGCGAACGACAAAAATTTATACATTTGGCACTCACTATATATCACCCTATCCGGCTGTGTTTGTAGTTTGATCCAGTCGTCAAAAGTTCATCGAATGTTTGTCAAAAAGGTCTTTGTCTAGTTTACAATTTTCAGCACAGATTGCTGGTAATGGGCGAAGCTTATGGGTGGTCATTGGTCACCGAATATTTTAGGGATAAGAGTCAGAGTTGGTAAAGCCGAAATTGATTTTGCCCAAAACTCGAAAAATCGTCTTCGCCCGGAACTAGAAAACTCGAGAGTCTCCGGCCAGGTGATGGGGAAAGCTCATGGGTGGTCACTGACTCTTTTAGGAATTCGGGTGATCATTTGCCTTTTAAAGGAGTCAGAAAGGAGTGTTAGTGGGCCAATTCTACAACTAACCGGGTTTTTAGGTAACCTAACTCTTTTTGGTAACCTTTTTCCAGGTTACCTTAGTAGGTAACCTGGAAGTAACCTAAAACTAAAATCCGGTTACCGTTCAAACTAACGGTTAAAAAACACATTTTGCGTTAGAAAAACAGGTAACCTGTTTTTCATTTTAGGTCACCAACCGGTTACCTACTGAGGTAACCGGAAAAAGAGGTTACCGAAAAGGGTTGGGTTACCTAAAAACCCGGTTAGATATAGAATTCACCGTGTTGGTGACTTGATGGAAGGTTTATGGTGTGGTTGGTGCTATTTGATAGGGTACTGTAAGTGTTAGTTGAGTGTCCAAATTTGAATCTCAGTCATATCTGAGAACTTGGCAGAACTATCCAATTAGAGCACACTTGAATTGAACTACGAAAAGAGTACTCTTTTTGTACTTTTTTTTTCGAAGTTTTAAAGTTTTGACACTCAGCCTTTTTCGAACTAAATATAAACGATAGAAGAGAAGGGAGAGAGATGAAGAGACCCAGAGAAAGAGAGAGGTAGACAGAGGAGGAGACTAGCTGAATACACACCATTTGCATAAACAAACACTGTGTATACGTATATGTGGTGGTGGCTGCAAAATAGTTGTTGATTAGGGGAAGCTCGGGACGGAAAAATCAGGCAGGGGATTAGTAAAAAAAACTTGCAGGCATATTTGCAAGTTGGGAAACACCGTTTTGTTTTGCTGTGTTTGTAGTTTGATCAAGCGGATCTAGGTGTCATAGTTAGAGAAGTTTCAATGCTGGTCAAACTACAATCGAGATATGGTCACCATCTGTAGTTGGGAGCTTTGTCGGTGGAAAACTACTCAGCAGTCGCATGTCCCATGTACATGAACGGGACGTCCCATGTCCCGGTACTGTCCCGGGACGGTACCAAGAATTACGGTAGAAGTGGAGCAGATTTGCATAAATGATGACAAAAATTCTCCTCGATCCTGACTTTCATATACGAATATGCTCTATTTTACCGTAATTCTTGGTACCGTCCCGGGACAGTACCGGGACATGGGACGTCCCGTTCATGTACATGGGACATGCAGTCGCCTGAGTATTGCATCTGTACTTTTTTCATAAGGGTTTTTCATCCTTTCCATCTTTTACAATAATTTGAATGTTTCAGATCAAAAACCGCGTCACAACAAGTCGAACTCGGTAGAAGTTGATGTGGATGCCATAAATATTCCCGATGGTATGGTAGTATATATCATTGTAGTTTGCTATCTGTACTCAGATTTACCTGACTCTTTTTTCATAGAGCTGTTGTAAATTGAAAGATGGTGAAATTGAATAACGAACTGTATGTTTGAGTTTATGTTGTGTAACACAGTAGGTCGAATGGTGGCAAACACCCGTGCCTGCAAACTTTTGACCGGTATTTCATGAATTTGGCAACCCTAAATATAGTTCTAGTCATTCCCACTGAGGCTTGGCAGCGTGCCAATGATTATTTCAGGCAATTTTTCACCACTTTATAGTTTAATAAAAACTGCAAATCTCTGTTAGCGGTTATTCAATGTCTTAACAACACGAAAATATAAAAATTTCTTTAAAAGACTCGTGTTTTCTCTAAGAAATATAGGCATCCGAAAATCTTGGCACGATGCCAACGGGTCTCAGTAGGAATGAAACGTACTATACCGATTTGTTGTAGTTTGAGTTGCTGTAATTTTATGTGCTGTATTTGCAGGCCGTTGGCGGGTGGTCACAGAACATGTGCCGGAAAAACGTCTCCTTCTCGCTAGATTTGCGACCACGGATGAGATTCTGGTTGGTTGAGGAAAACTTGGGTATCGTTTTCAGAATATCGGAGCATTCTCGCTCTCGAATGTCATACTTTTATTTCTAGGAGAAATGTTCAAAACCAATTCATATTCATTGAAGTACTGCGACCATATTGAGGCCAAGGATGGCACAACTACCACACATCGATAGACCGGTCAGAAGTAAAGAATATCATCAGTTTGGTGTGATGTAACTCGTACAGGATGTCCGATTAACTACTCGGTCGAGCTAGCTACTTCATGATTTGTGAATAGTTCTTTTTTCGAGTGGGGGTGTTTATACAGGTTTCAATTTTTTTTGCCCATTCTAAACATTTGCCATTCAGGAACACCGTCAGCGTAGATCGATTCCTGACTCGAAGATGAGTTCGGAGGAACGGAAACGGCGTCTCGAGGACAATAGTGTGGACGGTTGGTTGGGGTTTTGGTCATTTTTCAGGGAGTTCCCGGAGTTTTTAGTTTATTTTAAACGATATCTGCAGAACTGAGGTGGGTGAAGTGTGTGATCGCGAGCTAATGTATAAAAGTCTCATAGATAGTTCTATCCGTGGCGCATACCCAGAGCCCAAGTGACAGCCCAATAATGACTGCTTAAAAATGGTAAATATCTCTGATATTCTGATTTTGTAAGTTTATATTCATCTTCCTGGGACTTGATCGATGTTTTTCTCTTAGAAACATGAACCTTTCCATAATTCTGTTCTGTGTTTCAGGTTATTCGTATAAATGGAGTACCGACGAGAAAGTGCGTCCCGGACTGAACATCTTTGACAAGGACGGAAATGAGCTGGACTGGGACTATGAACACGACACCAGGTTGGTACGAATGTGAAAAATGGATCTTTATAAACTCTGAATGGTCTGAAAGTTTTTTCTCTAGACCTTCATTTTGCGATATCAAGCAGCCAAGCTAAAGACAGGGAATCTGCTTCGTTTATTTGGATTGTAATTTTAAACTACGTATAATCGATGTGATCGATACATTTTGCATAGTTTAAAGTTTAAAGATGCCAGACTATAAGCCAATTCCATTGTGCATTCCGTTTCCCTTCTATATTATTAGTATTATTATCATCATTCATTGTCATTACATCAGTATCGTCCATTCAGATTCTTCGACGAGGCATCGCCAGCTGGCAGCAAGGAAACCCCCAAAGATGACGTCACGAAGGGAGCTCCACAGGCTGTCAAAGTTCGGGTACGTATGGGGAACCAATTGAAATCAAGGAAAATTTGAATCAGAATTTTCAATTTTCGAGTTTTTCCGTTTTAATAAGTGATATGAAATTGAAGTGGAAGCTTAACATGGCTAGAAGTTAGGAAAAGTTACAGCAGAAGCTACATTATACTGTTTCGTTTCTAAGCGAGACTACAGAATGTTGATGGAATTTCTGGAAGTAAGGATTCTTTTTTCCAGGGTCGTGGCTCGAAAAAGGGACGTTTTCTCTATGGCGGCGGCTCAACGCTCGCATCTGATGTCGTTGAGGAGAAACCGAAAAAGTGGGCATTTTGGTATCTCGAAAAGTCAATAATCTACAAAATGCCCAGTAAACGGGAACATTTCATCCATACACAGCCTGGGGTAGCACAACGGCAGTGAAATGGCAGTGAAAACTATAGTAGGCTTCCATGGCGGATTGACTACAGGTGTTTCTGTTTTACTAGTAATTTTACAGGCACGTGAACCTAGACAGACTAGCCGGATTATTGGAACTGCTACAGTATAACTATAAGTGTGAACTATAAATGTCTGTATCATCTCGTTTTACTAGTGCTTTTACAGGCACGTGGACCTAGACGACCCTGAGGAAGACGAAGAACGTGACGACGATTTCGGGCCGAACCTCGACCCCTCCCCCACACCCCAGCCATGGGACAGAAGGTCCCGGTTGGCAAATAGACTGACTAGGGATAGATGGTAGATCAAGAGATTTGTAGTTTGTACTGTTTGTATTCTATTTTTTTTACTTCGAAACATGTATTGAACTCATTGTTAATTGTTGTATTTTGTATTGTTAACGTATTCCTTTCACCCATGTTGCCCTGTTGAAGGAAGGTCCCGGTTGGACCATAGACTGACCAGAGATCAATGGTAGTTCATGAACCCTTGTAGCTCGTTTTGTCCATTTGTATCTCCCATCCACGACTTCTACAGTATAATTTGAACCCTTCTTTTAATTGTTTGTTCACCCTATCTTGTCGCGGTTGACCAATAGACTGACCCGGGATAGATGGTAGATTGGGGGATTTGTACTTTGTACTTTGCACTCTCTGTACTTTGAAGCTCGTATTTTTGTACTGTCCTTTCGTTGTTGTTTGAAACTTGTATTTTTTGTTTCTCTCTGATCCCTCTCATGGTTTATTTGTAAATCTCAGTTGTTTATAAACTTTTGAGTTTTAGTTTGAACTTTAACGCTACACCAAGAAATCAACCGATATCGTATTTGGGTCCTTCTGAACCTCTTTTTTTGTCGGGGTGGGAGAAATCAGTTGCACGATTTTCCCAAACTTACCATGGACGCTCCAGACGAAAATTATCAACCAGTTAACGTGTTCCAAACGCGTTTTAAAACTGGGTATAAAAGGCGTGCGGTGAGTCGGACTCTCATAACCAAACCTCGAAGAAGAATGGGAGACAAGTCGTGCTACATGGGAGCTGGAGGCTACGGCAGTGGATACATGGGAGCCGGAACTTCGACCGGAGCCGGATACGCCAGAGAGGAGTACGCACAGAGCGGCGCCAGCAACACCGGAGCCTCCAGCGGTGGACAGTGTCAGTTTTAGAGATTGTTGTAGTTTGATTTGATATTATGTAGTTCGATCTGATCTCTGTAGTCTGATGCGTTATATGTAGTTTGATGGTGTCTGTAGTTTTTTGAGTTGCCAGCAGTCTGAGGCGCAAGCTCACAGTTTCATTAGGCGGTCAGGTTTTTGGTTTGGTGCTGTTGGTTCGACTAATGAGTTCATTCAATCTCTCAATCTACTGAAGTATACTTAATAGGTTACTAGGTTCCCAACTGCTACATGGCTCTTACGGTCTTTCTTAAGTGCTTACTTGCTTAGTTCTCTAGGTAAGAGTTCTCTTTAGTCTTTAGGTAGGAGTCTTTCACAATAATCACAACCTACTGAAAGTAGAAAAGTAGTTGATCCACCGTTACTTTTTCCTAATCCCTTTATTTCCAGCCGCCCCCCAGGTGTTCAAGCCCCGTACCGACCAGTCTTGCTACATGGGACCCAACTAGATAGTTGCCACCAATAAACATGCATTGCATTCCTATATATTGTTGTGTTCTTTGTACTTTGTATTTGATGTATTACAGAATGGAAACCAAAAGCAAGATCAAACAAAAAGTTAAACAAACAATACATGATTGCATCCTTCAAAGAAAAAATTTGAAGTCAGACAGTTCCGCACGAATCTACCCATACGAGATACGGCGCAACGAGGGCTAGAGAGAAGAGAGCAAGGAGAAATCTGAAGTCAGACAGTTCCGCACATATCTACCCGTACCAGATACGGCGCAACGAGGGCTAGAGAGAAGAGAGCAAAGAGAAATCTGAATTCAGACAGTTCCGCAAACCTACCCATACGAGATACGGCGCAACGAGGGCTAGAGAGAAGAGAGCAAGGAGAAATCTGAAGTCAGACAGTTCCGCACAAACCTATCCATACGAGATACGGCGCAACGAGAGCTAGAGAGAAGAGAGCAAGGAGAAATCTGAAGTCAGACAGTTCCGCCCAAACCTACCCATACG
Organism: Litoditis marina; assembly: GCA_964036275.1. Taxonomy (NCBI): domain Eukaryota; kingdom Metazoa; phylum Nematoda; class Chromadorea; order Rhabditida; family Rhabditidae; genus Litoditis; species Litoditis marina. The sequence goes on along the minus strand of OZ038439.1, from coordinate 13,058,418 downwards.
AGATACGGCGCAACGAGAGCTAGAGAGAAGAGAGCATAGAGAAATCTGAATTCAGACAGTTCCGCAAACCTACTCATACGAGATACGGCGCAACGAGGGCTAGAGAGAAGAGAGCAAGGAGAAATCTGAAGTCAGACAGTTCCGCACAAACCTATCCATACGAGATACGGCGCAACGAGAGCTAGAGAGAAGAGAGCAAGGAGAAATCTGAAGTCAGACAGTTCCGCCCAAACCTACCCATACGAGATACGGCGCAACGAGAGCTAGAGAGAAGAGAGCATAGAGAAATCTGAATTCAGACAGTTCCGCAAACCTACCCATACGAGATACGGCGCAACGAGGGCTAGAGAGAAGAGAGCAAGGAGAAATCTGAAGTCAGACAGTTCCGCACATATCTACCCGTACGAGATACGGCGCAACGAGGGCTAGAGAGAAGAGAGCAAAGAGAAATCTGAATTCAGACAGTTCCGCAAACCTACCCATACGAGATACGGCGCAACGAGGGCTAGAGAGAAGAGAGCAAGGAGAAATCTGAAGTCAGACAGTTCCGCACAAACCTATCCATACGAGATACGGCGCAACGAGAGCTAGAGAGAAGAGAGCAAGGAGAAATCTGAAGTCAGACAGTTCCGCCCAAACCTACCCATACGAGATACGGCGCAACGAGCGCTAGAGAGAAGAGAGCAAGGAGAAATCTGAATTCAGACAGTTCCGCACAAACCTACCCATACGAGATACGGCGCAACGAGAGCTAGAGAGAAGAGAGCATAGAGAAATCTGAAGTCAGGCAGTTCCGCATAAATCTACCCATACGAGATACGGCGCAACGAAAGCTAGAGAGAAGAGAACATAGAGAAGTCTAAAGTCAGACAGTTCTGCATGAATCTACCCATACGAGATACGGCGCAACGATGGCAAGAGAGAAGAGAACATAGAGAAATCTGAGGTCAGACAGTTCCGCATGAATCTACCCATACGAGATATGGCGCAACGAGGGCTAGAGAGAAGATAACATAGAGAAATCTGAGGTCAGACAGTTCCGCATGAATCTACCCATACCAGATACGGCGCAACGAGGGCTAGAGAGAAGAGAACATAGAGAAGTCTGAAGTCAGACAGTTCCGCATGAATCTACCCATACGAGATATGGCGCAACGAGGGCTAGAGAGAAGAGAACATAGAGAAATCTGAGGTCAGACAGTTCCGCATGAATCTACCCATACCAAATACCGCGCAACGAGGGCTAGAGAGAAGAGAACATAGAGAAATCTGAGGTCAGACAGTTCCGCATGAATCTACCCATACCAGATACGGCACAACGAGGGCTAGAGAAAAGAGAACATAGAGAAATCTGAGGTCAGACAGTTCCGCATGAATCTACCCATACCAGATACGGCGCAACGAGGGCTAGAGAGAAGAGAACATAGAGAAGTCTGAAGTCAGACAGTTCCGCATGAATCTACCCATACCAGATACGGCGCAACGAGGGCTAGAGAGAAGAGAACATAGAGAAGTCTGAAGTCAGACAGTTCCGCATGATTCCACCCATACCAGATACGGCGCAACGAGGGCTAGAGAGAAGAGAACATAGAGAAGTCTGAAGTCAGACAGTTCCGCATGATTCCACCCATACCAGATACGGCGCAACGAGGGCTAGAGAGAAGAGAACATAGAGAAGTCTGAAGTCAGACAGTTCCGCATGATTCTACCCATACCAGATACGGCGCAACGAGGGCTAGAGAGAAGAGAACATAGAGAAGTCTGAAGTCAGACAGTTCCGCATGATTCCACCCATACCAGATACGGCGCAACGAGGGCTAGAGAGAAGAGAACATAGAGAAGTCTGAAGTCAGACAGTTCCGCATGAATCTACCCATACCAGATACGGCGCAACGAGGGCTAGAGAGAAGAGAACATAGAGAAGTCTGAAGTCAGACAGTTCCGCATGAATCTACCCATACCAGATACGGCGCAACGAGGGCTAGAGAGAAGAGAACATAGAGAAGTCTGAAGTCAGACAGTTCCGCATGATTCCACCCATACCAGATACGGCGCAACGAGGGCTAGAGAGAAGAGAACATAGAGAAGTCTGAAGTCAGACAGTTCCGCATGATTCTACCCATACCAGATACCGCTTTTCCTAACCATGTTATGACCATTTATCATGACCATGACCATGTGATTGAACTTAAAATACAAACAACAATAGGGTTGTTAATCGAGTTGAACATTATTGAACAACTTAATTATTGAAGTTGAACATTTTCGTTATTCATTATCTTCAGTTCAGTTCAATTCAGTTCAGGAAGAACAACCCTAAACAAAGCTTTAACAACCCTAAACAACAGAGAAAAGTATATAGGAAAGCATGTTTATTGTGGTGGCAACAATCTAGTTGGGTCCCATGTAGCATGACTGGTCGGTACGGGGCTTGAACACCTGGGGGGCGGCTGGAAACAAGGGGTATAATATAACTTACTGATCAATTTATAAAAATTAAAGATAAAGGTTTAATGAGCAATTGACTTTATCACAAGCATAGTGTAATTACAAAGTTATTGAGACGAATGCCTATTCTAGTTGGAATCTAGTTAATATGCAAGAGCGAAAATCTGAATTCATCCTCGAATGAGTAATCTTCTAAAGAACCTGGACGCAGGTGAAGCCTAAAGCCTAGACGTCACCTATCACAGAATAACTACAAAATGCCTGCAAAATAACTACAGAATGAGTCAAACTATAAATCTCAAAGCCTACATGTAACCTGAAACCTAAATACATACCCTAGACCTAGGTAGATCGCAGAAGGATCGAACTACAAACCCTAAAGCTTAAAGATGACCTGGAGCCTTGATACAGACTGTCTAGAGATATCCTCTGTAGCTAGATAGCCTAGAGATTACAGAATAAGTACAAGGAAGGTGAGCATCGAACTACAGATAACCTGAAATCTAGATACAAACCTTGGCTTAGATCAAACTACAAACTAACACTGTCCACCGCTGCTGGCTCCGGTGTTGCTGGCGCCGCTCTGTGCGTACTCCTCTCTGGCGTATCCGGCTCCGGTCGAAGTTCCGGCTCCCATGTATCCACTGCCGTAGCCTCCAGCTCCCATGTAGCACGACTTGTCTCCCATTCTTCTTCGAGGTTTGGTTATGAGAGTCCGACTCGCCGCACGCCTTTTATACCCAGTTTTTGCCCAGTTTTCCACGAAAATTGACGTGGCGGACGGGGCGTTTTGAACGCGTTATGGTGCGCAACGGTGCGCGGCGCGACGCGCGACGCACCGCGCACACTTTACATGTTAACTTTCGTAGATAACTTTCATTTCAAACGTTCAAGGCTATTTCACGAAGCTGGTTGATTTCCTGCAAAATTTATTTTTTTCTCCTTCGTTTATATCTCCAGTCATGACTTTTACTGAATGATTGCGGAATTAGTCGTTCAATTAGTTCCTACCAATGTTTGATTAGCGATGACTATATAGTCTTTTCCATTCCCACTGAGACTCCTACAGTAGGATTTCGAAACTTCCAAGCCGTTTTCCTCACTTATTTATGATCGGAAAGGTTCAAGATTTTCGCACCTCATTCTCTTTCTCAGGTACATTAAACATACGAGAGGATTTTCCATGAACCACATTTACAGCTTCACAACATCCTTTGGAAAGTGTAAAAGGTTACTGTAAGAGTCTCAGTGGGAATGGTGTGAACTATACCTGGTAGATCACAGGGTGCTCCTTAGAGAGAACGACCGGAAAACAGACAAATCCGGATAGAAAAGGTGCTGTGGGGTCAAAAAATTAGCCACTCGTAGACCAGCGATAAGCGTGCTCTTTTGCGAGAAATGCATTTCCCTGTGTCGCAGTCCTTTAATTTATTGTGCGAATGGCGCGCGATTGCTGCTTTCATATTCTTTTTCGTATTTCGGCAAACTGTTCTCTTTTCAAAGTGTTGATTCGGTGTTTGCGCTAGTGGGCGCCGTGCCGCACTGAGCCTCTCGGGTTCGATACCCGGCTGAGGCGGATAGGTAATTTATTTGTCTGTGTGCCCACCATTATCGATGAGCTTCCATTATGAAACAGTGATGGATCTTACTTAGGAAATGAACGAGGGGTGCGTATAGTCTGTTTCACGCAACAATAGCCCTCTACAGTAAAATTGTAAATCTTTCAGGTAAATTTTCCATATGTTGTAGGTTTTGTAAACAGTTTGAACTTCGTGATTTCGTTTTCCACATTGGTTACTACAGATATAGAAAACTGTGAATCTCAAAGTCTGTTAGTTGGTTAGATAAATGTCCTTGAATAATTGAAAGATTACTGTAGAAAGTCATCGATTGGTGATACATCGATCGATCATCGATACGTAAGTTGGATGGAGAAAAATTAAGCATTCGGAATTCAGATTTCCAACAATTTATTTCAAGTTTGGTAATTTGAGACATAGGTGAGCCTGAGTTTATATCGATTTACATTCTACAAGTTTTCCAAGTTTCATACAGCGTACAGTACAACATGAGGATTTGAGGTTTTTCCTTTTCGTAGTTAGAATCTCATGTCTCAATTAATTCAAACGAGCACTGGAAAATTAGTTCGTTGCTATTTTCAGAATTCGAAATCGGTTGCTTGGGTATAGGTACAGGTTCTTAATTTTCTGTTAAAATCTGTTCTCCTTTGCTATACATTTTTAAACCTACAACCTTTGAAGGATGCAATCATGTAATGTTTGTTTAATTTTCTGTTTGATCTTGCGTTTGTTTCCATTCTGTAACTGTACATGTCAAAAAACAAAGTACAAAAAAACACAACAATATATAGGAAAGCATGTTTATTGGTGGCAACTATCTAGTTGGGTCCCATGTAGCAAGACTGGTCGGTACGGGGCTTGAACACCTGGGGGGCGGCTGGAAATAAAGGGATTAGGAAAAAGGAAAGGAGTTTATAGTAAACTGGGTAAGTGGTTAGGTAAGTAGGTAATGTATTTATTTACCACTGTATGTCATGACTACTGCCGAAGACAAACTCTTATCTCTTAGGTTCTCGAAAAAAAAAGAATGCTAAAGTTGAAGTTAAAGTTAAGTTAGTTAGAAAGAAGAAGTTAAGTAAGTTAGTAGTTAGTAGTTGTTGAAGTTGAAGTTAGTGAAATATACTATGCATTTAATACTAATGAATTACACTATACATATAATACTAATGAAATACACTATATTGAAATCGTGAGCAGCTAAGACAAGAAGGCTTGAATGATAGTGTAGAGTGAGAGTAGTTCCGACTGAGTCAGTGATACCAAGAACCCAGAGTCTATTCTGAAACTACTGAAGCTAACAACAAAAGATCAGCAGACTACAAAGATCGTATCAAACTACAAAGATCATATCAAACTATAAACTAACACTGTCCGCCGCTGGAGGCTCCAGTGTTGCTGGCGCCGCTCTGTGCGTACTCCTCCCTGGCGTATCCGGCTCCGGTCGAAGTTCCGGCTCCCATGTATCCACTGCCGTAGCCTCCAGCTCCCATGTAGCACGACTTGTCTCCCATTCTTCCTCGAGGTTTGGTTATGAGAGTCCGACTCGCCGCACGCCTTTTATACCCAGTTTTTGCCCAGTTTTCCACGAAAATTGACTGAAAGGACAGTTTCGAGAAAAGAAAACCGAGAGGACGTTTGTACTCTGTAGTTGGAAAGAGAAAACTCGTTAGAAACGTGCATTCCGTCACGTTTTTCCTGGATCGTAGACAGGTTTCAGGAATGAACGCGTTCGAAGGAGTCTATGGGGAAACGTGTTAGAACCATCGATTGAAGAACTTTTCGAGAATCCAAAGTATCGTAGAGAAGTTTTTTATTGGTAAACTTAGTCAATGCTCAATTTTTAACAGTAAAAGACTTCAATAACCGTATTAGGTTGATCTACAACTTGGTTTCATGACTTCCGGTATAGTTTCTGAGATTTCACGAGAGAAAAGTCTTTAACGTTTTCAGTTTTAATCCAGAGCTTCGGATTCAAACAAAATATCGGATGGTGTAAGTTTACTAGAAGTCTGCTTAGTCAAACACATCATCGGACTATGAAAATTATATATACTTTGCACTAATGAATATGCCTAGGAAAGCAGATTAGTACAAAGTTCTCCTTATTAGTATCTCTTAGATAGATGCATTTTTGTCATTTAACAAGTGAATTTTCACACGGTTAGTGACACTCCAATTGGAACACGTAACAAACATACGGAAGGAAAACGCTCTAATTAGCGATCTCCTAAATAAATTAAAGCGTCTCAGATCAACCCCTCTAGTTCGGTTCAACCTCTCGCAAGGGTAACACAGGTTATAGTCGATCAGAACTTTGATCTACTTTCTTAACGTAGCGGGTGCTAGATTTATAAATCTTTTCCTCTTGCAAGAATCGAACCTGATAGCAAAAGATTCGAAGCTGGGCGCTAACGTCGGAGAGGTCTCGGAAACGGACACAATTGTACGTACACAGCGGGAACTGAGATACACAGTACCCTCCCGCCTTTCCGTTGGCAAAGACTATAGATATCAACGTAAATCTGATAAACTCTTCACAGTTCGAACAATGTAAGAACAGATTCTTTTTTTACAGGCTAACCTTGCTTCCCCTAACGGAATCTGAGTTACAGGCTTGGTACGAGTCACTATACTCTGCTGTTTTTGTAGTTTGAGCTCGCTGCGTGCTCCCATTTTCTGATGTGTTCGAGTTGTTCAACCCCTAGTTCGGTGCAACCTTTCTAATATTCTATACGAGGGTAACACAGGTCAGAGTCGTTAGGATCTAGTTTCTTGACGTGTTAACGTAATTCTAGCATTATTGAAGTAAATCTGTTGGAACTCTTCCCAATTTGAAGAGCGATCATAGTTATCTGTTCTCCTTTAACGGAATCTATCAAGGGGAGGTGACAGGATTTCTACAAGCCCCTTCATTCTGCTGTCTTTGTAGTTTGAGCTGGCTGCGTGCTCCCATTTTCTGATGTGTTCGAGTTGTTCAACCCCTAGTTCGGTGCAACCTTTCTAATATTCTATACGAGGGTAACACAGGTCAGAGTCGTTAGGATCTAGTTTCTTGACGTGTTAACGTAATTCTAGCATTATTGAAGTAAATCTGTTGGAACTCTTCCCAATTTGAAGAGCGATCATAGTTATCTGTTCTCCTTTAACGGAATCTATCAAGGGGAGGTGACAGGCTTTCTGCAAGCCCCTTCATTCTGCTGTCTTTGTAGTTTGAGCTCGCTGCGTGCTCCCATTTTCTGATGTGTTCGAGTTGTTCAACCCCTAGTTCGGTGCAACCTTTCTAATATTCTATACGAGGGTAACACAGGTCAGAGTCGTTAGGATCTAGTTTCTTGACGTGTTAACGTAATTCTAGCATTATTGAAGTAAATCTGTTGGAACTCTTCCCAATTTGAAGAGCGATCATAGTTATCTGTTCTCCTTTAACGGAATCTATCAAGGGGAGGTGACAGGCTTGCTACAAGCCCCTTCATTCTGCTGTCTTTGTAGTTTGAGCTCGCTGCGTGCTCCCATTTTCTGATGTGTTCGAGTTGTTCAACCCCTAGTTCGGTGCAACCTTTCTAATATTCTATACGAGGGTAACACAGGTCAGAGTCGTTAGGATCTAGTTTCTTGACGTGTTAACGTAATTCTAGCATTATTGAAGTAAATCTGTTGGAACTCTTCCCAATTTGAAGAGCGATCTTAGTTATCTGTTCTCCTTTAACGGAATCTATCAAGGGGAGGTGACAGGCTTGCTAAAAGCCCCTTTATTCTGCTGTCTTTGTAGTTTGAGCTCGCTGCGTGCTCCCATTTTCTGATGTGTTCGAGTTGTTCAACCCCTAGTTCGGTGCAACCTTTCTAATATTCTATACGAGGGTAACACAGGTCAGAGTCGTTAGGATCTAGTTTCTTGACGTGTTAACGTAATTCTAGCATTATTGAAGTACATCTGTTGGAACTCTTCCCAATTTGAAGAGCGATCATAGTTATCTGTTCTCCTTTAACGGAATCTATCAAGGGGAGGTGACAGGCTTGCTAAAAGCCCCTTTATTCTGCTGTCTTTGTAGTTTGAGCTCGCTGCGTGCTCCCATTTTCTGATGTGTTCGAGTTGTTCAACCCCTAGTTCGATGCAACCTTTCTAATATTCTATACGAGGGTAACACAGGTCAGAGTCGTTAGGATCTAGTTTCTTGACGTGTTAACGTAATTCTAGCATTATTGAAGTAAATCTGTTGGAACTCTTCCCAATTTGAAGAGCGATCATAGTTATCTGTTCTCCTTTAACGGAATCTATCAAGGGGAGGTGACAGGCTTGCTACAAGCCCCTTCATTCTGCTGTCTTTGTAGTTTGAGCTCGCTGCGTGCTCCCATTTTCTGATGTGTTCGAGTTGTTCAACCCCTAGTTCGGTGCAACCTTTCTAATATTCTATACGAGGGTAACACAGGTCAGAGTCGTTAGGATCTAGTTTCTTGACGTGTTAACGTAATTCTAGCATTATTGAAGTACATCTGTTGGAACTCTTCCCAATTTGAAGAGCGATCATAGTTATCTGTTCTCCTTTAACGGAATCTATCAAGGGGAGGTGACAGGCTTGCTAAAAGCCCCTTTATTCTGCTGTCTTTGTAGTTTGAGCTCGCTGCGTGCTCCCATTTTCTGATGTGTTCGAGTTGTTCAACCCCTAGTTCGATGCAACCTTTCTAATATTCTATACGAGGGTAACACAGGTCAGAGTCGTTAGGATCTAGTTTCTTGACGTGTTAACGTAATTCTAGCATTATTGAAGTAAATCTGTTGGAACTCTTCCCAATTTGAAGAGCGATCATAGTTATCTGTTCTCCTTTAACGGAATCTATCAAGGGGAGGTGACAGGCTTGCTAAAAGTCCCTTTATTCTGCTGTCTTTGTAGTTTGAGCTCGCTGCGTGCTCCCATTTTCTGATGTGTTCGAGTTGTTCAACCCCTAGTTCGGTGCAACCTTTCTAATATTCTATACGAGGGTAACACAGGTCAGAGTCGTTAGGATCTAGTTTCTTGACGTGTTAACGTAATTCTAGCATTATTGAAGTACATCTGTTGGAACTCTTCCCAATTTGAAGAGCGATCATAGTTATCTGTTCTCCTTTAACGGAATCTATCAAGGGGAGGTGACAGGCTTGCTAAAAGCCCCTTTATTCTGCTGTCTTTGTAGTTTGAGCTCGCTGCGTGCTCCCATTTTCTGATGTGTTCGAGTTGTTCAACCCCTAGTTCGGTGCAACCTTTCTAATATTCTATACGAGGGTAACACAGGTCAGAGTCGTTAGGATCTAGTTTCTTGACGTGTTAACGTAATTCTAGCATTATTGAAGTACATCTGTTGGAACTCTTCCCAATTTGAAGAGCGATCATAGTTATCTGTTCTCCTTTAACGGAATCTATCAAGGGGAGGTGACAGGCTTTCTACAAGCCCCTTCATTCTGCTGTCTTTGTAGTTTGAGCTCGCTGCGTGCTCCCATTTTCTGATGTGTTCGAGTTGTTCAACCCCTAGTTCGGTGCAACCTTTCTAATATTCTATACGAGGGTAACACAGGTCAGAGTCGTTAGGATCTAGTTTCTTGACGTGTTAACGTAATTCTAGCATTATTGAAGTAAATCTGTTGGAACTCTTCCCAATTTGAAGAGCGATCATAGTTATCTGTTCTCCTTTAACGGAATCTATCAAGGGGAGGTGACAGGCTTTCTACAAGCCCCTTCATTCTGCTGTCTTTGTAGTTTGAGCTCGCTGCGTGCTCCCATTTTCTGATGTGTTCGAGTTGTTCAACCCCTAGTTCGGTGCAACCTTTCTAATATTTTATACGAGGGTAACACAGGTCAGAGTCGTTAGGATCTAGTTTCTTGACGTGTTAACGTAATTCTAGCATTATTGAAGTAATTCTGTTGGAACTCTTCCCAATTTGAAGAGCGATCATAGTTATCTGTTCTCCTTTAACGGAATCTATCAAGGGGAGGTGACAGGCTTGCTACAAGCCCCTTCATTCTGCTGTCTTTGTAGTTTGAGCTCGCTGCGTGCTCCCATTTTCTGATGTGTTCGAGTTGTTCAACCCCTAGTTCGGTGCAACCTTTCTAATATTCTATACGAGGGTAACACAGGTCAGAGTCGTTAGGATCTAGTTTCTTGACGTGTTAACGTAATTCTAGCATTATTGAAGTAAATCTGTTGGAACTCTTCCCAATTTGAAGAGCGATCATAGTTATCTGTTCTCCTTTAACGGAATCTATCAAGGGGAGGTGACAGGCTTGCTACAAGCCCCTTTATTCTGCTGTCTTTGTAGTTTGATCTCGCTGCGTGCTCCCATTTTCTGATGTGTTCGAGTTGTTCAACCCCTAGTTCGGTGCAACCTTTCTAATATTTTATACGAGGGTAACACAGGTCAGAGTCGTTAGGATCTAGTTTCTTGACGTGTTAACGTAATTCTAGCATTATTGAAGTAAATCTGTTGGAACTCTTCCCAATTTGAAGAGCGATCATAGTTATCTGTTCTCCTTTAACGGAATCTATCAAGGGGAGGTGACAGGCTTGCTACAAGCCCCTTCATTCTACTGTCTTTGTAGTTTGATCTCGCTGCGTGCTCTCATTTTCTGATGTGTTCGAGTTGTTCAACCCCTAGTTCGGTGCAACCTTTCTAATATTCTATACAAGGGTAACACAGGTCAGAGTCGTTAGGATCTAGTTTCTTGACGTGTTAACGTAATTCTAGCATTATTGAAGTAAATCTGTTGGAACTCTTCCCAATTTGAAGAGCGATCATAGTTATCTGTTCTCCTTTAACGGAATCTATCAAGGGGAGGTGACAGCCTTGCTACAAGCCTCTTTATTCTGCTGTCTTTGTAGTTTGAGCTCGCTGCGTGCTCCCATTTTCTGATGTGTTCGAGTTGTTCAACCCCTAGTTCGGTGCAACCTTTCTAATATTTTATACGAGGGTAACACAGGTCAGAGTCGTTAGGATCTAGTTTCTTAGCGTGTCAACGTAATTCTAGCATTATTGAAGTACATCTGTTGGAACTCTTCCCAATTTGAAGAGCGATCATAGTTATCTGTTCTCCTTTAACGGAATCTATCAAGGGGAGGTGACAGGCTTGCTACAAGCCCCTTCATTCTGCTGTCTTTGTAGTTTGAGCTCGCTGCGTGCTCCCATTTTCTGATGTGTTCGAGTTGTTCAACCCCTAGTTCGGTGCAACCTTTCTAATATTCTATACGAGGGTAACACAGGTCAGAGTCGTTAGGATCTAGTTTCTTGACGTGTTAACGTAATTCTAGCATTATTGAAGTAAATCTGTTGGAACTCTTCCCAATTTGAAGAGCGATCATAGTTATCTGTTCTCCTTTAACGGAATCTATCAAGGGGAGGTGACAGGCTTGCTACAAGCCCCTTTATTCTGCTGTCTTTGTAGTTTGATCTCGCTGCGTGCTCCCATTTTCTGATGTGTTCGAGTTGTTCAACCCCTAGTTCGGTGCAACCTTTCTAATATTTTATACGAGGGTAACACAGGTCAGAGTCGTTAGGATCTAGTTTCTTGACGTGTTAACGTAATTCTAGCATTATTGAAGTAAATCTGTTGGAACTCTTCCCAATTTGAAGAGCGATCATAGTTATCTGTTCTCCTTTAACGGAATCTATCAAGGGGAGGTGACAGGCTTGCTACAAGCCCCTTCATTCTACTGTCTTTGTAGTTTGATCTCGCTGCGTGCTCTCATTTTCTGATGTGTTCGAGTTGTTCAACCCCTAGTTCGGTGCAACCTTTCTAATATTCTATACAAGGGTAACACAGGTCAGAGTCGTTAGGATCTAGTTTCTTGACGTGTTAACGTAATTCTAGCATTATTGAAGTAAATCTGTTGGAACTCTTCCCAATTTGAAGAGCGATCATAGTTATCTGTTCTCCTTTAACGGAATCTATCAAGGGGAGGTGACAGCCTTGCTACAAGCCTCTTTATTCTGCTGTCTTTGTAGTTTGAGCTCGCTGCGTGCTCCCATTTTCTGATGTGTTCGAGTTGTTCAACCCCTAGTTCGGTGCAACCTTTCTAATATTTTATACGAGGGTAACACAGGTCAGAGTCGTTAGGATCTAGTTTCTTAGCGTGTCAACGTAATTCTAGCATTATTGAAGTAAATCTGCTGGAACTCTTCCCAATTTGAAGAGCGATCATAGTTATCTGTTCTCCTTTAACGGAATCTATCAAGGGGAGGTGACAGGCTTGCTACAAGCCCCTTCATTCTAATGTCTTTGTAGTTTGATCTCGCTGCGTGCTCTCATTTTCTGATGTGTTCGAGTTGTTCAACCCCTAGTTCGGTGCAACCTTTCTAATATTCTATACGAGGGTAACACAGGTCAGAGTCGTTAGGATCTAGTTTCTTGACGTGTTAACGTAATTCTAGCATTATTGAAGTAAATCTGTTGGAACTCTTCCCAATTTGAAGAGCGATCATAGTTATCTGTTCTCCTTTAACGGAATCTATCAAGGGGAGGTGACAGGCTTGCTACAAGCCCCTTCATTCTACTGTCTTTGTAGTTTGATCTCGCTGCGTGCTCTCATTTTCTGATGTGTTCGAGTTGTTCAACCCCTAGTTCGGTGCAACCTTTCTAATATTCTATACGAGGGTAACACAGGTCAGAGTCGTTAGGATCTAGTTTCTTGACGTGTTAACGTAATTCTAGCATTATTGAAGTAAATCTGTTGGAACTCTTCCCAATTTGAAGAGCGATCATAGTTATCTGTTCTCCTTTAACGGAATCTATCAAGGGGAGGTGACAGGCTTGCTACAAGCCCCTTTATTCTGCTGTCTTTGTAGTTTGATCTCGCTGCGTGCTCCCATTTTCTGATGTGTTCGAGTTGTTCAACCCCTAGTTCGGTGCAACCTTTCTAATATTCTATACAAGGGTAACACAGGTCAGAGTCGTTAGGATCTAGTTTCTTGACGTGTTAACGTAATTCTAACATTATTGAAGTAAATCTGTTGGAACTCTTCCCAATTTGAAGAGCGATCATAGTTATCTGTTCTCCTTTAACGGAATCTATCAAGGGGAGGTGACAGGCTTGCTACAAGTCCCTTTATTCTGCTGTCTTTGTAGTTTGAGCTCGCTGCGTGCTCCCATTTTCTGATGTGTTCGAGTTGTTCAACCCCTAGTTCGGTGCAACCTTTCTAATATTCTATACGAGGGTAACACAGGTCAGAGTCGTTAGGATCTAGTTTCTTGACGTGTTAACGTAATTCTAGCATTATTGAAGTAAATCTGTTGGAACTCTTCCCAATTTGAAGAGCGATCATAGTTATCTGTTCTCTTTTAACGGAATCTATCAAGGGGAGGTGACAGGCTTGCTACAAGTCCCTTTATTCTGCTGTCTTTGTAGTTTGAGCTCGCTGCGTGCTCCCATTTTCTGATGTGTTCGAGTTGTTCAACCCCTAGTTCGGTGCAACCTTTCTAATATTCTATACGAGGGTAACACAGGTCAGAGTCGTTAGGATCTAGTTTTTTGACGTGTTAACGTAATTCTAGCATTATTGAAGTAAATCTGTTGGAACTTTTCCCAATTTGAAGAGCGATCATAGTTATCTGTTCTCCTTTAACGGAATCTATCAAGGGGAGGTGACAGGCTTGCTAAAAGCCCCTTTATTCTGCTGTCTTTGTAGTTTGAGCTCGCTGCGTGCTCCCGTTTTCTGATGTGTTCGAGTTGTTCAACCCCTAGTTCGGTGCAACCTTTCTAATATTCTATACGAGGGTAACACAGGTCAGAGTCGTTAGGATCTAGTTTCTTGACGTGTTAACGTAATTCTAGCATTATTGAAGTAAATCTGTTGGAACTCTTCCCAATTTGAAGAGCGATCATAGTTATCTGTTCTCCTTTAACGGAATCTATCAAGGGGAGGTGACAGGCTTGCTAAAAGCCCCTTTATTCTGCTGTCTTCGTAGTTTGATCTCGCTGCGTGCTCCCATTTTCTGATGTGTTCGAGTTGTTCAACCCCTAGTTCGGTGCAACCTTTCTAATATTCTATACGAGGGTAACACAGGTCAGAGTCGTTAGGATCTAGTTTCTTGACGTGTTAACGTAATTCTAGCATTATTGAAGTAAATCTGTTGAAACTCTTCCCAATTTGAAGAGCGATCATAGTTATCTGTTCTCCTTTAACGGAATCTATCAAGGGGAGGTGACAGGCTTTCTACAAGCCCCTTCATTCTGCTGTCTTTGTAGTTTAAGCTCGCTGCGTGCTCCCATTTTCTGATGTGTTCGAGTTGTTCAACCCCTAGTTCGGTGCAACCTTTCTAATATTCTATACGAGGGTAACACAGGTCAGAGTCGTTAGGATCTAGTTTCTTGACGTGTTAACGTAATTCTAGCATTATTGAAGTAAATCTGTTGAAACTCTTCCCAATTTGAAGAGCGATCATAGTTATCTGTTCTCCTTTAACGGAATCTATCAAGGGGAGGTGACAGGCTTGCTAAAAGCCCCTTTATTCTGCTGTCTTTGTAGTTTGATCTCGCTGCGTGCTCCCATTTTCTGATGTGTTCGAGTTGTTCAACCCCTAGTTCGGTGCAACCTTTCTAATATTCTATACGAGGGTAACACAGGTCAGAGTCGTTAGGATCTAGTTTCTTGACGTGTTAACGTAATTCTAGCATTATTGAAGTAAATCTGTTGAAACTCTTCCCAATTTGAAGAGCGATCATAGTTATCTGTTCTCCTTTAACGGAATCTATCAAGGGGAGGTGACAGGCTTGCTAAAAGCCCCTTTATTCTGCTGTCTTTGTAGTTTGATCTCGCTGCGTGCTCCCATTTTCTGATGTGTTCGAGTTGTTCAACCCCTAGTTCGGTGCAACCTTTCTAATATTCTATACGAGGGTAACACAGGTCAGAGTCGTTAGGATCTAGTTTCTTGACGTGTTAACGTAATTCTAGCATTATTGAAGTACATCTGTTGGAACTCTTCCCAATTTGAAGAGCGATCATAGTTATCTGTTCTCCTTTAACGGAATTTATCAAGGGAGGTGACAGGCTTGCTAAAAGCCCCTTTATTCTGCTGTCTTTGTAGTTTGAGCTCGCTGCGTGCTCCCATTTTCTGATGTGTTCGAGTTGTTCAACCCCTAGTTCGGTGCAACCTTTCTAATATTCTATACGAGGGTAACACAGGTCAGAGTCGTTAGGATCTAGTTTCTTGACGTGTTAACGTAATTCTAGCAATATTGAAGTACATCTGTTGGAACTCTTCCCAATTTGAAGAGCGATCATAGTTATCTGTTCTCCTTTAACGGAATCTATCAAGGGGAGGTGACAGGCTTGCTAAAAGCCCCTTTATTCTGCTGTCTTTGTAGTTTGAGCTCGCTGCGTGCTCCCATTTTCTGATGTGTTCGAGTTGTTCAACCCCTAGTTCGGTGCAACCTTTCTAATATTCTATACGAGGGTAACACAGGTCAGAGTCGTTAGGATCTAGTTTCTTGACGTGTTAACGTAATTCTAGCATTATTGAAGTACATCTGTTGGAACTCTTCCCAATTTGAAGAGCGATCATAGTTAGCTGTTCTCCTTTAACGGAATCTATCAAGGGGAGGTGACAGGCTTGCTAAAAGCCCCTTTATTCTGCTGTCTTTGTAGTTTGAGCTCGCTGCGTGCTCCCATTTTCTGATGTGTTCGAGTTGTTCAACCCCTAGTTCGGTGCAACCTTTCTAATATTCTATACGAGGGTAACACAGGTCAGAGTCGTTAGGATCTAGTTTCTTGACGTGTTAACGTAATTCTAGCATTATTGAAGTACATCTGTTGGAACTCTTCCCAATTTGAAGAGCGATCATAGTTATCTGTTCTCCTTTAACGGAATCTATCAAGGGGAGGTGACAGGCTTGCTAAAAGCCCCTTTATTCTGCTTTCTTTGTAGTTTGAGCTCGCTGCGTGCTCCCATTTTCTGATGTGTTCGAGTTGTTCAACCCCTAGTTCGGTGCAACCTTTCTAATATTCTATACGAGGGTAACACAGGTCAGAGTCGTTAGGATCTAGTTTCTTGACGTGTTAACGTAAGTCTAGCATTATTGAAGTACATCTGTTGGAACTCTTCCCAATTTGAAGAGCGATCATAGTTATCTGTTCTCCTTAAACGGAATCTATCAAGGGGAGGTGACAGGCTTGCTACAAGCCCCTTCATTCTACTGTCTTTGTAGTTTGATCTCGCTGCGTGCTCCCATTTTCTGATGTGTTCGAGTTGTTCAACCCCTAGTTCGGTGCAACCTTTCTAATATTCTATACGAGGGTAACACAGGTCAGAGTCGTTAGGATCTAGTTTCTTGACGTGTTAACGTAATTCTAGCATTATTGAAGTACATCTGTTGGAACTCTTCCCAATTTAAAGAGCGATCATAGTTATCTGTTCTCCTTTAACGGAATCTATCAAGGGGAGGTGACAGGCTTTCTACAAGCCCCTTCATTCTGCTGTCTTTGTAGTTTGAGCTCGCTGCGTGCTCCCATTTTCTGATGTGTTCGAGTTGTTCAACCCCTAGTTCGGTGCAACCTTTCTAATATTCTATACGAGGGTAACACAGGTCAGAGTCGATAAGAGCTCTGATCTAGTTTCTTATCTATGTTTCGGAAAATTCTTGACTTTAGTATGAGTCAATCGGTGGTGAATATCGGTTTTTCATTATTTCTGACTCATCAGGGGCCTTATGCAATAACATCCCGGAATTTTCGGTACCAGCCATGAGTCATTCAAAATTAAGTGTCATTGAAGTAAAAGTCATTAATTTCACTTTTAGTCAGGATATGAGAAAAAAGAAAATTTTCGAAAACTATATTTCTGATTCTCAACTGTTTCTGTACTTGATTACGTTTACTTTCAAATCACTTTAACTTCAATGACTTTGAATTTTGAATGACTTATTCTGGTTGCCGGAATTTCTCTCCCAACCTGCGTCTCCTCATACATGCGCTATTTCTCTGCTCTCACATCCCGCTAGTGTGCGCATCTCGCGAAATAGTAAGCAAATCGAGAGACGCAGGATGGGATGAAGGTGCGGGATGCTTTAGCAAACGTACTCTGGGGATGGGTCTTCTCTAAGAAATCGTTTCCGACTCCACTTGTATGACTAACATCACAACAATTTTATAAGCAGGTATTTTTCAATCTTCTCTTTTTCTCCCACTCTCTTTTCCCCTCCCTCTCTCTCCCACCTCTCTCTCTCCCTCTCTCCTCCCTTCCCCTTCTCTCTCTCCCCCTCTCTCTTCCCCTCTCCCCCTCTCTCTTCCCCCCCTCTCTCTCTCTTCCCCCTCCCTCTCTCTCTCTTCCTCTCTCTTCCGTATCGATTTCTCAGTCTGCCGCAGGGCTGGGGTCTTTTTGCCGTTTTCAATACTCTGCTGCCCTCTCATGTTAATTCTCCTCCCCTATCACTTACCCTATTTACATTAGCGTTTCTATTATATCTCTCTTTCTCTCGTTCTCTCTCGTTCTCTCGTTCTCTCTCTCTATTATCTCTCTCTCTCTCTTTCTCTCTCTCTCCCTCTCTCTCTCCCCGAAACCATACACTTTGCACTAATAAACAATCGATTAAATCATAATAACGATAAAAGTGCAATAAAAACATAGTAGAGCAGGGCAATATGTTTAGTGACACGTAAATTTGCGTAGTAACGTTTGAGTTTCACGTTTTTACCACTTTTCAACGTTGCCTTACTTCTTGATTCAGATTATTGTATAGACAATTGATTCGTTATCCAATCTTGAGATAAACTTTAGTATGATGATTTAGTTTCACTGTACGAACCAAACTTCCTTTTTCTTTTATTTGGAATCTTTCAAACTACTGTTTTACAACAGACTACAAGCTACAACGTTCAACTGAATCGTAGACATACTCGTACACTTTTTACGATCCGATTGTCTCACAATTTCGAGGAATTATTGTTGTTGTTATGTATTTCTTCCAAACTTTTGTGTATCAGTTAACGTTAAAGATGCTTAAAAATGTCACTACACTGATTGTTATATCAAAAATAACACGTTGAATTGAAGGAAATTTACTTTTTGAATGAAAAAACAGTGTTTGTTAGTTACGTTTGAATGAGCGCTACTCAAACTTTGAAATATGACCAGAACGTAATTAACCGGCGTTCTTGTAAATTGCTTTTTTGATTTATTGAAATGTAGAGTGTGTAACTATCTTGGAAAACATGCATCCTCACTTTTTTTACGATTCTGGTTATAGTTCTCCCCTCAGTTTCAAATTATAAAGATGTACGTGTTTACGAACATGAAAAAATGTGTCTTAAAAGTGCTGACGATTTGAACGCATGAAATCATAATTTTCTAACGTGTCATTTGTACGTGAACATTTATTTATTTATTTTTATATGCTTATTCATTTTAACTAAAAATAAAGTGTTTTCGCAGTCATTCCTTGTTCCCAAAACAATCTGAGCTGACTCTCGTTTATGGGAATTCAATTGAATTTCATTGTTTGCACATGACAATGCACCAATGTAACAACATATTCTGGCGATTCCCAAATTTTTCGTGGAGAAGAAGTATAGTTTGTTCCAATCACTTATAACCCTCTACAGTAATCTGCTAACACTTTTAGGTCAAAGTTTGGTATATTAGCGTATTTAGAACTTCTCAAAATGTCGATAGTGACTTCTGCATGTTTACTACTACTAACTCTAAAAGTTTGAAACCAAAGTAATGACTTTTTCATTAGAAAACACCCCCTTAAATGATTAAAGGATTACTGTAGGAGTATCGATTGGTGTAACAGACTATATATTGAGTTCATTAGGAAGTTATATATTACGAATAGGAAAGAAAATATTAGGAAATGTATTGAGAAATATATCGATGATTTTTTGCTTTTCCTCGAGTAATATTCGTGAAAACCACATATTCTACTGAGCACTTCTTTTCAACTATTCCTTGATCTATTCCTTGAAATAGGTAAATTTTTAGACAGTTGTAAAGTCTACCATGTTCTATTTATTTCTCGGAACTTTTCCCCAGTATTACTGTTCTTTTCATTGTTTTTCTTCAAAAAAGAAAATGTATAATTTTGTTATCGAACGATATCTCAGTTTCCGCGTTCCTGCTTGTTTTGCAATGAGGAAAACGTATATTTGTTGATCGAAAAGGGCTTCGCTTTTCTCACGCAACCTGTAATGCATGTGACAGTTGGACAAAATCTATATTTTCCGATTTGTAAAGTATTCTCATTATATTATATAGAAAACTTGTATGGATGTAACAATAGATATACACTTGAATTTACATATATTATTTGTATATTGTAGTGTTCTACACATCAGAACTCAAGAATGCGCATTGATGAAGTGCAAAATTACTCACGTTTATTCACGTTTTACGTGATAATTTGTAGTGTTTCTAGTTTAAAGTTCATTTACAACATACTTTTGTTCACTTTTTCGCTCTTTACATGTTTATTTCCTCCTTTTATAAGCCCTAATCGTGGCGAGACATTATATATCTAATTGCGCATTGCCAGCCAAATCCATCCCACTTTACACTAGGCGGAGCGAGCAACGATTTGCCTCATCTGGCAACACATACTTGTTTTATATGCTGCTTGAAACCGAGAAGTGAGATAATCAAAAAACATTGGTTCTGGAAAAAGAGAACATTGAATGCACTGTTTTAATTGAATCGATGGAGAACCTACTTGTTCTATATGCTGCTTGAAACCGAGCAGTGAACTAATCTGAAAGCATAGATTCTGGAGGAAAAGGAAACTGCCTGAAATCTGAATTAGTTCCCAAGCTGCATTTTCCGACCTTTAAAGTTTGAGGTTTGTGATTTATATTATGTTGCTAGAAACCGATCAGTGAATTAATCTGAGAAACTAGATTGTGTATTGAACAGGCACTAGTAATTACTCTTCCCATGAGAACTAGTGAATAGATTGACTGTTTTTCAATTCGGTCGTTTATGGTATACATTATTTTTGTTGTAGAAACAAAAACTCGATTAGAATTCGACGTTTTATTTTGGCTAATAAATGCAACTTTCACCTGTTTTGAACCACATCCACTAATCAGATTGCAAAACTTTCCATCCTGCACGATTTTTCAGTCACTAACTACGCAATTTTTAAATTAATCCTCAAACTTTAAAGTTGAAAAGCCGGAAACTCTAATGTATATTCATTATTATTTTTACAAATATAATAACTAGAACTTTGGGTCCTCTGAGAAGGCTGAATTCATTTAGACTGCCCTGTACAATTCACTCTGCACGCCACAGTATGTTGTACTGCATTTCTATCTTTTAATCAATGTTATTATCATTGAAATCCGTGTTATTATTGTTTCTATAAAAACTACATCTTTTGGTCCATCAAACATGAAATCCTTGCGATATTCGTTGAAAACTCATAGTATCACTATCAATGTTTCGATACTTTTTATTATTATAATTACTACTTTTATTATTACAACTAGAACCTTGGGTCCAGACTCTAGAAAAGGCGGAATTCATTTAGCCCAGAGCGCCTCATATGCGCACATATTATTTCCCAGAATTGTTGTTTGGTTAGACGAATTGCTTGGCTCATTTGAGGAGATATTCTCTGCCAACAACAAATATATCGCCTCAGGCTGTTTTCGAGCTAACGCTCAAAGTATACGTATTGATTTTTTTAAAACAACAAATTCATCGTCCCAGGGTAATTTAGAGCCAACGCTCAAAGTATACGTATTGATTTTTTTGAAACAACAAATACATCGTCCCAGGATAATTTAGAGCCAACGCTCAAAGTATACGTATTGATTTTTTTAAAACAACAAATATATCGCCTCAGGCTGTTTTCGAGCTAACGCTCAAAGTATACGTATTGATTTTTTGGTGTTTTGACGATGTTACTCAGTAATCAACTCACTGCTTGGAATGTGAGCTTTCAATGGAAGAAACAAAAACACGGATTAGAAATATAAACAATTTTGGAGTGTTTTAGTACAAAAGTAACCTTTTTACAAGTTTTGAAAACACTTGTAACTCTGTCACATGACATTTTTTGACCTACAGGAAACCATAGTTTCTTGCAAATTTACCAACCATTGCGTATAGAATGAGTTTTGACGTGTAATATTCGTGGAATCCACACATTTTGATCTGGTTGTTGGGTTTCTACGATTACGTCTTCCTTGGTGACTTTGGCTCATGGCAACGCGACATTATATGAGGAAGAGAGAGAGAGCGAGAGAGAGAGAGAGAGAGAGAGAGACGGAGGATGAGGGAGAGGGAGAGACAGAGAAAGAGAAATGGGAGGAAGAGAAGACAGAGAAGAAAAAGGAAGGGGGATAGACATCGAGAACCTGAATCATTTACTCACTCTCCAGCTCTCTCCATTCTCCTCTTTACTTTAGCTTCCTCTCGCGTCCCCTCTTTCTATTTCTATCTCTCGCTCTCCCCCTATCTCCTGCTCTTCCTTTCTTCTCTATTGTCTCTATCCCTTACCCTCCCTCTTCTCTTCTCTCTCCTTCCTTATTTCCTTCTCTCCCCCTCTCTTTTGCCCATCCTTCCTCTCTCCCTCTGTCCCTCCATCTCTCCCTCTCCCTCCTTCTCTCTCCCTCTCTCCCCTTCCTTCTCCTTCTCCCTCCCTCTCTCTCTTCCTCTCTCCCTCTCTCTCTCTCTCCCTCTCCCTCCCTCCCCCCTCTCTCTCCCTATCTCTCCTTCCTCCCCCTCTCCCTCTCCCTCCCTCCCCTCTCTCTCTTTCTCCCTCTCCCTCTTCCCTCTTCCCTCTACATCTCCCTCTCTCTTTCCCTCTTTCCCTCCCTCCTTATTTGCATATCGATTGTGCGTGCCAGCCCCCCTCTTCCCTGTTACCAGCCCCGAATAAAAGTTAATCCTGTGTGGCAATTTAACATGGCTGGTTCGATTAATCACCTTCAACACTATATTTTTTTATTTCTACTCTTTAACATAATTTTTTTTATCTATAATAGTGATTTAACTTATTTTTCTAACTTCTTTATTTCTTTTTTCATTTTCTTTTCGCTTTACACCTGCTTTGTTCTGAAATGTTTACCTCTCTCAATACTACTTCTGTGGATTTGAATAAGAAGGTTTACTTAGATTGTGGAGACATTATCAGTTTTTCCTAATGTGTAGATTTCTTTAGCATGTAGTGCACTTTTCAAATATGCTGTTCTCTTATGTTTGTTACTTTGTTACATTTTCCTTCACGTTCTAGCCATCTTTCGAGTAACCCAGGACCCAGGGTATAGTAGGTGCCAAATTTATACATTTCTGTATCTTGCCGGAATCGAACCTGCGAGCAAAAGATCTGTAGCAGGGCGCTAACCACTGCGCTACAAAAACACATAGCTGGCAGGCTTCGGAATAGAAGACATGTATGCGTACACCGCGGAAAGTGAGATATACAGTACCCTCCCGCCTTTCGGTTGGCGACGACTATACCCAGAACAAAGATATTAGAATGAATTGGTTCAAGTGAACTCAGTGAACTGTATCGTTAACCGGTTTTACAATGTTCTGCGAGCGGATGTGTGGTAACCAAATGGTTCACAAAACCAACTTGTGAAACCAGATCAAAAAGCAATCTCAGTAACCGTTTGTAAGAATGTAGTTTTGATTTAGAGATTTTTCACCAAATGATATATGTTTCACACGTTTTGGCGAGATTTGGTTTTTAGAACTCGAAAACCCCGATTTTTTTCCACCCGGTAAACAGTTCTATCACCTATACTGTTAGTCGATTGCATAGCCACGGGAAACATGTTAAACACAGCAGAACTCAGAAACGTGCAATGACAAAGTGCACGATGCCTCATTAGCATGCTAACTTCACGTGACTTTACGATTTACTTCTAGTGTACCCAACCAATGTCTGCTAATACGACTCAAGTTTTTCACGTGGTCAACTAATGAACCCCAAATACCACGAGATTCCTGTTTGTTTTCCTCCAACGTGGTGCTTTACAAAAAGTAAATAAAAGTGATGCTAGCCGCGCCCCCACAGCCGCAAGACCAAAACAGCTTGTGGGTCCGAATTGCGAATATCTATTTACAGATGCGGTAGTAATTCCTCTTTAAAGAAGATCGAAGAGGCGCTGGTTTGAAACGCGTGACATTGAGCGTGAAAACGTTTGCTTCTTGTTTCTGCAACCGAACTTTCTCACTTTTCGACTTTCCACCAGTTCTGTTAGAACTCATGCGGTTAACTTATGTGTTTCTCACAATCAGTTGATCTTACAAAAAAATTTGTTGATTGTAAGTTTTCATGATGATGGCAACAAATACCACACAACGCTTGATTTCTGCTATAGTCCGGTTCAAAACGTTCAACTGAATTCACATAGCCAATACAATGTTGTAAAGAGTACACCAGAACCGTTATAACTATATTATTACACCGCGAGTGTCGTTCTCGATTTTCTAGCTGTGTTTCTCGCACTATTTGCCAACTTTGCTCGAAACAGTCGAAACGTTTTCGGCGGGTTTTTTTCCGGCTCGTCAATTGTATCAATAACAGCCTGTCCAGTTCAATTTACACTGTAACGGTATACTCTGAGCTGCATCGACACACGGCGGGTTACGGTGGCACCGTTTTTGCTATGTGTTAGTTTGATTTCTCTCTCTTTAATTTGCACTCACAGTATTTCTGTAACCCTCTCTTGATCTTTCTTTCTTTCTCTTCTCTCCCCCTTTCCCCCCTCTCTCCCTTTCTTTTTCTCTATCTTCCTCCCTTCCTTTCTCCCTCCCTCTCTCTCTTTCTCACTCTTCCTCTCTCTCTCTGTCCCTCTCTCTTTCTCTCTCTCTTCTTCCCTTTCTCTCTCTCCCTCTCTCTCTCTCCCTACCTTCCTGTCTAGATTGCCCCCTAGCTATTTTGTCTCCCCTAACCGCCTCTCATGAATTATCAATAACCCGCCTGGCCCGACTCAGCTGCAACTCCTGTAAACCTATACACTCCCCCTCAACAACTAACTCCAACTATTCTTTTATCTGATTGGGTTTTTATTTTAATGATACATATTTGGGTCACCTAGACACGATAGTGTCGTTTCTCATGAGAGACCAGCATTCTTTAAAGAATCCGTCCCTCTCTAATCTCGACTTATGTGTTAACAATCTGACCTTTTGGTGAATGAGAAACCATTACCAAAAATATATACTTTTATATCTCTACCTTGCTTCGTTTCTCAAAAAAGCGACTTTCGTAATGACACCGATAGGGGGGTAGCGTACAGGGTATGCTCAAAATAGCCTATAGAAGTACAAAAACATTTTTAAAACTTTCTATCATCTAGGACAACACAATTAGAGACTACAAAATGAAAATAAATCTGGACGTGAATCAACCAAGTCAAGTTGCGTCACAGTGAAAATGTTTCTGTCCACTTTTTTATTGCTTGATGTTATGCTAATTTTACACATTTCCAATCAGAAAGTTGTTTCATGGTCTGTGGGAAGACATTGAGAAACCTTTCTGAGTTTTTTAGTTTTTCGTGATACTCAGATTATAGCGGAACGGTTTCTTTAACCATAGAAGGTTATTTATTTGAACGATATTTATTTGTGTCACTTTTTTTCGAGGAAAACCCGACAATTTCCACGTGAACTCAAGTCACGAGAAGTTCACGGGATATTCTCATGAGAAACCAATCATCCATATCATAATATTTTTGATTCTCTAGGAAAAACCGATAATTTGCAAGTAGAAATCTTTCTTTGTTAGAAGTACTCAATGAATATTCACGTGATAGTCCCGTGAGAAACCACAATTAAAAAACCACGTGAACTCAATTATCAACGTGAGAACCACGTGTTTGACGAGGCTCTCACGAGATTTTATCGTCATGTGTTGCTGCCTTGTTGGGATAATTACACGTGAACGATATCACGTGAATACATATAACATTGCACTTTCGTCAGATCTGCGCTGATTCACACAATTCGCATGATTACGATTTTAACAAGAATATTTTTCATATTTCACGAGATTAGCTTGACAACACGTGGTAACTTCCGATGTTCTAGATTAAACTCATTAAACTTAAATAAACTGTGATTGATGCACTCCTAGCGGTCAAAAGTACTGTGTTTTCCATAATCTAATGTGGAAATTTCTTAATTGTCTTTGAAACCTTCTCTATAGGTCGAGGAGAAAACCTTTTTTGTTTTGCAACTTAATTTTTCTCAAGCTACTTAATCTTCGCACAGTGGGTGTCGAAAACATTCCATCTTGACCGAACGAGTTTTTGTTGTTGAATACGTTATTTTTGGAGGGAGGTGGGAGGTACATCAATCGTGATTGAGAATGTTTCTTGTAAAGATGTTTTTCTTACATTGTTTTAAAATATCTCAAGATTTTTCTGAAAACAACTTTAGAGGCTTTCTCATTTGATAAAAAAGTGTTCATTGTTAACCTAGTTCGTACCACACAATTATTCACTTTGCGAAATTTCGTTTGTTCTCACAAAGTTGGAAAGTTCTAAGCTCGATGGAAAACAATTGCCCGATCCTGCCTCCACTAACCTTTAGGATGTGTTTGCTGTTCTTTCCTCGAATATAGTCGTCGCCAACGGAATGTCGGGAGGGTACTGTATATCTCTATTTCCGCTGTGTACGCACACATGTCTTCGATTCCAAAGCTTGCTGGTTATGTGCTCCAATAGCGCAATGTTTAGCGTACTGCTACGAATCTTTTGCTCGTAGGTTCGATTCCGGCGGGAGACAGAAATTAATAAATTTGGCACTCACTATATGCCTTGCATTTTCTATCTCTGCCGAATCTCTTGTGAAAGAGGTTCTATAGTTCCAGGTTTCAGCTCATAAAAGCTGACTTTTTTCATGTTTCTGTAGTATAATTATCGCCCATTCTCCCAATTCTCTGATTATCAATTTGCTGTGCTCATAATAATCGATGTTTTGCTTCAATTATCGATATTCTGCTTCATGTTTCATCTTTCCACACACTATTATTGACTTTCCGTATCAATTATCGATTTTCTCTCTCTCAGTTCTCAATAATATACTTTATCGATTCCGGATTTCCCATTTCGTCCTTCCAGTCCCCCCGATGCCCCGCAAGTGATGTTGTTCACCGGCACTCTTCGTGTGCGAATTCTCGAGGCAAAGGGCCTTCGACCCACCGAATGGTCCCGACGATTCGCCCAGACTGATACGGTGGGCACGAATTTCTGATGTGTTGTAGTCCTGGTTTTTTTGGAGAGAAGTAGATCAAAAGCATTCGGGACATAATTTTCGGATTTGGAAGGCATGAAGACACTAGTGAAAGAGCGACCCTTCGCCCAGACTCATACGGTAGGCGAGATATCTGCTGTGTTTCATTCACTGATCCAAATTTGGCTTCAATAAAATGTGGCTTCAAGGTCTGCGAACATATTGAGAACAAGTTGTTTTTCAAAAGTGGTATTTTTCAAATTTTCGGGTACTCGTAACGTTTATAGGACAACTTTATGTCGTTTTTCGTTCATTATTGATTTATTGATTTTCTAGACGCCGATCGACGCGTACATCAACGTGGACTGGGACGAGTTCCACGTGGGAAAAACGGCCGTGCGACCCAAGTCGAACGAACCGAAATGGAACGAGGAGTTCATTGCGGTACGATATACATTTTTTATAAAATTTATTATGTTTACATTTGTTACTGAATGTTTATAACCCTAAGTTTCATTTCCATTTTGTTAACAACCATTAGTTGTAGAGAAAGCCAAGGGTTTGTAGCTGCAGAGCTGTACAGGGTCGGGGTGCAAAAGTGGGGAAGTGCGAGCAATAACGTATTGATATACCGTACCGGATAGAAATATGTACACTATGTACTAGTTGAATGATTGTAATGAGTATTTATGATAGAATCATCTGCCTCCAGAATGACGTGCACGACGGTCGTGCGGTGGGCTTCTCCGTGTTCCATAACTGTGTGATGCCGCCCGATGACTTCGTCGCCAATTGCAGAATCCCATTCGATGAGCTGAAGATTGACAACAAAAACGATATCTGGGTCCGTTTCTTCTCTCTTTCTCTTTTATATTTTTCTCTTTCTTTCTCTCTTTCGTTTCTCTTCTCTCTTTTTCTATTTTGGTCATCACTACATTTTTTAAGCATGAACCAAATGTGGAGAGATCATTGTAGAAACATTGAAAAACAAGTTGTAAACGTTTTGCAATTGTAGAGCTACCGTTCAAATCACCGGTTGGACATGTATTCCAGAAATTTTTTTTCACGTTCTTGGTCTTTGTCACGTTTCACTTTACGTTGGCGGTTGTTTGCAACGTCTTTCTTTCTACCAAGCGGTTTTTGGTTTTTGTGAAACGTCGTCAGTTTGTAGTCAAATGTTTCTATAGGGGTCATACACGTAAACCTTGCACAACTGATGCTTTTTCTGCGTCGTAATTATAGTTTTATCTATCGAGCGCACTTTCTGCTGTGTCAAAATGCTGCTGTGTCAAGAACCAAGTTCAATTCAACGTTGGTTTGTCCCTGGTGGAATTTACATGCGTCTGCAAACGGAACGGAACGAATGATTCCATGACTCTCTTTTTGATTCAACTACAACTCGGTCAATATTTAGCAGTGATCTTTGATCTTTGCATCTTTTGACCTCGTTCGTCTCACTCAATTGCCGTCTAAGCAAACAATCTAATTAAACATCTACCGCTAACGAGAACAAATTGAAAATAGGCACGTAGGCAATTCGATCCGGGGTATGAAAAGTTTGTTTCAGAACATCAAAATAGTTTCTGTTTTTTAACGCAGTCCTGGTGAGACTCTAGCGGTCAACGTAGTACGGTCACGTGAAGTTTGAGTAAAACGTGAGTCAAAACGAACGTTTACGTCTACAAAACATCCTATTCATGATGCTGCTCATGCGCAATGGCAACATAATAAGGTCGTATTTTTGTACAATTAAACTTTATTGATTTTCAGGTTGACCTTGAACCGCACGGACACCTCCATGTCATCATTGAACTACACGGGTCGGCGGTAGAAGGTTGGTTTTCTTTATTTTAATTTTTTTCATAGAGGAGAGTTTTGTTGAACCCCCAATGTTACTACTATCGGCATATTGATTCCAACAAGTAACGTTGGAAGGAATCATCTGCTTTTTCTCCACTCCTCCCATCTACCTCCACCTTTTACCCTCTCTCTTCTGCTCTTCCCATATCTCTATTTCTATTAGTCGCCATCAATCGCTCTCCCTCTCTCTCTCTCTCTCTCTCTCTCTCTCTCCCCCTCTCTCTCTCTCTCTCTCTCTCTTTCTCTCTCTCTCTCTCTCTCTCTCTCTCTCTCTCTCTCTCTCTCTCTCCCTTCCTCGTTCCTCCCTTTCTCCCTCTTATTTCTCTTTCTCTCACATCCGGACGCAGCTTGAATAGAGTAATCAGTCCTTTGTTGTTTGAGATGATTATGTCTATGGGGGAGACAAATTCCCAACGAAACCACAAAATGAAAAATTGGTCTCGGTTTTCACGCAGATAAACAATAGATATAAAGTTTAGAATAGAATAGAATAGAATAGATTTATTCAACATGTGACTTTCCACATTTTGAAATGTGGCACTCCAATTGTTGGATAAAAGAAGGAAAAAATAGATGGAAAGAATGGTATCACTGTTTCGCGCTTATAGTTATAGATGGATGCAATTAGCAGTGTAGTACGATTGAACGGTGATTGTACCTGTTTTTGTAGTGACGTAATTATTATGAAAAACTTTCGGGAGTATCTATTTATAGTATTGTAGAGATGATTTTGTGACGCTATGTGATGTGACGATTTTGTGACGTGAATCACGTGTCACGACACGTGGAACGTGACACTACAATGACGTGAATCACGTGTCACAACACGTGGAACGTGACCCTACAACTTCTCTGCTGTGTTTAACGTTTTACCGTTTCCCGTGACTCGGTGTGAATCAGAAACCCCATTCATTTTTTGACACATTCAAGAATCAAGAAGAAGTAGTTTTGTTCTTTGAATTGAAGAAAAAATTTTTTATTAAGTAACATTGCAAAGAAAATTATAAACATTCCGCAACATTCAAAACAGAGATCAAGCTGTACTCATTCTATAGCTGTATACTGAATTTGTAGGAACAACTTATCCATGAGATCACATCTATTTTATTCTATTGTCACATTCTCAAACGCTTCACAAACAGAAACAGTACTTGCGCAGCTCCTGTGTTCCGATGCATATTGATTGATTCCCGTATCGATTGATTCTGTTCACTTCGCCCACGACGCTGAGCGACGCGTCGCGTGTCGCGTCGTGCTCAACCAACGCGTCGAAAAGAGCGCGCGACGGCGACACTTCCAGCGTGATACGGTAGCGAGAACTGGGTCCCGTAGAGGTTGCTTCCAGTTGTTGCGCTGCGTACGTGACGCGCGCAAGCGATAGCTGCGCGCAACGTTTGTGCGGCGCGAGAAACGCGTTCAGGTGGGCAACCACTTGACGGGCGCCGTTCTGAATCTGAAAAAAAAGTTATGATAGTGTAGGGTCAGAATTTTCGAATTTCTGAGAACACTGAGAGAAGACGAATAGATTTGACTTTTCTGTTGTTCTTAAATCTCGACTGGAGAGGCTTGTTTAGTTTAGTATTGATGGAAGTCTAGTTTTAGTCATTCGTGACCTCCTATAGTTCGCACATTTCTGGACTGGACTCGGCAGCTTGCCAATGGAATTTCAAGCGTTTTTGAACATGTTGAAAAACTTCAAAACAATAGAAATTTATGTGGAGGGCTCTCTTCCCCTTTGTCACAATTCGTATTCGAAGAACCTTTCTGTAAAATATAAGTTTTCTCTAATCAACAGTCTTCCAAACTTTTGGCACGCTGCCAACGAGTCCAGTTGGGAAATGTGAGCATTATAGCATGAAACATCTGAAAAACATCTTGAAAAGTTTGAACTGACGTTCGGATCGTGGATCTTCACGGCCTTCTCTTTCGTGCACGCACAAAACTCTTCCGGAACTGAGGCCTGCGCACACGATCGAATCTGAAACCAAAAACGGTTCCGGAAAAATTATTTTGAACTACCAGATCGGTTACGTGAACCTATACATTAGCCTAAAACATTAGTAGTACTGCAAATTCAGTTTGTTCCGAATTTCCCACCGGTATAGGTCTCAGCAGACTAGTTCCTCTTGTTGAATAACTAGAAAATCGTCGCTGTAGCTCAGAGTCGCTGGTAGCACTACTACTAGCGAGTTCATTCCAATTCTGTGTTTTGGTCAGATGGAGAATGTCACGAAGAGTGACGTACACATCCCAGAACGTGGTTAGAACCTGAAACGAAAATGATATGAGTCGAACCAACCCATCTACGTTTCAGTCAGATTGAAGTTCTATCTAGAAAACTGTGAGCTACTTATAGTGAGTGCCAAATTCATTAATTTCTGTCACCCGCCGGAATCGAACCTGCGAGCAAAAGATTCGTAACTTGCGCTATTAGAGCACAAAACCGGCAAACTTTGGAATGGAAGACACGTGTTCGTACACAGCGGAATACGAGATATACAGTACCCTCCCGCCTTTCCGTTGGCGACGACTAAACATCTTATTTCCATGTTATACTAAAAGATGAAGTAGGGCGCAGTAACCCATGAAACGTAAAGGTGCAACCATAATATTTTGTTGTATTCACTTGCGGTTATTAAAACGTTGTGTTAGCAAGTAGAGTTTTAAGCTGAAAAACGAAACCAAACGATCACACCTGCGTATTCCTCCTGACCACGTCGTCTAGTCGGGGATATTTCCGTCGTAGCGTCGAGGGAATCTGTAGCGAGAAGAAGGGAAGTCGTTCCTCCAGACGACCAACGACCGTCTCGCGAATAGAATCGAAACGGTGGCCATGGTCAGACATAACGAAGAGAAAAGAATCCTGGAAATTATGATGGTCTCCATTGTTTTTACGTGTGATTCAAGCCTACGAAATCGTTCCGACATGGGGAATAGGAAATCATCCTGTAAATAGTCTGTATCACTTCTTCGTTGATTCGACATGCTACAGTAACCGCGATTGGATTGAAATGAACTCTCTTTATCTTCCCTAGACCTACAAACTTCATACTTCGGCGTTATGCGCTGGTGAAGTATATACTTCGCCTCAGTCACATCGGCTATAACTGCCATCTCACCTTGAGAATTTCTCGATGTTCTCTGAAGAACGTGGCAATGTCCTCATCCCCAATTTGAACCACATTCATGTAGTCATGCGCCAGTTCGGTTAACCAATTCAACGCGAAAACTGGCGAATCTAAAAAAGGAAACTCTTGAAATTAGAACTTTTAAACTTTCGAACTTAACTTTGGTTTCTATTCTGCAGAGGTTGAATTTACAAGAAAAGCCGCTCTGGCATTATTTATATATTTGAACTAATTGTTTGTTTTTCGTTTCGTCAGTCTCACCAAAGCACACACTTCATTATCAGGTTGACATTTTTTGTTGTTCTATAAAACTGTCAATTTTTAAAAGTAAATTCAACAGACCCACCCTTATATCGATGTAGCAAACTGGATAGATAATTCAGCTGTAGATTGTGCATTTTAGCCGTCCCGTAACACAGATTCGTGCTGCGTCGCTGGACGTATGAACCGTAGACATTCAACCAGTAAGGGCTGGAAATTATTGATTTATTGATTGGTTGGCTATCTGTAGCAGTTTCTGCGTCTATTGAAATCACTTCTCTGTAGATGTTCTCTGACCATTTCCGCCAACATTCAAATTCCATTATTATCTACACGCTCAATAAGGCTTATATATTTCTGTTCTTCAGGGGTTCAGGTTATTATACAGAGTACATTGTTTCAATTAGTACGTTCACAACGCGATGCGAATTGGACAAACGTGTTTTCTTGATTAAAGTGTACTAAACATACCGGAAGTAATGATGAACCGGTTTGTCTCGGAATCCGTTTGCGAGATAATAAAACAGATTATAATCAGGGTAATCTTCGGCATAGTAGGTGGAATAATTCTGAAAATGGGTTCAGGGATCACATTAGATTTTTCCAATTCTAGTTTTTAAGGGATTTGATTGAACGGAAACATATAAGAAACCATTATTCTTTTTAATTTCATACTAATAATTGAACAGGATATGATGCAGTAGAAATTGAACGACAAAGAATTGATGATTTTGAAAACTTGAACGAACAATTGAATATCGATATTTCTAGTTGGATGGGGTTGAAATTTTGCCCACCTCAGCTTCAAAGTCTTTCCAAATCAAGCTGTGGTTGTCGAAAAATCCGCTAACGTCGCCGAATTCAGTTTTCGCATTTTTACCTGAAACGAATAATATTTCTCTTTCTAGTCTCAAAAAGAGTTCAAAAATCATTCTAATTTTATTTAGTGCTACTAGTGTCTCGACGGTTCCACATATTTGATGAAAATGTATAATGTAATGCATATTTTGTCAACAAACAAACCACAACACAGTAGTTAATTCTCAGATTGAGTTAGTGAACTAACTATGTGTTTATACATTTGGAAACACTGTCAACTCTCGAATATAAAAACATAGAAATATGGGAATATACAAATATATGATTGTTACCCGTCAAAAAGGCAACAGCATTGGGAAAAGACTGGTCGCCAATTTTGTTCATACCATCAAAAATGAACGACTGGTAGTCAGATTTGAGAACCTGGAAATGTAGGGTAGGGGTTTATTGTACAATCGTCCCCCCCCCCCCCTTTTGAGCCGAAATAGGTTGGAATCCGACCCGTAGTACAATCGTCCCCCACCCCTAGGGGGGGGGGGGGGGGGGGGGGGTGATTGTACAACGTCCTTCTTTACTGCAGGTTTGGATTGAGTGGGGGGCGATTGTTAAACAGGTCCGGGGTTGTACTATTACCCCCCATTTTGTATTGTGGTGGGTGATTGTTAAACGTCGACATTGTACAATTACCCCCCATTTGCAATCACCCCCCATTTACAATCACCCCCCTCTCTATAGGAAATCGTATTGGGAGGGGGGTGATAGTACTACGGGGGGGGGACTTAAGGTGAGGGGGGGGGCAATTGTACAATTTTCCCTAGGGTAGGCTGCCGATTTAAAATAATAATATTCGTCAAGATGTGCATTCAGTTTGCGAATCTGATGTTATAGTTTACCCCGGAATGTCAGTGAATAACGCTCTCAGTAGGGTATATAATCAACAGAACTCAACTGTATACTGTAGGACTTCATGTAGAAATGAAACTGACTATACCTCATAAGTCTTGGGTAGATTTCGTCTCCAGCTAGAATGCGACACGCTGTCCAGTACGAAGAGTATGACACTCGGTCGGAACTCGTTTTTGACGCGTTTTCGAATGTTTTTCCGTGGGACAACTTGATTGTGATTGTTCGAGTACACGGTACTTCTCGGAAAGGTGGTCCTGCGACAGTACGTCTCCACGAAGTCACAGTTTACCACGAAAGGATCCTTTAATTAAGCGTTTTTGGAATAATATACAATATTAATAATAATGAGAGGGTAAAAAATACTAGTTAGTTTTCTCACATTCTTGAGCCTTTTTTTCAGAAGTTCAGTAGTGAATTCTTTTCTTTTTCACATGTTTCACGTTACTTTGAATTTGCCTTTAATAGTTGGAAATGTCGAAACTGACCTTGAATGATTTCCACTCCTCGTAGTTTATAATTTTACCCGTCGTTTTTCCAAAACATCTATAGAAACATTTCACAGTCAGGCCAGATTTCAGTATCTCGATTCCATCGACGTAGAGAGTTCCCTTGAAGTATAGGATTTGTCAAACCGTTGTGGACACCTTACCATCGATTTTGTGAGAGGCGGGGTTTGGCGAGGGTCCAGCCAGTCTGCGTATCATTGATCTACACAGTCTCTCGCCTGTTGGCAAGTAACCAACGACCGCTCGCCCCACATCGCTCAATCAATCGAACCCTCTGCTGTCTTTATGGGGAAAATGACGACTATATAACTCAATTTGTAACTGTTTATCTCAAAGCAATGCCATTTTCACTCATTCTTCGTCAGAAGACCGTGGTAAGTCTTATCGTCCTGTTTTTCAAGTTCTCTGAGAACAACGCCACAATCCTCTCGAATCAGGGTCGAAACGATTTTGAGTGGCATCTTTCACTGAGCACATATTTTCATAATAACATCCGAAAAGTCGTACTGCAACAAATATTTTTGTTTCAAATAAATATAACAATAATGTCTCAACTTAGTATGCGATATTATGAACTTTATCCAAACACTATGCGTACTCGGTCTGCTAATTTTTGTACACAATTCTAGGTGGAACATATTTCTACTTACTGAGATCAGAACATGCACCATACTATTGAAGCTACACGTGGTACTATTGTATACAAAGTTCTCTCTAGTCCCTTACAACTAGAGTGTGTGAAGTTAATCATCAATAATCAGCTTTCTCCAGTTCAACCAACATTTTTGTCCAACTGGGTTAGCTCATATTGTACTTGTTCACACTTGAGTGGCGCCTGTTTCAGGATATACGGAAGTATTGATTTATCCCACGGGTCTAGATGGGGTAGATCACAACCATCGCTCGGGTAGAGGGCAATCGGCTGCAAATTCTTCCTTTTTTTGAATCAAAAACACACTGCTAGAAATTTGAAATTAAATTAAAGGGGGGCTGCATTGAACGCCGGATTTGGCTAACGGCGTTAGCCGAAAAGGCACGAGAGTCAGAGAAGTGCGCATAATCAATAATCATAGACTCCAAATCATTCTCTGCGTCTCTGACGATGAGCAAAAAATAGCGTAATTTCAGAAAACAGAGCTTCGAATTGGACATCCTATAAAAGAAGAACATATATCAAATTGTCTCAATTCGATCTTTTATTTGAAAACTCATTGCAGCCCCCCTTTAACACTACTTATCAATAAAAAGGGTAGTTCAAGTTTTCTCAATCAACAGTTAACATTCTTTTGGAAGAAAAATTGTGTACCTTTCTCAGCAGGTAACGACTTTTACAACTAGAATACATAATAACAAACACACACTGATTTTGTGTTTCGTGATCGTTCCGCTGTAACTGCAAATTCAATGAATACGCATGATTTGAACAAATTATGCATCTTCGAAAACAAAGCTTACCTGCTCGGAGCCGAATTGAAAGTTTTTTACATAACGCAGTGAATAATATAGAAACACGCAACAAATGACTACAGAAAGTAGTAAAACACGGAGCCGATTCAACATTCTGATTCTTGTACTTTGAACTTTGATCGCGCTGCCCACATCTGATAGACTGCATTTAAAACAGTTAAAAATACAAAATAACGATTAAAATTTCCCAAAAATATTGAGATAATAAATAATACTCTAAATAGGTACCTTTAGTACGATAAAAGCCTACTTCTGGATATAAAAAAGTCATCCACAGAACTATTTTTTCATTCCTAAAGAGAAGCCTGTGATTTCTGAAGATTACTATCAGGTTGCTAGTGTATGTGGTAATCTGGTGGCCAGGATTAACTGGCTCAGATTAATAATGGGCGGGGCTTAATTTAATTACATGTTGTGTTCAATTTCAAGGCACATATAGTGAATGGGTAGATGTCAATGCGACTATAGTCAACAATGTACGATTTGAAAAAATCGAAGAAAGAAAAATACGGCCATGATTCACTACGATTTGTGATACATATTTTTGCAAGACACCAAATCGAAGACCAGACATAGTTTCGAGTTCATTTTATTGAAAATAGTTTGAAACAATATCCAAAAGCGATCTTTATTAATATATTTGTGAAATAAGAAACTGTTCTGGAAACATCCGTTGCCATGGCCTTTCTTATCAGTTTGCCCTTCTGCGAGAGATGGCATCAATAGGAGGGTTCAGACAGTTAGAGAACTATTTTTTCGCATTTTGGGATCATAGTGATTAATTTCTTTTTTCTGCGAACACGACATGTCCCTGAATGTATCTCTCTCTCTCTTTTGGATTATCTCTCCTTCTTTTTCTTGTTCTCCGCTTCATTCTCTCTTTCCTCTTTTCTCTTCCTCGTTCTCTCTGTGTCTTCCTCACATGTTGCGTTACACCAAACTACAAACACAATAACAACATCAAAACACGAAACTATCGTTTATCTAAGTAGGTCAACTTACATCCTTTTCTTCTCCAGACTCTCATCATGGAAACAAGGAACGCGTGTTCAAGGAGCGCACCAACGCCTTCAATGATCGCCAGCGGCGCGGCGCCATGCGGCGGAAAATTCATGAGGTACGGATGTCGATATTTTTCAAGAATAAGAATATTTTTTGAATCGTATGATTTATAGTGTAGGCAAAAGTATTGAACAACGAAACTTTCAACTGCGGTCTACATCTGAGAAGTAGTTTGTTAAAGAAGGAGATGTACTTTGCTCAGTTCACAGATGAAGTCTCTTTCTTTCTTCACTTGACTACTAGTTTTGTCAGTTTCTTTCTCCATAAAATTATCAATTATTTCCCCCGTCTTTCCAGGTTACGGGTCATAAGTTCATGGCGTTATTCCTGCGACAGCCCACGTTCTGCGCCCATTGCAGGGAATTCATCTGGGGACTGGGCAAGCAGGGATATCAGTGTCAAAGTAAGCATTTCACTGGTAGTTTTTTGTTATTCGTGAATTTCGCTCCTTGTTCCTTTTTCTTCATTTGCCTTGAAAAGGTACAATTATATTGTACATTTCATTTCATTTTTTTTATTCTCAGAGTTTTGTACATCCCACTTAAATGTTTTTCTAATCAAGAAGTTAGTTAGTAGTGTCTTGAAACTTATTCTACGTGAGTTCACGCAGTACAATACTGTACTACAGTTATTATTCATCTCGTTTTAAAGTTTGTACTGTAATTTGATAGTTATCGATTCTAATTGTAGTTTGTACTGTGGTGGTGCACAAGCGATGTCACGAGGAGGTGGTCTGGAAGTGTCCCGGAAATCGAACCGAATGCCCCAACGAAATAGCCAAGGAGGTCGCGGAGGTGGGATCTTTGAAGAATTTTTCGTGACCAAGAAACAAACACAGAAGAAAACATGATTCATTCAGAGCGTTGATGTGTTTGTTTCTGTTTTGCAAACCTTATTTTTTGAATTTTCTATTCTCAACTTGCGAGGGATTGAGCTGTACAGTTTCCAATAACGAGAAGTTTTCGAGTTTACAGTTCGACCTTACCAGCCTAAATCTGCAAGTTTTTTAGCTATATAATATGGGATTTTTCAAACCGTTGTGGACAACGTACCATCGACTTTGTATGGGATGGGGTTTGGCGAGTGGCCAGTTCGTCTGCGTATCATTGATCTACTCACTCTCTCTACTGCTGGCAGATAATCAACGACCGCTCGCCTCGCATCGCTCGATCAATCGAGCCCTCTGCTGTCTTTATGGGGAAAATTTCTACTATATAATATCATTTTTGCAGTCGGCCGGCCGTTTCAACATCAACATTCCGCATCGTTTCTCCGTGCATTCGTACAAACGCCCCACGTTCTGCGACCATTGTGGCTCCATGTTGTACGGACTGATCAACCAGGGACTACAGTGCTCACAGTGCAAACTCAATGTACATAAAAGGTACGGTAATTGAGAATGAACACAAGTGTTGGATAACGATGTTGCATTGTAGTTTGTTTTGCAAACAGATAGCACGATATTTTGTCCGAACCGTGCCATGATCACACTACAAACAAACACAGTTGAACTGCGCATTTTTAGTCCAACAGGACGTATATGTATGATAAGATGTATGTATATGATTTCTTTCCCCCAACCTCCCGGAGGATGCCTCAGGGGGGGGGAAGGCATCTTGATTCAAGTGTTAACGTCTGGGGTAGAGGCGAAACGTACCACTTTCTATACTCTTTCTCTCTTCGTTTTTCTAGTTTATATTACTTCTCTGAGATTCACCTTTATTTACTTTTCTTTTTTAGAGCCACGTATGCGTGCCCGCCTCTATCAATTAGAGTAGTTTCACGTTTTGAAAAGACAGAAAAAAACAGGAAAAACGGTGAATTACGACATGTTTACGTCAACCTGGTTTTTTTTGGTTGAAAACACTTTTATAGTCGATTTCACGACTGATATAATTAAAAGTAAAATGTGCTGTCTTGCAGATGTCAACGGAACGTGGCTAACAACTGTGGAATCAACGCGAAGCAGATGGCCGCCGAATTGGCCCAACTCGGACTGACCGGCGACAAGATGAGTGTACGCAGCAAGAAAAAGGTACGTCTTCACATGACATCAGGAAACCCATTGCAAACTTGGAAAACATTTTTATGTGTTTCTGTGTACTCAAGAGGAAGGTACGCGTGCATTTCCCCCGTTTTCTGATTTCATAAACTCTGGAAAGAACGCATAAACGTGAGCATATAAACGTATGGGGAAACGTAGATGTAGACATAAACGTAGCGCAAGCATAATTGTAAACGAGAGCATGAACAGACAAGATGAGTGTACGCAGCAAGAAGAAGGTAATTTCTTCCTAATTTTCAATTCATAAACTCCGAAAAGCATAAACGTAAAGGGAAAGGCAAACTTGAACATACGCGTGAAGAAAAGCACGAACAGACCAGCTGAGCGTACGTAGGGTAAGCGGACGATTTTCCGAAGATATTCTAAGAAAACTATTGAAGTGTGAACAAAGGTTCGCGTTCAGTTTTTGATTATTTTTCAGTAGCAAAGGGTTTCCAGACGTACTTCTTTCATGTGGAAAAGTTGTGGAAAATTTTAACTCCTAATTTGGACCAATTGAACTGCAACACATGAGAAAACTGCATGTTGGTAACTCTGCACACACAATGCGAGCACTGAAACCCAGCATAAACCAAATTTCGGCTAAACCAGCATTTTTAGTTTACTATTGAATTTGAAAACCTGCACCAGTTGTTTTTTTATAGTCTGTTTCACGGAACAATAGCCCTCTACAGTAAGATAATAAAACTTTTAAATGAATTTATCATATCTTGTAGATGTTGTATATAGTTTAAACTGTGAGATTTAGTTTTCCACTTCGGGTACTACAAGCATACAAAACAGTGAATCTTGAATTCTGTTTGTTGATTAGATCAATGCGTTTGAATTTCTGAAAGATTACTGTAGAAAGTCATCGATTGGTGAAACGAGCTATACCGATATCAAGGGGATCAATCTAAAGTGGCCTATCATATCGCCAATTATTACTGCATTATTAGCGTTGAAGAGGGGGGCTCGGGCTCGTTTTTTCGATTCTCGCGCCGGATTTGTTTATTCTCGTCAAACAGTTTGCCAGGCAACCAACTGCACAGATATGAGTTGCTGCAAAATAGTTCCTGTCTGGTTACGGTAGCAGTTATTTTCCGCTGTGTTGCAGCCTTCGATAATGACGGACGCCAGTACGGATCAGGCCCTGAGCACTTCGGATACGGCTACGAGTGGTGAGTAGATGAGAGAGAGGGTGGGGGAAAGAGAGGGTAGGAAGAAACAGAGAGATAGATAGAGAGCGTGATAGAGAGAGAGAGGGAGAGAAAGAGAGTGAGAGAGAGGAGGG
Source organism: Litoditis marina (assembly GCA_964036275.1). Lineage (NCBI taxonomy): Eukaryota > Metazoa > Nematoda > Chromadorea > Rhabditida > Rhabditidae > Litoditis > Litoditis marina. Next base: position 13,018,895 of record OZ038439.1, on the reverse strand, counting down.
GAGAAGAGGGTAGGGAGAGAGAAGGTGGAAGGAAGGGAGAGAGAGAGAGAGAGAGAGAGAGAGAGAGAGAGAGAGAGAGGTGAGAGAGAGAGAGAGAGAGAGAAAGAGAGAGAGAGAGAGAGAGAGGAGAGAAGGAGAGATGTAGATTGTAGAAAGAGAGAGAGAGAGAGGGCGGAAAAGGGGAAGCGGGAAGAGGAATATGGAGAGAGAATGGAGATTCAGAACAAGACAGAGAAGCTAGAGAGAGAGACGGAGAAGAGGGAGAGAAAGAGAGGACGAGAGATGAGATACAAAAATATAGAAAGAAAACTGGAGAGAGGCAAGAGAAAGCTGATTTTTATTTTCACTCAGGTTATTTATCACAAATATCCGAGGATGAGCTGCCAATCCAGCCGGCAAAGACGGGAAATCTTTCGATAAACGACTTTTTGTTCATCAAAGTCTTGGGCAAAGGATCGTTCGGAAAGGTAAGCCCTTTCTGTTGTTTTATTTCAGTTTAGTTAACTTTACGGCGGGTATAGTTTCACGTTGATAACTTTAGTGATGGTTAACCAACCTGGATGGTTCTTTCAAAACTTAGTTTGTTTTGCTCACATTTTGTTTACAGTTTGTTTATTGTATACTTTTCAGCGAATTTTCAAACTTCAACTGTGTAATTTGCATAATTTCAACTATTTCGATGAGTGTATTTGTTGCTAAAAAGCTAAAAAGTTCAAATTTGTTTTGTTTAAACTTTTTAACGGTTTATTTTGTGTTTGTTTACTATTTACTTTCTAGGTAATGTTGGCCGAGAAGAAGGGCTCCGACGAGGTCTACGCCATCAAGATTCTCAAGAAAGACGTCATTGTTCAGGTGAGGTTTGAGAATCGAAAAGTTTCATTGTTATTTAACTCAGATAGTAATTAAGTGCCTATTTCACATTAGTATAGTTTGTTTCATTTGCACTGAGACCCATTGGCGTCGTGCCAAGATTTTCGGATGACTATTTCTCAGAGCAGACATAAATTTTCCAAAAAAAAATTCTTTCACTTGTTTTCTTCAATTACAACAACAGCTACCCGAGATCTGCACTTTTTTGAAGAACTCCAAAGGTAGAAAAAATAACATGCAATGTTTATTGACACGCTGCCAAGTCTCAGTGGGAATAACTGGAACTATATCATATAACAAACACGATTTACCTCATATAGTATAGGCAATTTTTCTTTTTTGAAAGGTCTTCATCATATTTAATTGTCCTGTCTCTTTCTCTCTAAACTGTTTCGTTGATTCTATAAAAACCTGCAAATAATTGTAGAGGCAACAACAGGGGATTTGGAGGACTTCAACAAATTCAACATTTATCGATTGATTGTTGATTATTGATTATATTTCTCACAGGACGACGATGTAGAGTGTACAATGTGCGAGAAGCGGATACTGTCGTTGGCTGCAAAACATCCATTCTTGACGGCGTTACACAGCAGTTTCCAGAATGCGGTTAGTCTTGGCGAAAATTTTGAAAGGCGGACGGTAGAGGGGGGGGGGGTTAAGTACAATTTTCTATCGTGTCTGAAGTAGTTCTGACTAGAAACTTGTCTTACTCAGAACGATTAGCGCCAATTTTCTGCAATTGGCCAGCTACAAAAACGAGAGAGCATGCAGGTCAATGACGCGCAGACAGGCTAAGACAGTCTGCGGCTCTCTGACCTGCACACTCTCTCGTTCAGCCAATAAAAGAGTTGCTGGCCAATTGGCTGGGAATTGTCTGAGTAGTGACTTCAGTGTGCTGGAAAGTTGCCAAAGTTTCCAACAGCGACCACCCTACTCAAAATAATGCATAAGCTGGGAATCGAACTCAGCTCTGCTAGGTGGCGCGGCGCACACAAGCGACCGGCCATCTGACCATGGTTGCAAAAACTGAAAACAGTGATACCCAATCATCTTTTCTGACCGTTTTTCAAAGCTGATCTTATCGCACAAAAAGTTGTTTTATTTACTCCCCGATTACTTGATAACTTTTTGAGCACAAAATATGTGCAAAAATCTCAAAATAACCACTTTTCGAAATTTTATTTGCAATGAAAAGACTGGCAAGTTGCCAGATAAATTGCCTGCAATGTAGGGTGCGCTCGACCAGCATGGCTGACTACTATCGATGGTCGAAACGAACTATAGCTGATTACGATTCAACTTGGTTTTTGGTGAGAATAGCTTGACTATTCAAGTTCGAACATTCTTTTCAACTTCGCCATTTTCCAGGATCGTCTGTTCTTCGTCATGGAGTACGTGAACGGCGGAGATCTCATGTTCCAGATTCAGCGCGCGCGAAAATTCGACGAATCGCGCGCGCGGTTCTACGCCGCCGAAGTCACGTGCGCGCTGCAGTTTCTCCACAGGAATGACGTCATCTACAGGTATGATATAGCTATTGATTTATTCAATATTTATTTGATTTTCATTGAATATAATAGTTATCACACCATAAAACACTAATATTTACCACAGACTCTTGAAAACGGTTCAAGATCGCTTTCCCGACGGAATTATTTTTGAACTCATTATGGAAATTGAACTTATATTAGAAGTATGTGCTCAGTGAAAGGTGCCACTCAAAATCGTTTCGACCCTGAGGCACCTTTCACTGAGCACATATTTCCATAGTAACATCCAAAAAGTGTTAATGACAACAAATATTTCTGTTTTAAATAAATATTATTGAACTATTGAACAATAATATTATTGAACATTATTGAACAATAACTATTGAACAATAATATTATTGAACTGTTGATATTGAAAAACGTCAAGATCACTTTGTCGGGAGTTCAGAATTGTTAATTTTTTAACCAAATAATTGATTTTTCAAACAGACAATGTAGAACTTTACCACACTGTTGATTTATGGAGGATTTTAGAGTTATATTGATATTATTTATTCTCCAGAGATCTGAAGTTGGACAATATTCTATTGGACGCCGACGGGCATTGTCGATTGGCCGATTTCGGAATGTGCAAGGAAGGAATATGCAGGGACAAACTGACCAGCACCTTCTGCGGTTAGTTGTTTGTTTGTTTGTTTGTTTGTTTGTTTGTTTGTTTGTTTGTTTGTTTGTTTGTTTGTTTGTTTGTTTGTTTGTTTATTTTTGGTTTTCTGTTAGTTCATGGTTTATTTTTTATGCTCAAATAATTCAAAGTCTTGTGAAAAGGTCCGGGCGGCTTTGGTTAACCGTTAACTTACCACCCCTTCATACTGTTGAATTTGGAAACGCAATATGAAAGGGGTTCTGGAGACGAACTGTACGTACTTCATTTCAAAGAGTGCGCTGAGTATGCGGTGCCCATATTGTTATGTTAATCCGACTTGGCACGGTATTTGGGTAATACTAATCGTGAACTGGCATACCTTTCTGTTGTTGAATGAGCCCGCTCTTTCATTCAAATTTTCACATTCAGGTCCTCCCGACTACACGGTTTTGAGAATTTCAGTTTTGCTGTGTACAGGAATCAGCTACAGTGATGATGTGTTCACCTCCTATAATTTTAGGTACTCCCGACTACATAGCTCCGGAGATTCTGCAGGAGCTGGAGTACGGTGTCTCCGTGGACTGGTGGGCCCTGGGGGTACTCATGTACGAGATGATGGCCGGTCAGCCACCCTTCGAGGCCGACAATGAGGACGACCTATTCGAGGTACGGTAGCCATGTGTTGTGACATGGATTTGACTGTGACTATGGTTTTAAGGGATGGGGTAGTGCAACTACGAGTTATGGCAGTGACTATGTCATTAGAGGATGAGGTACGATAGCCACGTGTTATGGAATGGACCTTGGCTATGCACGGTAGCAAGGTGTTGTGGTCTATTCTGGGCTGTAACTATGCTACCAAGAGAGAGCACGGTCATTTTCTGCTATGCTGGAGTCCCAAGCCTGTTTCACATCCCCAAAAGAGTGTGTACGGTGTATCGTGCCGATATTACGAAACTATCATCGTTACACCAAAATCTTTGCGGACATTCTTTCAGTCACTCAGAAGCGAAAGATCACGTGTGTATAAGGTGAATTTGTAGTATTAGTCTGTTTGAAATCGTATCATCTATTCTCGAAATGGAAATTCCAGGCTATTCTGAATGATGACGTTCTGTATCCCGTGTGGTTATCGAAGGAGGCCGTGAATATTCTCAAGGCGGTTAGTTTTACAACTCTGGAGTTAAAAACCGAGTTGTTCACCAAGGTTCGCCCACCAAATTGGTCACTAGTTGATATCAAGTTGGGAAATCAAAGTTTGGTGCACAATTGCGCACCAAGTTCTTGGTAAACTGTCCAAACCTTGATATACAACATGGGTTTTTGGCGAATCTTGGTAAACAACTCGGTTTTTAACTTCGGAGAAGTATACCTCATGTAAGGTACAGTAACCAGTCAAACTTTTCACGCAATGTTTTTTATGGATGCACCACGAAACGAAAGAGAATCAAACTACAAACACATCCTTACTGTAATAAGGCCACGTCACGTTGGAATGATGATGAATTACTGTAGCTTTGTTGACAGCATTATGTTTCTCTACGTGAGCTCTACTTTTAGCCTATTATGACTACATAGTGTTTGCTTTTCTCGAAGCAAGACGCTACGGTACATTTGACTCTATTCCTCTGTGTACGTAGTCTGCTCCCGTCGTTTCTCTATTGAAACTCGAGATTTAAAAGGGGGGGGGGGAAGAAAGTAAAGCTAGTTTAAGTACCCCGAGGTACCTAAATATAACGTTGCGCGCGCCAAAACAGGCAAACACGTGTCAACCGTATACAAATTAGGTTCGTTAGTTTGAATTAAAAGTTATACTTATCGGTTTCTCTTGATAAGCTATTCCATATTAACTTTCCTTTCTGTCCTCCTTTAATGGTTGTGTTGTGATCAAACTACAACGATCAAATTGTTCCAGTTCATGACGAAGAACCCCTCGAAACGTCTCGGCTGCGTGCAGTCGCAGGGCGGGGAGGACGCAATCCGCGCGCACCCCTTTTTCCGCGAAATCGATTGGGACGCGTTGGAGGCGCGACAAGTGAAGCCGCCCTTTAAACCAAAGATTGTGAGTTTTGTTGGAAAAATCACCTCTTTCTGGACTACAAAGTAAATACTTGTAAGTTTAGTTTCAAAAAAAGAGGATTTGGGTAAATACTGTAGGAGCGACAGGTCAAACTCCAGACTGGTAAATTTCTTAGAATAATCGATATACATGATTTTGGTCTCTGAGTTCATATTGGTTATGGGTACCAACCCGCGAAAGCTGTAGCTCATATTAATAGTGAATTATATTCACGTTTCACGCGTTAGTTCAGAAGAAAGTAAGAGTGACGGCTTGCAGCCATGTTTTACTGCGAAAACGTTCTCGTTTAATTTCGTTCTTCTCAGAAATCAAAACGGGACGTGAACAACTTCGACGCCGACTTCACCAAAGAGGAGCCAGTGTTGACGCCGACTGACGTAAACGTGGTGCGTACCATCAACCAGGAGGAGTTCCGCGGCTTCTCATTCGTCAACCCGCACTTCACCTACTAAGGACTTCAGCCTGGTTCCGACGGGAATAGAACCAGCGGGCTCGAGAAAAAGTGTAGTAGTTTACTGCTGTGTTTCACAGAACTTCTCGCTGTTTTCGAATGTTCTGAACACATAGTTTTATGTGTTTTGACTATCTGGGCGGTTTACAGTTTTGTGAATGCTACTACTTCGCTAGTCTCCCCCATCTCTACAACTCGTTTTAAATTAATAATTAGAATGTCTTCAATTGAAAATGACCACAAATGTTGAACCAAGCCAATTTGTCCATCCTATATAGCTATATGTTCTGCCCAACCACCAAACTCGGATCTAACCCTGAACAAAGTATGCGTATTGATTTTTGTGAAGATCGATAGTCATGTATTGCATGCGCTGTATGTTTTCATCATATTCAGAGGTACTAGGCTTTATTTCCAATAGTTTTATTGTAAATTTGCAACTTTGCTACAGTTTTCATCAGTTGGTACCAAATTGTCTCTGCGTCTCGCATTTTCCACGCTCTCTCGTTTTCTGACCAATGTTGTAGTACATTAATACGATGAAAACTATAGCTACCAGGTACTATCGAAAAGTACTAGTCTCAAACTAGTCTCTTCTTAGTACTTTCTAGTTTTCCCATAGATTATTAGATATATTGTCATTTTGAGCATATTTCTATACTTTATCAATTGTGCAAGGTATATCTCCTATCTAGTCGTTAATGTGTGTACCTAGCGGCAATGAAAACCGCTCATCGAGAACAGTTTCGCTTTTTACATAATTATTATGTTATCAAATAGTACAAGTGTGATATTGGCAGGACACGTGAATATTGAATTCCACACACGTTTTCGTTCACATAGCTTTACACGTTTTCTCGCTAGCGCGCATGCTTCGAGTCACCCTTACATCGATCCGGTTTATAATTTATATTTGTATATCCTAATTATGCCCCGCCTCTCTTTTATTGATTACCTTTTCCACAGTATGTATTTATTTGTTGCCCACTAACCGTTTGGTTTTGTTCTTCTAAGGCAAACTCTCTAGGGACCAGTTTGGTTACCACACATCAAAATTCCTCAATCGCTGATATTCTCTCACGTTGCACGTGACTTACGTCTACTAGTATAACTACCGGTTAACCAATCTGATCCCACCAACAATGCCAGTATTGAAATTATCCGATTGCTAGTCATGTATTCCATAACATTCCCACTTGTAAATATACTTTTTTCAGTTCTCATTCTCTCCCCTACCGTATAAACTGCTAGTCAAGTGAAACGTGATAAGAATATCAACATCTGGACGTTTCACGCGACTATTTCTAGGCTGAAGCGAGCCTAGGTCTTGCCAATCCGACAGAGCTTTAGCCAATTCTTCTGTTTACGCGAACTAGCGAACGTGCTCTCACGTGTTTTTTGACCAACCTTGTTCCGAGTCGCTAGCTGGCGCCTAACCCCCCCCCCCTCTCATATCAGTGTCGTCCCCGGGCGTGCTGCCCAATTAGGCCCCGCCCACTTTCGCTAGCCATCTGATGGTGTCTGGACTGTGTAATTGTGATTATTAACGTACCGATTTGATTTCCATTCATTAACGGCTTCTTGTTGTATTCTCCTGTGTTTACACGTTTCATAAATCATATAAAAGTCATAAATCAACATCGTGCACTTAAAACGTAACAATTTGTGTCAACAACATCAAAACAACAAATCAACTCAATCAATAACTCAAATCAGATAACGAAAAAAGAAGTTCTAGGTGAAACCTCAACAAGTTCTAGGTGAAACACTTTGAACGTGCAAATCAGGTAGAAAGTGCTAACAAGAGAGGGAAACAATGACGATTCCAAAGCAACTTGAGCATAGTGATCAAAGTTCAAGAATCAAACTACAAGAGAGGGAAACAACACCGAAACAACTCGAGCCTAAAGATCATAGTTCAAAGATCAGTCTACTTCTTGCCCTTGGTCTGCTTCTTCTCCCCATTCTCCACCATGATGAGACCGTGATCGTATAGGATGGAGCAGAACTCCTTTCGTTCCGCCTTCGGGACCTCCAACTCGCGCAACGGCATCCACTCCGGATACGCGTTCATCAGGTCACTGTACGCGTCGGCCCACTGAAATCAAATCAATAGGTTGATTTCTGAAGTCGTTTTTCGTAACACAAAAATCATTTTTTCTAACTTCATTCTCATATTTCCAGCCCCTAGGCCAAGCTAGTGAATCTGTCCGGATAGTCACAAAATTCGACAAAAAGACTCCTTCCTCGCACGCCAATATCGCGGAAAATCGTCTATTTTTGCTACAAAAACAGGAATTTTCACATATTTTGTGCAGAATAGCCACACTTCCCTACTGTGGGTGTGGGGTGTGGCTCAGACCCACTTTTACACTTTCCAACAACTCTACTGTATAACCTACTCTGAGTGGGAAATCGATGGTCTGTTCGGGACGTCCCTCGTACAGTCGCGCGTTGTTCATTCGGGTGGTGATGAAACCGCGCTCCTCATTCTCGAACACAAGTCTGGAAATGAAGACTATCACTGGTTTCAAGGGAGTTTTCGAGTCGAGTCTCACTTAAAAACTCGAAATTTTGAACTCGATTACCAACCCTAGTGGTTTCCACGTTCTAGTGGCTAATTATATGAATGTTATATAGCTGAAGGTGAATAATTTGAATGATGAACTCGTTCATAAACGTTGAGAGACGTAAATTATACTTTCACAAATGTCACTGTACAGTTTTGCACAATACAAGAAAGCATATCCGCTTTAAAGATCCAGTTTAACCTTTAACGTGTCACCAACTTTACGTTATATTTGCTATTATTTTTACTTTCATCTTTGTACATCGATATTCTTATTTTATTAACGAACTCACTTCTGCGCGTGTCTTCGAATGAATCTAATCTTGGTGGATGGCTTGAATTCAGTCGGAGTTCCGCTCAGAACATTCACTGAACTGCCGATGACAGACAGTCTCTTCTCCTCTGAAATGAGAAGATGAACTCAGAATTGTGAAACATAACCGCGCTTGGCGCTCTTTGCGAATAGTGAAGAACCAGCTCATAAGCCATTGCCAACTAAATCAATACCTAAGGTCCTAAGGCATGTACTCAATACATTGTACTATTTTATGACAAAATTTGGTCTATTTTCGACAAAAACCATTAGTTTCACATGTTTACATGTAAAAACGGACTCCCTTCTGCCTAATAGTTAATAGTCACACCCTAATGGTATATGGTGATTATTCAATGGAGAATCCAACAAAGTCGCCCAACGTTTGATTGATGGTGAGAAACTGAAAAAAAAACTTCGATCGTACCGGGTGTGAGTACGGGAGGCAGAGCAGTCTTCTGGAACTCGCGAGCCATCAGATCGACTCCCGAATCCATGCAGTGATCGGCCACGAAATTACGCAGCATCGCCATGTTTCGATCCAACGGCACCTTGAATCTGAAAACAAAAACTATGAAAATCAATATTTTGAGATATTTCCACCTCAATTTAGACAGTTCTTTTTAACCTCACAAATCACGGACCGATTTCACCATCAATAGTCTTCATGTATGCAAACCAAACTTGGAGAACATGTGGAAGCCAACCTATATTTGGAAACACCGCAGCACAGAAAAACCACCTACAAACAAGCATTATCTTAGCTTCACTAATCGATACTATTCAATCGATAATCAATACCGTACCGTTCGACAAAGTTCTCCTCCATCGTGTACTCGCAGTCCATGACCCCGCCCATATCGAATAGGCCAATCGGGAGAGATCGACGCATCTTCAGACGAGACTCCGCCAGGGCTGAGATGGCCTCGGGCATCTGGAGATGTTTTTTTAGAATAATTTAATATTAAGAATAGATATTCAACGCATTCATTGAAATGACACACATTATCACCGGATAAGTTCTCTGGTTGAAACACATTACAAAATGAATTGTTCACATGATGCAATAGAGCCCAAATTCGCGGCAGTGAAGTTTCTTATTCACTCACTTTCCTAGAAACAACTTTCGCACGTCAAAACGGCAAACCCTTCGTAATCAGCTGTTATAAGCTTTTATTAATCTTCTTAACATACGAAAAATAAACTAAATACTACCATGGATACAGAAATAGAATCACAAAAAATCAATTTAATGATTCCAATCTACAAGATGAAAAAAGAAACTGACCAGTTTCTCAAGGAGATCCGCGAAAGCCCACTGTCTTCCAGTGGACACAGTCACATGGAGAGAGTGCACATTCTTTGCCGTGAAGGCCTGCAAAATAGATTTATTCATTTTATTGAGAGAAAAAAACGATTTTGGAGTTTACCTAAAACACTACTCAACGAGGTCAATTTTGAAGAACAAAAAAGTTTTTCAATTGATAAATTCACACTACGTTGGTAGAGATTGAAGAGAACAATAGCTACTGAACAACAAAGCTAGAGAGCACATATCTTCGTAAGCTAGAAAGCATATATCTTCGTAAGCTATGAAAGACATTCAAATAAACTCAACAAACAAGTTAACAAACCTGATGAATGAATCCTCTGGGTATGTAGAGCATGTCACCGGCCTCCACCCATCCCTCATACGTCGGTGTACGATCTTTCATGTCCGCCTCGGTGAAGTTACCTGAAAATCGAAAAATCGCGTCAGAAACATCGGACACTTATTCTCTCCAGCGGGGTTGAAGTTAAACTTTCCGACTATTCGACAAAAAATAGTTCTCCCGATATTCAGCAAGAGTGATCCATTTCTTGGGCGGAGATTAAGTACACCCGACTGACCACTGTCTAGGTACTTTGTCATTTTTCATTCGTGAAAAAGCATTACTTTGCATAAAAAAGACAAATCTTCTTGTTTTCGGTGTGAAAGTAAAAGTAGCCCATTTTTCAACCTTTTTCTGGCTATTCGGATAACATTACTGTAGATTGCGGACTGACCACTGCTATCCCTGGGAGCTATTCGAACAATACTTAGAAGTATACTCCCCCGGGGGGGGGGCTATAGTATATCCAACCAACCACTGCTATTCCTGGGAGCTATTCGAACAATACTTAGAAGTATACTCCCCCCGGGGGGGGGGCTATAGTATATCCAACCAACCACTGCTATCCCTGGGAGCTATTCGAACAATACTTAGAAGTATACTCCCCCCGGGAGAGGGGGGGGCTATAGTATATCCAACCAACCACTGCTATCCCTGGGAGCTATTCGAACAATACTTAGAAGTATACCCCCCCCCGGGGGGAGGGGGGGGGGCTATAGTATATCCAACCAACCACTGCTATCCCGGGGTAGTTCCTCGTCATCGTCCCTCGGCGCGTATACCTTCCAGTACTTCTTTCCCTCCAACTGCATGATAAAGGCGTCAATCTCGTCCCAATGGGGAGCGAAACCAGCACTTCCGGCGGGGGTCAGGTATCTGTAATCAATAATAATATAATCTAATAATAATATTATTAACTGCAATCACACGATCACAATCACACTGCAATCAATTGATTGGTTGACATTTCAATGTGACTCATCCATCTTGGCTACGTTCATAATAAAAGTGCCAGAATGTGGAAAGACCCGTGTTCAATCGCGAATGAACATAATAAAAAAATTTCTACGTTGGCAACCTAGCAATATTTGGAAAATTAGGCGAAGGGGTTTTTTGCTTCTAAACTTTAGAAAGAGCAATTCCTGATGCCAAATTGAACGTTTTCCACCATGGTTCAAGCCCTACCGTTGTCTTTAATGTCACAAACTGACGCTCTATAGCCACTGTCACCCTGAAATGAAATGAAATAAAACTCACGTGTTGGCGCCGACAAAACAGCCGAACAGCTCCTGCAACACCTCACAGAGATACCAGATGTGGTCATCGAAGGTTTGCGGGTTCACCAGTTGAACAGAACGGCCCAGCTGAAAGCAAATGGATATAATAGATGCACGAAATCTATTACTCTCGAATTTTCACATCTATCTCAGAATTTCCACAAAACGAAAACGTCAACCGGAGTTTTCATTTCTATTGTTCGCAATATCAATGACATCAATGCCAATTGTAATTGGACATGTAGTGGTGACACTGCAGCTCTTTTTCACGGTAAAATCAAATTGTCCACTACTTTCATGTAAGAAAACCTCTCGTTTTCAGGTCCCACTTACTATCACCAAATAGTAAATCTTTTTGCTTCTCGCTAATCATACATCGACTGAACTGTCTTACATATCTGATCCTATAGGAATGACAGTTTAGATAATGAGGAATAATACCATATACCACCTACACTAAGATGCTGCTTGATGTGGTTGGGAAAGACGCGACCCTCTCCGTTCAAAGTGGTACGCACACTGTTCTTGTACTCGGCAATGTTGATGTTGCGTCCGTACTCAACGTAGTGCTGAAGGAAACTTTAATGATGGAAAAAATTGAAAAAGGGAAATATGTATAGAAAGAGTCAAGTACTAAAACAAAAGACTTTCAAATCATGAATGAAGTCTCAAATCTTCCATAATGGGAAAAGACTAACCTTTTCCAACAGCTCGACAAATTTCTTAGACGAGAATAGATTTCCGTAGTAGTTCTTGTTGTTGCGCTTGACTATCAACGCTCCTTGCTGGTAGAAATCACTGGAATTACAAAATAAACGAATAGATCAAGACTTATCTGAGTAAAATGTGGTGGTATTGTAAGCAAAGTTCAAATTTCATTCTGAACACAAAACGACTAACAATTTACTTATTGAAGCAACTTCGCCAAAAATAAGTGCTCTGGCGCGGTGGAAATTTCGCCAGCAGCTTACCTGCCTGCTGAGCTTACAAAATACGGCCATGTGACAAACACCTGCCAAACCATACCCTCGTAAAGTACGCCTTATCTACACTATCTATACCCATATTCTTTCGATTTTGGCAAGAACTGAGCCGGTTTTCAGATATGTTTCGGCAATTCGAACCAGCCGTTACTGAAGTATGTACCCACCTGAAGAAGGACTGTACATCACAGCTGTTGATCATCCAGGCGAAGGCCCGCGAGGCAGTCACCGCCGAATCGTCGTCGTTGAAGGGGAAGGTGGTAAAGTCCACCGGGGGCTGACGCATCGACTGCAAACATACACCAGTGAAGTTGTCCGGAAAATTGAGAAACGTGTCACTTTCCGCCGAAACGAGAAAGTCATTTTGATGTGAAATTATCAATTTTCACGTGTTTGAATCCAAAAACGGGCTACTTCCTGCCAAATAGTAGGATGCTACTGGTGTATGTGTGTACTCACTCAAAAAGTATTTAGACTCAAAATGACCCAATAAAGAAAAACTGAACAAAAATAGTCACTACTGTCTAATATTTCACAAACCAGGCTCTCTTACGATAAAGTATAGTATGCGTTATGCCCACCACGCGCGTCACGTGATTACACACTTTATCACACGTGACGTGATCATCAACTTGTCCCACCTGTTCCACCTTTCCGCAGGGGCGCATCTCGCCGAGATTTCCCTCCTCGTCCGACTCCGCGTCCTGTTCACTGGCCGAATCGTCGCAACACGTCGAATCCCCGTTACAGCAACCTCCCTGCAAATTAGGTTATTTATTCATTTATCTACATTCAAAAAATGTGGCACTCGCTCATCAGAGAAAGAGAAGAAAAATCGAGAAATAATTGAAGCCATAAGATTTTAAATGGTTTACATTACATTTAGTTTACACTACATGATTTTCATAGTTTTGAAAGTCATGGTAGTGATTGTACTCTCTTGTATCGGACACCACTCATACAAGCTTAGATAGGATGACTTTGCTGGTTCGGCCCGCTTTTGGAGAAAAAAGACAATTTTTCCAACTTCAGGGTTCTTTTCATTTTAATTATAATCTAGTGAGAGTGAGACCAGAATTTCAGCAGATGTATGCACAGCGTCAACACTTCACAAATGAACTTAAAACGTGTGCTCCGCCACCACAAAAATCACTACTAATCACAGAACGTATTTGACAATTATTACTTATTTCACCTAAGAGTGATTATGTCTCACCTCCTCCTCTTGTTCTTCATCTTCTTCTTCGTCCGAGACTTCTTCTCCAGAATCCTCGTCGCACATATCCTCCTCGTCTTCCATATCAGAATCTGAAATTGTTCTCATCTCATACTCATTTTATTCAAGCTCAAGCCAACTTTTATATGAATATATATTTTATTTGACAAAGGGGAAAGGGCATACTATACATCAATACCAAGACGGAGGAATATCTCCAAATTCACTTTGGTTTTGATAAATTAATTGAAAAAAAAAACGGAAAAAAAACGAAGTAATCCGACCGCTCACCTTCCTCCGACTCGACGACGCCATCCACGTCTTCTGGATTCAGACGCATCTCATCGGCGTCCACCTCATTCTCCTCCATCTCATCCATCATCGACTGAAAATGAACTTCACTAACGCCAAAAACCACCACAATTTTTTTTTACAAAATGGATCGCAATGGAAAACGTGATTCTCACAAACTAGTATAAGAAGCTCAGAAAACAAACGTTCACTAATTTTGAAACTTAGATGGTTCAGAATCCTTGTTTTCAAAAAGACCAGGTGCACGAATTGACTGTCCAACCGAATTGCCGCCCTCAAAGAACGACCAAACTACAAACTCCAAACCGTACCTCATCCTCATCTTCGTCTCCCACATCGACGCCCTCCTCGTCTTCCACTTCTTCCTCCTCATCCTCATCACTGCTCATTCCATAGACTAGAAAGATGACGGTGAGATGTGATCACGTGAACATCACGTGCAACACGTAAAGAACACACACGTCTGGTTCGTTACGAAGTTGCGATAGACACTATTTAACTATAGTATGAAAGCAGCTCAACCAAGCTCACATCTGAACCACTGGTTGAACTATTGTTGCAATGTCCATTTTTACAAATTTCTCTAACTTCTAACTTGGCAGAATGCCGATCGGTTTTCAAATTTATTTGTATAACATCTTATTTTTTGCAACACAACAGGGAACAGGCAAGTCGCCCAGATTTCGCAAGAGAGGAGTCCCATTTCTTTACCAAATGGCTAGTCGGACAATTTTACTGACGGTTTCGATTTACTAGTGTATTTACCGGCGTCGATGAGGTTCTCGAATTCTTCGTCGTCCATTTCCTCGTCACTCTCCAGTCCGTCCATCGCCTCATCGTCGAACAGATCACACATGCCACCGTCTGTGAATAACACATTCAACTCGTGATATCAATTAATTAAATCAATATGATAAGAACTAGTACAAATATCCTACTTACTCCATTTACCACTTAAAAAACTTTTTCACCCTTACATAAATTCATATAAAGTAAGGGGTTCATGGCTTCATTCACGTGCAATACCAATGAAGAGAGGAGATTTCATTTATCGTCATTTTACTCTGTTTTAACTAGCGTTTCCTAGGTTTGGGGGGGGATTCATGGATTCACGCAAAACGCTGTGCGTGATTTGTCTCTTGTTTGCGTTTCCTCTCAAATTTTCGAATTTCACTCATTTTGTTATAACTTACCCTTCTTGGGGAAAGTCTTCTTGGACTTGGCTTTCTTCAGTGCAACCGCATCCTCCGGCTCCTCCACAATATAGCCAAGACCACCTGAACATGAAAAGTGTGAAATGAATTGAGTATCAACATATGTAACGCACACGTTCGAGACGTAATCATATACAGCCACCAAAGACCTTTGAGGTTATTTCTGTGTCATAAATGTTCTCTACTTTTTTGATCAAACTAGTATATTCTACCAGTTTGTTCAGACCATCAATACTTTTCACTCACCATTTTGTTGTCGTTTCTCCTTCTTTCCACCCTTTTTGCTCTTCTGACCAGTCTTCGTTTGTTCCATAGGGATCTCCACAATATCGTCATCATCCTCTTCCTCATCATCCAGACAAATTGTGTCGTCCAACTTCTTTCCCTTGCCCTTCTTTTTCGACAACTCGGCTGCTGAAAGGAATCGATTGGAATATTTAGAGCAGAATGTGTATAACACCAGTCAGGTGTCACCGTGTGACTATTCTGGGAGAAAAGAACCACGTTTTGGTTTCATATGCGCAAAAAAATGCATTATTTTGCACAAAAAAACGGCAAGTTTCAAAAGGTGGCGAAAAGAGAGCCCGTTTCCGTTTCGTGAATTTTTTGCGGTTAATCTGTTAAAGTTTGTGGATTACGCAGATGAGAGTACTGTACGGTAAGTAACCTGACCAAAATGATACCTTTCTTTTTGTCCTTTGGCCTGACAATAGAAGCGAATACATTGGTGGATGAGTCATTCTCCGGCGAACTGACAGGTTCTTGTTCTGGAAGAATTTAAGTTTGTAAATTGTGAATGAAAAAGAAAAAAACATTGGGAAAATATAAAAACCAGACGCGAACCACCAGATTTTTTTCGTTTTCATAACGAAAAACACATCCAACGATTATTGAATCTTAAATCTGACCATAAACAAAGATGGTGTTGGAAAGAGGTGTAAGGGGTGTTGAGCTTATGCCAATGTCGTCCATATTTTCTGGATTTGGTGAACTTGTTTTTCAAACGTTTCCGGGACCAAGTTGTCATTCCCAACTTCCCAACTCCAACCTGACACCCCATTCTTCATTCCAGGGTATGAAAAACGTGCTACTTTTTCGCCGAAAACGAGAAAACTAGTCTACTTTTTTTCATTTATTTTCACGCATTTAGATCTAATCAAATAACTGGTGTTTAAAACCAACCTGCCACCCTATTCTTCTTTCCGGCACTCGGTTCATTCTCCGTATTTCTTCTCTTCATTCCTTTGGTGGGGGCGGCAGTGTGCATATCCACCCTCTCGGCTGCCGAACCGTCGTTCATACGCTTCTTCTTGTTCTTCATCTGAAAATACAGCCGGTTAGACTGGACAACTATACCCTCATAACCAGCAGCAAGGCAGAACATTTCCAAAAAAACTGGTTCCGAATGAGAAAGAATTGGGTTTTTTCCCGAGGCATAACCATAATTTCTCTGAATATACGAAAAAGCGCATCACGGATTGTAATTCTTATCATGTTATTATGTACGTCACGTTCCCGACCCACCTTTTCATAATGCTTCTCTTTAAACTCCTCCACAACCGCTGGTGCATAGAAAACCTCGCCTGAAAAAATCTCATTCGAAAAAGAAACAGATTATTCAGTTACCTAAGATATATGCTAATTTATCACAACGTTCAAGTACTATATTACAGGTACCGATGACTGAATGCCAATTTCATTAGTTTTGGTGCAAAACGACCATTTTTACCTATACATCCCTTTTCTTCAGATAAATGACATCAAAGTCTGTTCTCAAACATTTTCCTCTGAATAGAAACTGACGTGCGCTCTTGGCCGTTCCCTGCTCGATGTCCGCCCACGGATCCTTCTTGGCCGGTACTGTTGGCGCCTGGTTCGAGACCTCAGTTAGAGGGGCTGCTGCCTCTCCGTTCTGTTGCTTGAACTTGTTTCTGTTACGCTTGCCCATTCTGATGAGATGATCTAACCTGGAAAATAACGGAAGGTACATTTCACAAAAAAACCAAGCTCCTAAAGCTTAAAAATGCCATTATTTAATTTCCAACGAACAAAGATGGCCGTTTTACAAAGTTCAGTAGTGCTACTACTAGCATGCAATCATAACAATTAAAACACTAAAACTAAACTTGACCGAATCGTATAAAACTTACGCAGATGAAAATTCACCTCCATAAAACAAACAAAAAAAAATGCGCCAACTTGTTGAAAGTAAGACAAAAGATAGACTCTGACCAAACAGAAAAGTAATTCACAAATATAAAAAATGATGAAAACAACTTTATGATCCAAGACGAATAATAAATAGTACTTGACAAATGAACAATTACAAGAAAACCGTGATCATGCATATTAATATACAACCCGGTCACAAGTCGGGGGTTACATAAATGACGAGAGTTTAAAGGACTAAAGGTACAGTTCCTCGGGGGCTCCCTCCTTCTTCTGATACAACACACTCTCCTTGGCCTTCTTGAAATCCTCCATTGTGACACGCATACGACGCTCACGTAGGGCTAGCAGACCAGCCTCGGTACACATGGCCTAAATGGGGGAGAAGGTTAAACACATATTATCCCATGAAATAACAATGGTTCCGTTGTTTCAAAGAGAAAAAAACAATTAGATATAATATTTTCTCTTTTGAGAACACCCACCCATCTATCTCCAAGTTTTTATTAACTATGGAGAAGATTTCTGTACTACTCATTTGCTGCTTCTTTGTTACCCAAACTGATAATCACTCCAGCTGTATTCTTTATCCAGCTTCGCGAATGGTTTTCAATTCTCATTTCCAAACCGTGAATTCCCATAATCCCCAATTACCGATTACCTTGATATCAGCTCCACTGAGCTCGTCCTTCGTTGAGACAAACTCCTCAATGTTCACATCCTCGCCGAGGGTCATGCGGGAAGTGTGAATCTGGAAATAGAAAAAGCATTTATTCACAAACTAAATCATGTTTGTCTGTGGTCTAATTCAGAAACCTATCAATTGTGAAAAGAAAACAATAGGCTAGTAACGTTACATGTTCAACCTCAAATTAGACATTTAAGCCACGAGTGTGTAGCTTTCTAATATTAATAATATGTAACCATTACAACCACAACCATATGTTTCAACTACCAACCCCGAAGATTCTTCTCTTTGTCTTCTCATCCGGGAGGGGGAATTCAATCTTTCGATCGATACGACCGGGACGAATCAGGGCGGGATCAAGGGACTCGATACGGTTCGTAGCCATCAACACCTGCAAATAAGGAGAATGTGAGGGAATCAGATCAATATACTCGGGATGAGGTGCATCAAGTACCTACATGTAGCATTAGTACGTTCAAGCAATCGAACATGGAGTTCGCTAGTGCTAGCAAGTACTTCGTATTCGCTAACCACATACCAAACTTGCTCAGAGCTGAACCTACATCGCCCCCACATAACAACACCACCGCTCAATTGAGAGCCTTTGGCGGGGTTGGCGTGTGGAGCTCAATGGCCCAAAAAACCTAAATGGTTTATATTCTTCTCAAACTTTATGGTAAGTGTAAAAAGCTAGTCTGTCCAATCAAACATATTCGAATTCCTTTCCCTCACCGAGGAGCCTCAGGGGAAAGGTATCTTTATTTCAAGTGTCTGGGATAGAAGCAAAACGTACCACCTTCTTTACTTATACATTTCTATTCTTTTAGCCTATCCCATACATGTCGAGCTTTTCTATTTATTGGCCTATATTGCTAGTTAACCATTTAACCAACCTTGACATCTCCCCTCGAGTCGAAGCCGTCCAACTGGTTAAGCAGCTCCAACATGGTCCGCTGAATCTCCCTCTCTCCGCCCGAGTTAGAGTCGTATCGCTTCGTTCCGATGGCGTCAATCTCGTCGATGAAAACGATTGACTGGAATAGAGACTAGCGTAACTCTTGTACAATAATACGTAAAATAGCCCCTAATTTTGATGTTGGCTGATGCTCACTTTTGGCCCATTTTGACCGGGGCATGCTCACCTTTTGGCGTAATGTCACAGATTCTCAGTAAAACTTTCGAAAAAATCGTGTTTTTCAATGACATATGCTTACGTTTTTGGAAGGCTCATGCTCACTTTTTTCGACCTGATGTGAACCTTTTTTACGTATGTGTACAATACTGAAAATTAACTAAATTGCCCAAATAAATCATGATAAAAGGGCAAGGAACTAATTATTTCCTGCTTAAAGTTCAAACATATACAATATCACTCGAACCCGTAGAATATCACTTTTTCATCCCCTAACCTCCTAAAAAGTGAGAGTTCCCTGGTCGGGTGCTTGTTCAACAGGCGAACAAGGTAGAAAGTGGTTGATTTTTTTATTATCTAGATAAACAGAACAAACTCTGAAAATCTCAACCTAGGGTTGCGGTTCACGTAAGTGTCTAGGAATTTATGATTACATTGATTACGAAAAACGAAACTCCAACTAACAGGCGCATTCTCCTCCGCAACGCGAAACAGTTCGCGAACCATCTTCGGCCCGTCTCCCAGGTACTTTTGAATGAGTTCCGAGCCGACGATTCGCAGGAAGGTGGCAGAGGTCTGGTTCGCGACCGCCTTCGCCAGCAGCGTCTTTCCCGTTCCCGGACAACCGTACAGGATCACACCTAAATTACTAAATTAAATAACCTAAATTAGCTATTACAACACACAACGTAGAGTTAGTATTGTTTATTTGTATTATAGTTTTTGCGAGATATATAAAAAAGCTGACTGACAAACACTACTAAGTACTAAGTGCTGACTTGTTTCAAAAATAACGTCTTGTCAGGTCTTTTGCTGAAAATGATCACAAGTATCTAACCAGACCGAGAAACTGACCCTTGGGTGGCTTGATACCCATTTCCTCGTAATACTCGGGATGGGTTAGGGGCAACTCGACGGCTTCCTTGATTTCCTGAATCTGTTGATCCAATCCACCAACGTCGCCATACGTTTCCTGTACAAACAAAATTGAAGGTAAAAATTGTTCGACACACGACATACCAGTAAGATCAATGAAATACGTGAAATGACACTATTCTCCGCCGAAGTGAGCTAAATGTCCTTAAATTTGGTAGAGAAGTAGACCGCTTTGTGATGGTTTGTGGCTCTTTGAAGAAAATTGCTCAATAATGTCCGTGTCCCTAAAAACGTAGTATACCTGAGGTGCTTTCTCAAGTTTCATGACTGAAACCATAGGATCCGTATCATCGGCTAGAAGTCCAATAACGGCGTGATTCTGAAGAAAAAAAGTTACGATATTGCTACGCACTACGCGTTATAGCATTTTGCTCATCCAGCACAGAGACATCAACTAGCGAAGTACTGAATAAGTAAAATCACGAGCGGAACCTTACATAACTATAATTCTTTGCTCATGATGATATGTTTCTGAGATCATCTCATCTTAAATTCTAGCAACTCATATAAACTTTGTTGTTCTAATAACAACGAATCACATCTGACGTAAGGGAAGTGAAACCAGTGACAGTTCTAATTCAGACACCCACCTTGTGGTTGAGGAGAACGGAACAGCCCGGTTCCAATTGTTCCTTGTCCACAAACGACATGATGTTCACGTAGTGTTCGCTGCCGACGTTCTGAAATGAAATATGAAATGGACCATCCCATCGAAACTTTCAAAAACTAAATCACACAAACTTCCCCTCATTTCTTATCGAAAAAGTTGCAATTTTCAAAATTCTTAATGGCAATTTGAGAAACATGTAGATTGTAGAGACACGCAATTTTCTTCTCGCTACCATAACACATACTGCATTATGTCGGTTGAAAACACACAAATTATAGATGAAAACACAAACCGTTGAAACGATGGCGTGTTGATCATCGATAACTTCTTCCAGAGATCCCACAGCCATCGGGGTTCCACGCAGCTCATCTACCTTGAAATGAAACGGTGAAAGGCGTGAACGGCTATTATACAACAGCACGGTCACCATACACCGCCAAGGGCCTCTTAGGTCTTCAAAATTTTCGCGACCCCTCCTGGTTTTCTCGTGTCGCGACCCCCCAAAACAGTGACATTCAACTAATTTTCGTACGATTATTGGTTTTTGAATAAAAATCGTTAGTTAACAGCTCGCGACCCCTATTTTTCACCAGGATTTGTTCGCGACTCCCCCCTTTATGAGAGGCCCTGGCGGTGTATGACGGTCACTGTACTTCGAGAAGTGACTCGTCTCCAGACTTAAAACTTACCTAATTTATTCAGCTTGGCCAACTGATATTGGCTACTAAACTACAATGGCTCATGGCTATAAGCAAACTAACAACATTATCATGATACACCAGGAAATAAGTTAAATTTGATTTCAAGTCTTTCACTATTTTGCCCTTGATGTCCAATATATAATAAACTCACTTGAGCGCGTTCCTCCTCTCTACGTTCCTCCTGTGGCTTCAGTCTTTCTTGGTTTTGGATGAACTCCTGCTCCATCAGAAGATAATCCTTGATTCTGTCGCTCTTGAGCAGCTTCAGACGGCAACGAGCATGGGGAGTGACTGAAGGTCAAGCGAATTATTGAAAAAATATACACTGCTGAACGTGGTAGTGGTGTACAATGCCACCGATCACCGCATTTTGATGGAATGAAAAAAGCAAACAAGTCTTGAATAAGAGGAATTTACTAAATAGCCTAATAGTTGCTCCACGTACCACGAGGAGCAGAGTGACCCTAGCTTCGTTTGGATCTCAGCAGTCGCATGTCCCAGGTACATGAACGGAACGTCCCATGTCCCGGTACTGTCCAGGGACGGTACCAAGAATTATGGTGGAAATGGAGCAGATTTGCATAAATGATGACAAAAATTCTCCTCGATCCTGACTTTTATATGCAAATATGCTCCATGTCTACCGTAATTTTTGGTACCGTCCCGGGACAGTACCGGGACATGGGATGTCCCATTCTTGTCCCTGGGACATGCAGTCGCCTGAGATGTGTGGTTCGAAGCAAATTGTGGACGTTTACCAAACTCGGATTCTCGGAAGGTCGGAAGTTTCATGACGAAAATCACGTACTGTCAACTTTGTCATCCTCATACTTCTAATATGTATAAAAAACCAATTACCCCGATAAAGTTGTCCAAATGGCCAAAAAACGGGCTACTCTCTCCGAAAACGAGAAAATTAGTCTATTTTCGATACAAAGTGTTTCAAACTAAAAACGGCATACGTCGAATAGCCGAACTTTACTGCTGTATGAAAACCAACCGGCCGGTAGTTTGCTGGCAGTGTCGGGTCCTCTGGAGCCCTTCTTTCTCTTTCCGATACGAGTGGGGATGGGCGCCTCGTACTTCTTCTGCTTCTTCTTATCTCCATCTCCAGCACCTCTCTCATCCCGCTTCCCACCACCGAATCCGGACTGTTGTTGGCCCATACTAGAAATGAGTTAACATTATATACATCGTTTAAAAGTCAAAAGAAACGAATTCAGAATCACGAGCGAACAAGTAGAAGTATAATTGCGAGAGCTGATCGCGCTCATCGCACTTAGAAACAAAGAAAAAAAATGTTGCAGCCGTTCAGTTGCTTCGAAATTAACCTATATTCAAACTATTCGATGAACCAAAAGTGTGCGAGAGTGGTCTCGATTCGAAAAGCTTTATTTAGCTATTTTCTTTATTTTCTCCGTTCAGCAAAATATCGAGAGTGTGGTTTAGGGCAGGGTACGGCACACTATCACAAGTAGAATGCTCAAGTAATTATTGCTGAAAATGATACAAATAACCACAAAATCAACAAAAATCGAAGCGAAAACGTGAAAACACATCGTGAAAATTTTTGATGACGAACACAGCGAAATTTTTTCAAATTTTCTATTTCTCCGCTGTGAAACGATTATCTACCCGCGCTTTACAGCGTTGTATTTGAGGTGGCGTTGCGAATATTATACCTGTCGATATTGACACACACCACATTTTGATTTTAATATTTTTAAATTAGAGTTCCTTTACTTTACATTGTTCTTTTTTCACTGCAAATTTAGTTTTCGGTAATACAGTCCTGAAGATGCATGCTAGTTGTATCACTTATATCAAATGTGCAGCGTAATTTTCCATCTTTCATAAAACCGAAATGTTTTTCTTTCAGTCCGAAATGATTCAGTTCATGTTGTTATTCAGTAGACAAGGAAAGCTCAGATTACAGAAATGGTATTCGGCGTATCAAGATAAAGTGGGTTTTTATATTTTTTATATAGAGAATATGATTGAGGAACAACCGATCATTTAAAAGGGTTTATGTCTGAACTTGGATGAACGGAAGAAAACATTATTATCACGTCTCTTTCTAACAGTTTACTTGATGTTTTTGCATGGAAAGTTTCTCATATTGTTCATGCATTCCAGCTGAAAAAGAAGATATGCCGTGAGTTGATCACAACGATTCTCGCTCGCAAGCCAAAGATGTGTGCTTTCCTCGAATACAAAGACCTCAAGATCGTGTACAAAAGGTATGTTAGTGAGAGTGTACTGAATAAGTATGCTCGGTATCACGGGCAATTCACCAATTTCAGCAAGAACACACAAGAGCTAATTATGATCTTCACATAAACTAATGAACTTGCAAGTATTTACAGTTTTTTTTCAATACCACCGTGGAAATTAACAGTCTTCGTAAATAGCGTTTCTTCGTTTTTTATTGCAGAACGTTGTTTTTGTTGTTAGCTGACTTGGTATGTTTCCATACGCCAGTAAGGTTTGACTAAGCGACATAAAGTAGTCCGTTTTCAGGCGTAAACACGTGAAAATTCAGGATTTTTCATCAAAAGTAGACCGATTTTCATCATTTCGACTAAACAGTGGTCCGTTTTTCGAAGTTTTCTGACTATTCGGACAACCTTGCTGGTGTATGTATGTTTCGTGATCATACGTAAAATACCCCCTGGCCAGCCGAAAAAAAACGAACGTCCGTATGGCCAGAAAATGGGCATATGTAGTATAAAAATACTGGGGGGCTGCCGCCCCCCAGACCCCCCTGCCTGGGTACCGGCATTTCTCGTCCTCCATTTCTGACAACCTTTGCTCTCCTATGCTTTTTTTCAGGTTGGTTACTTCGCTTGCCGCCTACCCCAAGTTTCTACATTGTGAGCAATGTGTGCTTTTTTAGGACACTCAGCTCTGTTTCTACGATCTACGAAGCTATGATTACAGTTTAGATATTATGTCACAAAACTTATACATAGAGTGAGACTTTCCACGTTCTATTGCACGGATTTCACTTTTCGATTGAAAGATATAACGAAGTTACGAGGGTCATCATATTAGTACAAGCGACATTCGTTCGAGGTTTTGATATTTTCTTATTTCTTGCTTAATTTAAAAACCGATATGAGAAAGTTTTATTGTATGGTAAGTATTGGGGGAGTTGTGAAAGGTATCATAAACATATTATATTTCCATTGGCATGATATGAAGAACTGAGTACGAAAATAGGTGAACCTGACCGATGGAGCTCATTCATTACGGAGAATGCGAGGGCGATACGTTTTCTTTTTTGCAAAATATCAGTGAAAAAAGGCTTATTACACCAAAGTCACTGTACTTATGCATCCAAACTAACAAGTTCTATGTATTTTCACTTTTAAGCTTTTGTATGGTCAGTAAACCATCCAATAACTACGCCTTACAGTAGCCAGTGAGGGAGTTTGCACTTTGGAGTGCGCCCGACGGTGCGGCTAGAGAGTGTGTGAATGGAAGAGAGCGCAGACGAGGCCAGCTGCAGAGCGATAGCCAGCTACATAAGGCCATGCGAACTACGAACGAACGGACAGCCATGAGGATGTTTACGAGAATGAAAACCATTAATAACTATCGAACACTGACTAGTAAGAGTATAAGAATGTTTGTTCACTTTTATAGAAGATTATTAGTCAAAATGAGTGAAAAATGACGGATATTCACCTGAATTCTAAAAAAACAGCCTATTTGCATCACAGTTCTTAGAATCGTGTTACAAAGATACTATTTCCACCTAGAATGATATCTACTATTCTTGTGCTTCTAAAAATGTAACATTTATCATGTTTTCTTTCCTAACTCCTTATTCGTAGTCTGGTCTATGGGTGTCCGTCCGGCATGGCTGTAGGTGGCTTAGCCAGACGACCACTTAGAGAGTGTGTGATCAGAGGAGAGTGCCAGACGGCGCGGCTAGAGAGTGTGTAAATGGATGAGAGAGCAGACGAGGCCGGCTGCAGAGCGATAGCCAGGCATACATAGAGCCATGCGAACGAAACTCTACGGACAGCCATGAGGATGTTTCCGAGAATAAAAACCATTAATAACTATCGAAAACGAACTAATTAGGGTATAAGAATGTGTGGTTAACTTTTAGAGAAGATTAATAGTCAAAAAGAGTGAAAAATGACGGATATTAGCCTGAATTATAAAAAAAACAGCCTATTTGCATCACAGTTCTTAGAATCGTATTACAAAGATACTATTTTCACCTAGAATGATTCCTACTATTCTTGTGCTTCTAAAAATGTAACATTTATCATGTTTTCTTTCCTAACTCCTTATTCGTAGTCTGGTCTATGGGTGTCCGTCCGGCATGGCTGTAGGTGGCTTAGCCAGACGACCACTTAGAGAGTGTGTGATCAGAGGAGAGTGCCAGACGGCGCGGCTAGAGAGTGTGTAAATGGAAGAGAACGCAGACGAGGCCGGCTGCAGAGCGATAGCCAGGCATACATAGAGCCATGCGAAACGAAACTCTACGGACAGCCATGAGGATGTTTCTGAGAATGAAAACAACTAGGAATTTTATGAAAACATTAACGGATGAATAGTTTTCGCCAGTTTCATTGTTGTTAGCTCTCGCTGGCCTTTTTCGAAAAATGAACATGTGTCACCAAAAAATGGGCGTATGTCATCTAAATTTGAAAATAAGGAGGGTCGGTCAACGCCAAAAAAACGGGGTATTTTACGTATGTTCGTGATTTCACATTCTTGGAAATACAAATTACGAAATGTTGTCTCATCTTAGACTGTTTGGTTTGGAGTTGAAGGAGACCGGAACACAACCTGAGCAAAAGTGTTGTTTTGGGTTTCTTTTTACTGTTTTGAGTTAAGAAAGCACAAATAACTGGTGTATTTGTTATAGTTTGATCCGTCCGCGTGACATTCACATGACAATGCCGCGTGACACTCAACACGTCCAATTAGAAGTAGGATACAGCAGCTTTCTGACATTTGGGGTTGTGTTCCGGTCTCCTTTAAGAGCCTGTTTTGATTTTCCCCTATCCAAATCAAGGTGTGTGATTCCAGGTACGCGTCCCTATATTTCTGCTGTGCAATCGATGAGAATGACAACGAACTGATCACTCTGGAGGTGATCCATCGATACGTCGAACTACTCGACAAGTACTTCGGAAGTGTGAGTTTCACGTACTTTTTTATTTGGGGTAGATTAGATAAAGGCTCGTCAAAATTTAGTTCGTGTTCCCCAGCGACAACCTGTTCAAATAGTATAGTTGTGCGGTGTGCCTTTAGTCCACGCTAGGGTAAGGGTTATTATTAATCGATAATCGAGTTCAAAATATGGAGTTTCCGACGCTCGGTAAAGAGTTTGATTGCACTCGACAACTTCGTTTTTTTAGTCGAGATTTGAGTGAGAATGTTAAAACCCCAGCCCACATTTCTAATAGCGCTTGTCTTAAATTCAAATCATTATTTGTTGATTGTTCAGGTCTGTGAGTTGGATATCATCTTCAACTTTGAGAAGGCGTACTTCATTCTTGACGAATTTCTCCTAGCCGGCGAAATTCAAGAAACGAGCAAGAAACAAGTGCTGAAAGCCATTGCCGCTCAGGATGTCATTCAGGAGGTTAGTTAGGGTTTTCTTTTTTTAAGTCGAGTGATTTGCTGTGAAGAAAACTTCAATAATGCCATGACGTGCTTTTCACTCATTGTGACAAATAATCGATACCAAAACTACAAATAATCGATACCAAAACGATCGGGGTTGTTCCGTTGTTCGGCATTCCGTTTTTGAGTTTCACGTGTACTGTTAGAGATATGAGCCCCTTAGTCTGGATTTTGATTCATTTTGAACCGTACGAGAAGTGGAATCACAAATATCTGACACCAATATTGATTGAACCAGACAGAGCACAGTGATCGATCGATACTCGTGTTCAACCAGGGTTTTGAAATATAAGTCTAACCTCTACTTGGCGTCATTTCCAACTGGTTATTGGCACCTGCCAATAAAGTTTCGAAGGGATTTTCCGAAAACATAAGTTTTCTGAGAGATGAAACCTCTAACATGGTGAACAGCTGCCTGGATATGTCATGGGCACACAGCTATTTCATTGAGAATGCAGAAAATTATAACGTTGTTGTAGTTTGAATCTTAGCACCAGCCCCTCAACTGATAAGAACATTTGTAGTTTGGTCGTTTGTGAATCCTTTTGATCGATTTTTTCAGGAGGAAACGCCTCAGGGCTTCTTTGAGGATCACGGTCTCGGATAAGTTATGTTACATGCATATAATAGTTATTAATTAATTTATGCTGCGTGGCGTTGTGTTTCATTGTGATATAAGTGATGTGTTCGTATTTCCTTGGTATTTGTGGTTGTACATTTAATTTAAGGTAGTAAGTTTTATTGTTTTCACCTTTTGAGGATGTTTTATATAAGTGATATTCGAATGATTTTTTACATAATAAATGTTTGATTTTCTTGTCTATTTCCTTGGAAGAAGTTTCTGAGAATCAGTAAGGTAACATTTTGAACAGCTAATTCTATATCTAACCTGGTGTTTGGGTAACCAAACCTTTTTTTGGTAACCATTTTTTCCAGTTATCTGAATTTGTAACCTGTTACTCACACAGGTAACCAGAAAAAAGGTTACGAAAAAACCCATTGAGATATAGAATTCACCTTTCATAGGGGATGCTTTCATCTAATACTCGGAAATCCTACCAAACAACCGAATCGTGAATGTATTTGTATGCTAGTTTTTAGAACTACCACCTAGTGGTGTTCCATAAGTTGGCATTTACCGCGAAATTGATTGTTATCCTAATTTTTCTGTCATTTCTCGCTACAATCAGTTTTAAAAAGTTGTTTTCAACCAATACCCGGAAACCCCACAAAACAACCGAATCGTAAATGTATCGGTATGTTAATATGTGTCAGTCTATAGGTTGTAATGAGCAGCAGGCGCTCCCCTATTTACCGCTTCCTAGTTTGACATGATAGATGGATGGGTAGAGGGCAGTCGGCCAGATAACATAGAACACATAGTCTCTGCCCAAGTTATAGCGCAAATGTACTCAGTTATCTTGTTCAGTCATGTTTGTTCAATTTAGTCCTTTAACGTTTCTAGCTTCAGTTTGACATGATAGATGGATGGGTAGAGGGCAGTCGGCCAGATAACATAGAACGCATACTCAGACAAATCTAAACTCGTCGAGAGAGTGATCAGATCAGAGAGACTCATACTGTCTGCTGGCTCTTTGATCTCCATGCTCTCTCTTTTCGTAGCTCGCTAATTTCTTACTTTCATTATTGACTAGGATGAGAAGTGCTAGTGGGCATTCGCCCAAATAACATGAACTGTCCGCATCTCTGTGAACTATATGCGCTATGCCCTCTTTCTTTTTGTAGATTCGTACCATACATGATGACGTCATCACGTGTGACGTCACATGCAAATAGGTGTCTTTCTGTGGCGGGTTTCCCCCCGGGTGCAAATGCAGAGAAGCCCTGCGGGTGGCAAACTGTCCGCATCTCCTTAATGTTCATGCTCTCTCTCTCTCTCTCTCTCTCTCTCTCTCTCTCTCTCTCTCTCTCTCTCTCTCTCTCTCTCTCTCTCTCTCTCTCTCTCTCTCTCTCTCTCTCTATCCTTCGTTGTAATATTCTGTATCTCTGTGCCTCTCTACTTTCTTTCTCTTCCTCTCTCTGTCACTCTCTTTCTCTCCCCATCTCCCTATCCTTCTTTCCCTCTCCCTCTCTCTCTCTACCTCTCCCTCTCTCCCTTGTAGCCCATGGTGTGCGAATGCAGCCGAACCCCGCGGGTGGTCCTTCATTCAGCCATGGAGCTGGCACCAACGACCTTCAATAGGTGACAGCCGACACCCTCATTTGGTGGCAGGTTCCGGGCTCTAAATCACTCTCCTTCTATGTCCCACCGCATTTTCTCTCTCTCTATCTCTTTCTCTCTATCTCACATTGTCGTATTTTTCTCCTCCTCTATCTATCTCTTATCTTTCTCACTCTCATTCTCGCTCTCACTATCGTCTCTTTCTTTTCCCTTCAACCTTTACTCTCGCCCCCCCCCCCCTTTGCTCTTTTTATGCTTTTTTTCTCTCTCGCTCCGCTCTCTTTCTCGCTCTTCTTCTGATATTCTCTCTCTCTCTTTGTCTCTCTCTGTCTCTGTCTCTCTTTCTCTTTCTGTCTATTTCTCTCCCTCCTTTCCTCTCCCCCCTCTCTCTCTCTCTTGGCCTCTTTCTTTTCCTCTACCTGTCTCCGTCTTCTGTCTCCTCTCTCTTACTTTTTTCTCTCCTTCTGTATACTCTCTCTTTCTCTGACTCTCTCTGTAATCCCTCATGCGAAAGCGCAATCCCATTGTCGCGAGTTTCATTTGATCCAATTTGCACTTGATTTGCTTCACAATTGGCGCCTCTCCAAATCAAATAGGTTTTATCAGCCTACTTTTCCACTCTACAACTTTATAACTTCGTTCTCGAATTGTTTCCATAACATTTCAATAAGCAAAAATAGGTTAAATGAAATCAAGTTAACTAGGATGAAGTTAATAGGTAAATGATGAAATGAATTAAAACTAATAAATACTATCTATGAGGTTAATATTGACTAAGTTTAGAATAACATACATCGTTTCGGCCTCACCATCTTTCGATGTCTTAGGGTCAGTGGTCGAGGCCTCATCAGAAGATAAGCCACTGACCCAGTACAAAGAAATTCAATTAGTAAAACATTACGTAAATACTAGAGCAACTTATTTTTTTACATGGTATAATACAACTATTTCTAATTTAAATAAACTACTTTAACTCTTATTCTTAAATCCTACTACTAGCAATCCTAATGTGCTAATATTTAAAAGAAAAAGAGAAGAAGTGTGTTGTGATCCTATCTGCTTTGTAGTTTGATTTGCGTGGCTCGTGCCACCAAACTACAAACACATAAAAAATAGATGGACCTTTTTGCCGCCCTTTTTCCATTCCACTTGGTCATTCTCGCTGTAGATTTGGACTCCACACTCATAAAGTTTCTTTTTAACTCAAAGTTTTATCGTATATCGACCAATGCTATTTTCTCAACCCAAGACAGAAACATAATGAAAAAGGTCATCTCAAATTCTCGTCTACCAGCCAGAGCATCCTTATTGGATGGTTGCGACCCAAGTTCGATTCCTCTTCGAGCCACCTCTTTTTGTTTTCTGAAAATATAATTTCGATCCAGTGTCGGTCGACTAATTTTCTATTCTAGCAAAAGAGTAACAAAGTAGGTTAGTAGTAATGATCGTATCAATTCTTGTGATGATAATGTGTCAGATACTATCAAATTAGATTTGTAGTCTGATGCGCCAAGATCAAACTACAAAAAATTCCTCTCTAGTTCAACAAAACAGTTACATATAGTAGAAAAGGTCAGCTGGGCGACCGCCGTTTAACTGCTCTGTTTTTCTTTATTTTATAATATACATTAATTCACTGTACATTTTGCAGTTAATGAAACTATTATTCTAGTCCGACAAAACAGTAACATATAGTAGAAAAGGTCAGCTGGGCGACCGCCGTTTAACTGCTCTTTTTCCTCAAACCCACGTTTTTTCGAGGAAACGAATACAAAGAACTGACCATCTGCGCACAATGCGCCACGGCATAAACGTGCGCGACGCTGGCCTAGTTTCGAGGAAGTTTTGTAGTCTTCTAGCCATTTCCCCCTGCCAAAACTATCAAAAATTCCCTGAAATGGTAAATATGTATGTTTAAATTACTGTGAAAAGTGTGAACTTGCGCGACGCTGGCCTAGTTTCTCAGAAGAATGTTCTAGTACTCGAGCCATTTTCTCAACTGAAGCAATAAAAACAAATATTATTTGTAAATTTGTATATTTTCCAGACTTTTGAAAAACATAGAACGTACCCTTGTCACCGTGTTCTGCATCTTTCTCTGAAACAAGAGCAATGGCTTAATCCGCTTTTTTGTCAAATACTGCCTAAAAACACGGTTTCGCTTCTGAGTACGTGTGCCAGAATATTCAGGCACCTTCATCCCATTCTGCGTCTCTCTAAACATACGCTATTTCTCTGCTCTTACATCCCGCCGGTATACGAGTGGCGCGAATTAGTAAGGCAGAGCGAGAGACGCAGGATGGGAAGAAGGTGCCGGGATCTTCTAGCAGACGTACTCTGATCACGGCGCATCTAGGTAGTTACTCGTTTCTCTCCGGAATGTTTTCTCTTTCAAACGTATTTTCCTTGAAGAGGAAACTTAGATAAGTAATAGAACATTATTCATGAACATTAATAGTAGTTTTATTTTGTGAAATGAATCTCTACTGGGCTTGTTTCCTGTATAACTGGCAAAAAACACGTTTTTGAGATCCTGCCTCTCTCCATCCTGTAAAATGTCAATATTTTCTTGCAAACCGATCTCTTTGCTTGTTGAGCGAGAAGTGCTCCATGCACATATCAGTGCTGAATTGCTGGTCAAACACTGCCTATTAGCCCCCCCCCCCCTCCCCCCCCCCCCCCCCAGATACACAGCTTCTTCTATACTCCGTTTCACCAATCGATGACTTTCTACAGTAATCTTTCGAATATTCAAGACAGTTTATCTATTAAACAGACGAACTTTCAGATTCACGGTTTTCTAGGCTCGTGTTAACCAATGTGGAGAACAAAATCACAAAGTTTAAACTATTTTCAATACCTAGAAGATATCAAAAATCTGCTTGAAAGATTCGCAAGCTTACTGTAGAGGGCTATTGTTGCGTGAAAGAGACTATATCGTTTCTGCTGCAAATATTTGTAAAACAACTAGGAACTTTATTAGAACAAGACAACTGAACTAGAACTGGAACATACAAAACAAATAGTTATAAATACAAATAACACTGCTTCTTCTATCGTTTCTGCTATAGAAAAGGAGCCATTCGTTGTTGTAGTTTGATGTGTTAACCAGCCATAAGTTACGATCTTTCTGTAATGATCACTCAGCAGTCGCATGTCCCAGGTACAAGGACGGGACGTCCCATGTCCCGGTACTGTTCCGGGACGGTACCAAGAATTACGGTGGAAATAGATCAGATTTGCATAAATGATGACAAAAATTCTCCTCGATCCTGACTTTTATATGCAAATATGCTCCATTTCTACCGTAATTCTTGGTACCGTCCCGGGACAGTACCGGGACATGGGATGTCCCATTCTTGTCCCTGGGACATGCAGTCGCCTGAGAACGGGAGCAAACTACAAATATGGCGGGACACGAGACCATTTTCATATTGATGCATTTGGCAATCATTTCTTTAATGCATATGTGTTGACCTAGCTATAAAACTCCATTGATTCCTATCGAAACTATCGAAGTGACGTCATCACATATTTAGTTAGTGGTTTTTCTTTACTAAAAAAATTGAGGTTTCTCTACCTGACACAGCGATAATAAAAGGCATCGTATATTCCAATCCGCATTGTTTCAGTCCTCCTCTGCGCCTCTTTAGAAGAGGCAGAGGGGCTTTTGTTCTTCGACAATCGTTATACTTCGCATACTAGTATTTTCTAAATCTCGACCTGGCGCCCAATTTTAAATACTCTAGTTTATTCGTTTTTATATAGAATGTATATTTCTCAACACTGTAGACTCGGAGAAAACTCTGTAAATTATCATTTTTGTTCGTTTTTGGTTGATCTTTTCGTCCCTGTCCCTTTCTCTTCCTCTCTCACCATCTCTCGGTCTCTCTCCTCCTCTTAATCCTTCTTCCTCTCTCTCTCTCTCTCTCTCTCTCTCTCTCTCTCTCTCTCTCTCTTTGTCTCTTTTGCTCTCCAACTCCCTCTCTATTCCCCCTAAAGTAAAAAGTTAGACTGAACAATAATATACCGATTTGATTTAACATTCAGCTAATATTGGTTAATCCTTAGCTCTTCACTAATCATTGGCCTAGCCGTCTGCAGTTCTCATCAATTATGTTATAACAAGAAATATGCATGAGTTGCTGTCGTTGGGTAATTCAGGTTGGACTGCTCCATCTCTCTTTCTCTGTCCTTCTCTTTCTCAATCTCTCTCTCTCTCTCTATCTCTCTCTCACTCACTCACTCTCTCTCTCTCTCTCTCTCTCTCTCTCTCTCTCTCTCTCTCTCTCTCTCTCTCTCTCTTATTTCTCTTACCTTCTCACTCTCTAAAACTCTCTCTCTTTTATGCACTTGCTCTCTTGCCCTCTCGCTCTCACCACCCTCCCTCTCTTTCTCTCTCTTCCTCATCCTTCTCTCCCCCTCTCTATCTCTCTCTCTCTCTCTATCTCTCTCTCTCTCTCTCTCTCTCTCTCTCTCTTTTCAAGGTATGTCCCACTTGTCCATATTTCTCTTTGTTTTTACTTCTTGCCTTCCCTGATGTCATAGCCACAATTATCACCTCTTAGCATCTCCAGTCAAAACATCCAGGCGAAATAGTGTGTAGTAAAAGAGACGCCAGAGAAGCAGAGTTTTTTCGCCACGCCTTCGCTGTTTCACCTCATTTACATAGTTTCTTCCCTGACAACATGAGCTTCATTTACCGTGGCATTTCTCTGCGTCTCTTGTTTTCCTATAGTCTTTTACTTTTACTAACTTCGCTGGCAACTCGAATTTTATTGTAATATTGCTTCACAAATTATTTTGCGAACCCGATGAACTGAGATATGGTTTTTCCACTAAAGGACAGTTATACTAGAATGAAATTGACTAGTCTCGTGAAGTGAGTATTCTCATGAGGCATCGTGCACTTTAAAGGAGACCGGATAGCAACATGGTTTCTCCTAAAGCTGCTGTATCCTACTTTTGACTGGACGCGTTGCGTGGCGCGCGTCATTGTCATGTGAATTTTACGTGGACTGAAAAAACTCATATACGAGTTATTTGTGAAATCTGATCTCAATACAGTTAAAAGCAGCCCGAAACAGAACCTCTGCTCAAATTGTGTTCCGGTCTCCTTTAGGTCATTGCACGTTTCTGAGCTATGCTGTGTATAATGATTCACGTGAATGTGCACTTTACTAGCAGTATAGTTCAACATTGTTCGCATAACCTTTAAAGAATATAGTAACTCCGGGAGGAAGTTTCTCTTATCTAATCAGAGGATTAACCAGAAACCTCAAAAAACCTTTCTGGTTGTCATCAAGTTCTAATTTTAGCGCAATTCGTGATGGCACTTCTTTGTGTTACTAGGCGTAGATTCTTTTGAGAGATTAAAAGTGGCCGAGTGGAAAATACATCGATTAACGTCTTTTACTACGTAATCGGGATGAAATTACTCTCTCGAGGAGTATTTGCTCGACTTTTTCAAAGTTTTCTGTCTAAAAAGAACACGAATTCTTGAAATTGATTTTTCACGCAAAACGTGTACAAATAGAAAGAATGAACCGTCCTACCTACCGATTTAGTAAATTGTTTAAATTTGATTAATCGATAATCGATCGGAAAACTCATATTTCTCTATGTCTACTTTTTTGAGCTTTCTCACATAATACTTTTCTCGTTTAAAATAATAAACCAACTAAAATATTCAAATTCCATTGTTTCCTCGTGTAATTAGTTAAAAACCAGTCCTCACAATTCAAACCAGCTCATTAATTAGTGCTGACAGGCGAAATATGGTACAGCCGGGTGCCAACTATCGGGGTGGTCTCTGGGGGAAAGAATTTATTTCAAATTTGAGGTCGTTTGGAATTGAGAAAGTTTTTTTGCACCATTTTCCAGTAATTATTGTTCTCATTCTCTCTCTCTTGCTCTCCCATAGTCTATTCTCTTCTTCTGTTCCTATTTGTGTTGTTTTTCTGTCGAACCCAATTCCTACATCTTTCTACCTCGGCTGCCATTCCTTCTCTCCCCTCTCTCCTTGTTATCTCTCTTTCTTCCCCTCTCTCTCTCTCTCTCTCTCTCTCTCTCTCTCTCTCTCTATATCTCTCCCTCTACCTCCCTCCGTTCCACCTGGCCGCCGCGGCTAAATGATCTTCCCTCGTAAATTCTTCCCCTATAGCCTGTGCACAGACCGTTCAAGGTCTCCCATTTCAATACAAAACACTGCTCCATCGCGCATTCTATCTCACAAAAAGGGGTATTAAAGTCGTTTCATGACGAAAATGATGCTATTCGCTCGAACATTGTCAACATATAGTAGGAGAGCAACTCAATCGATATGTATCATTTGCACTGCAACTTGATTGTTTTCAAATACTAACCGCCTTTAGCACACTTCCAAATGTGAAAAGAGAACGCGTGCAGGTCAAGTGAGGCGCATGCGTATGCACGCTACGTGAGAACTACATAGGAACAATATCCAGTACCAGTAGGTATACGAGCGGATGCAGTTTGTTCTATACACAACGTGTTTTTTGCCAGGATAAGATATCTTAACATTTGTTTCATTTTTCACAGAAAGCTCAGACTAGGTTTTCTAGTTT
This sequence comes from Litoditis marina, assembly GCA_964036275.1. NCBI lineage: Eukaryota > Metazoa > Nematoda > Chromadorea > Rhabditida > Rhabditidae > Litoditis > Litoditis marina. Next base: position 12,983,165 of record OZ038439.1, on the reverse strand, counting down.
CCCACGAGGAGCTGGAACATGGATTATTTTCACAGGCACGTATTGAAATCAATCAATATCCATACTTTTCACGGTAGCTGAAATCAATGAGCTCAGCCTGACAAGCGAGTGTGCCAGGGCCACCGGGCGCGGCTGATACCATCTAAACTTGTTGAGTTCATTATTCATGAAACCCGAATATAGTTCAGATTCACCTGAGATAAGAGAAGCAGTGCCAATTTTTGCTATCAACTGAAAGTTTGAGTTTTGAGTGAATCAGTGAAACTGTAGGGCCAGTATTTCGATACTTTTTGTTAGTTTCCTCATTTGTTATGGAATGGACCTAGGGAACCATATTTTAAATTCAGTTATATGAACACACATTTGGATAAATGACACGTTTTCGAAAATCTGGTTGAGTTTGGTATGCGCGACTTCGGTTTTACAAATATCTAACCTTTTTGTTTTCACCACTTGAACTTTCATAGACATCAGAGTTTCGCGATGATTCTACTGCTCTTCCAAGTTTAGTAAGTTTCTACGCCAATTATTCTCCGAAACTATAGACATTTCCCGTCTCTCAAACTAGATACTATGCAAACACGCTGCAAATGATCCGATCAAAGTACAAAATCGGCTGACCTCTACCGAAAAGGGGTCAGCACTGTGTAAAACTGCCAAAATCGCCGGCAATGCCAAGAGTCACATGCCATCTCATAAAACAATAAAACTAAACATATTGTAAGAAATATATATTTTTTTGCTGTGCATCCGATCATAATGAACTACATACTAACTCGGAATTCAGCTTAAAAACTTAAACTTCAATCTTTTGAAATTGCCCAGACAAACAATTTTTATTTGATCAATAATACCATTGTTATCCCTTCTTTTCTGGCTTCTTTGTTGGGCGGCATTGTTGACTGAAATGGAGTCTTGGAGGAATCTGCTGTTTTGGTTTTCACTCTAGAAATGGTTTTGGAGAAAAAGTGAATTCTGTTTGATCTATCTACAAACTTTTTCACATCTCAGTTTTAGTATTCAGTTTGTTTCATTCTTTTTGACTGAATTTCTTTTTGCAAGCCATATTAATTATCTGAACACTCCTAAGCTCGAAGACAGTGTTATTTTTGTGATATTCTTGATATATATTACATACTTTTATTTATATTATTTCTATAACATTCCCTTTGACCTTGTTTTATTATGATTTGCCCCCTGCACACTAGTTTCTCACATCAGCATCTCTGCAGGGGTTTATCTAACCAAACCGGCTTTTTTGATACGATTAGGCTACTCGCCTTTTTTCCTATTCTAGAAAACTAAAAAACTTGAGAATAGTTATCCGATTCAAAACTAGTGTTTTGTTCAGCTGTATTACTTGCTGTTTTACAAGTAAGATCTCCACATTTTCGAGAAATTCCACGGTACTCCACGTGTTTTGACGTGTACTATTAGGTTAGTTGCTAACACAGAGTTCGAATTGTGTGGTACAGTAATTTTACTCGCAACGGTACCAAATATGGGTTTGTGTATGGTTTTCGAATTTCACGGTACTTCACGTGTTTTTACGTGTACTACTAGGGTAGTTGCTAACACATAGTTTCACCTGTTAAATCTACGTTAATATTACCTGAAACCGTCTTGAAAAAAGAGTTTTGCATGGGTTTTCCCATCGAAACCGGCTTTTTTGATACGATTAGGCAACTCAGCTGCCTTCTTTCCACCCAATGTTTGTAGATCAAATCGAACCTGATAGATCAATTAGACAGGCAGGGTGTTCGGTCACGCGGCAACGTCTTCATTAACGCGTCATAGTGATCTAAACCCGAAATATGTCTTCGATTAGCAGCTTTTCCATCAAATATCCTCGTATTCTATCAAAATACAAAATAAGCGTTTTTTGAAGCTTACGATTTTAAGCTTCTGATAAGTGCTCTGGTAGCTTTTCAAATGCTTCTTGATGCCATGTATTTTATTTGTTGAATCTCGATTTTGAAGTTGTGAAATGTTAATTTCGAATACTAAGCTTTTTTCGAGCTTGTATCATTTTTTCTGTACTGAGTTTTTACATTTTCTTCAATCAAAATTTACTCCTTGCAAATGTCCCAGTGGTACACACTGTAACTGTCTTACTGCACTGTATTCTGTATTATTCACAGCAGGAAATGCATTTTCTTTTTCCTTTGTTCTGTTTTCCTTTGGAATCGTAAAGTTAGCAATTTTCAATCAAAAGCTTCATAAACAGTAATAAATTTCATCTGTTCTATATCTGTTCAAATGACTTTTAAATTTTCACATCATTTAGTATTCACGAAAACTGTAAACATTGGGCAGCTTTGTCAAGATTGTGTGACAACAACGTTATAATCTTTAAAAAAATTAGTTAAAAAAAATAAATGATTCACAGTGTTCAGTATAACTTTTCTTTTCAATGAACTAATGTCAGCTAGTTTACGTCTGTTGCCGAAAAAACGTTTTTCAACAACTAAATTTTTTTTCCGTTCTTCTTCAATTCTTCCTGTTAATTTTGATTCACTTCTCAACTCTGGAGCAACCTTTTTCGCGTCTTCCACAAACCTTTGAACAGATCCAACCGTTCCTACAAGTACAGTCTCCACATCCTTCCGTTCTTGTGATCTCTACGTATTTCTCAATTGTTCCCTATAGTAGTTTCGTGCTCTTTCTTGATATCCCTTGATTTAAAAGCTTTCCCGTTTTTAATCATTGTTTTCCAGACTCTCTCCTTTTCCGGAATGTCATCCGGCAGTTTCGCCACCGTTTCCTCGGAGCAGAATACGGTCCACTACGCGATGCCACACAGACCAACGGTATCCCTCTCTGCCAACAACTCGTTCAACTCGGAACACAGCCATAATTGTGAGTTTTGTAGAATATATATTTGTATAATTTGTTTTATAAAAATACAACAAAACTCACCTCCAACACTGTAGCTAATAAATAATTCTATTCGGAACACAGCCATAATTGTATAATTGTTTGTTTTTTGAAGATATGCATTTTCTACTTTTAAACACAGAACAATTGGCGTTGATTAACAATACAGAAGATACTAAACTCATGGCTCAGAATTGTGAGGTTTGTCGTGTAATTGCATTTTGTCCATTTCAATAAATTCTAAATGAGACCCACCGAAATTTTGAATGATTTGTCACAGTTTTAATATTGAAAATAGGTGTACTTTTTGATATTCCATGTTTTTGACTCAGAGACATCACTGAAAACTAGAAATTCACAATTGGTAGTTTCCGCGAAAATTTTGTCTCAAAAACAACACTGTTTAGGGAATAAGTAGCAATCAAGTCATCGCAAACCAGTGTGCCATAATAGTGATTGTATTCGTTTTATGGTAGTAAGCAATACGTTAATGGTTTATTGCATCTCAATTAGGGAACCTGTTGTGTTCAAGGAAAACTGTAGTTCACCGCTGAAACTATTACCAGTACTTCTTGAACCGTCGAGGAGGCGTAGTTCGCCTTAATAATCAGTTTTGTATCAATAGTTTCTGAAAGTATGAAAGTTTTTAGTAATGGATGAAAGTTTTACCTATGAATTCATCTCATGAACTCATTGTTAGCTTTTGTACATACCTTTTCGGTAATGTGTTGCTCTGTGGATGTTCATTAGTTTCTCATGAGAAACTGTTTGTAAGGATTTCTCAAACTCTGCAGAAAATCTAACAATATCTATTTCTTGTTCTGAATAACGGAATGCAGCCTTTTTCAAATTATCGTATTGTCAATATAAATGCAATTTGATCAATGAGTAATTGCTCCAGCGCGAAGGTCTGCTACAGTACATTTACCAGATTCCACTATTCATATGATTTCGTTCAGTACAGTCATCGTAAACAGATATATACTGGCACAGTATAGTTATTTTTTATTTCCAGCTCGAGTTCCGGGAATCCACTACCCGACCGTCTCTATCCCCCAACCCCCCTCCCAGCAGTCGCCCTCCTCGTGTAGAAGTCTTCCTAGACAGGTTTCTATTTTTATTTCTCATTTTTCAATATTTCAATATTTATTCAACACATTCATGTACTCGACACATAGTACAATTATGGACTAATGTATCACATGGTGTTCTCTCAACTTCTTGCTCCATGTGCTTCTTGAACGAGGGAGAGCCAAGGTTCAGAGCGCAAAGGAACAATGTCAGAATTGACGTGGAGTTGAGGTTATGGCAATACTATTGATACTATTACATATTGAAAAACTTTACAGCGAACAATAACTTAAAATTGTTGTTTCTGGACCTATCAATTCAAAGAACTCAAGTAAAAACTTTCAAAGACTCAGAAACACTATCAAAACTGTTGGAGCTAAGGGCACATTCGAAATTTGTTTGATTCATGTTCGAACTTCATAAGAAGCTTCGTACTTTGCTAGTATGTTCCATTCCTAGGTTTAATTTCCCCGTTAAACGTTCGTTCCAGTAGGTATGAACTCAATCTTTGCTTTTTGTGATAGTGCGTTTCATTCCTATATGTACCCTCTCAGACCGCCTACTCTGTGTCGCAGCTACAGTACGACAACATGAAACATCGGTGCAAGATGCTGGACATGGAAAATCAACGACTCATGCGGACACAGAGCGATGTGGTGGTTGATGCGAATAGGAGGGTCGAGGTATGTTCACTTCTTGTCTCTTTTTGTCTCTTGTCTTGTCTCTTTCTTGTCTCTTTCTCTTTCTTTCTTCCTCTCTCTCTTTCCCTTGTCTTCCTTTCCTTCACTCTCTATTTTATCTTTTTCTTGCTCATGTTTTTTTTCAATTCTTTACTCACCATTTGAGCCTTCCTTATGCTTTTGCGCTTGTTCGTGTTCTCTCACCCTCTCTTGCTTTCTTGCTCTCTCTATCTTCATATCTCGCGGTTATCCTTCTCCTTCTTCAATGTTTTTCTCTTTCTCCCAATCCCCTAGCTCTCACTCTTTCTTCCTTTTTCTCTTTCTCTCACTGTCTCTAACTTTCTGTCTTCATTCTTCTCTCCTCCCCCTCCACCTCCCCTTCTTTTATCATGTTTTCGTTATTCTCCCCCCTCTTTAATTCTCTCTCTCTCCCTCTACCCCCCCCCCCCTCTCCGCCCGAGGACTCCTCTCGTCTCTCGTCTCTCGTCTCTCTCTCTCTCTCTCTCTCTCTCTCTCTCTCTCTCTCTCTCTCTCACTCACTCACTCACTCACTCACTCTCTCCGTTTCTTTCTCTCTCAGTGCTCCATGCTATCTCTCTCCCTCTCTCTTCCTCTCTCTTTCCCTCCCTCTTTCCCTCCCTCTTTCCCTCCCTCTTTCCCTCCCTCTTTCCCTCCCTCTTTCCCTCCCTCTTTCCCTTCCTCTCCCCCTCCCCTCTCCGCCCGAGGACTCGTCTCAATTCTCGATTCAATTGGTCAATCAGCGCCTCTGTACAAATAAACACGACGCAACACACCGGTTCCTCCAAAATGACGACTTATCTCTTCATGTGTTTCTCTCTCTCCCTCTCTCTCTCTCTGTTCGCCTCTCTCTCCCTCTCTATCTCTCTACACCTTCGTCTCTCTCTCTCTCATCCCCTCGTTTTCTCTCTTTCTCTTGCACCCTCTCCCCTCCTCACTCTCTCTCTCTCTTTCTCTGTTTCTATCCCTCCCTCGCAGCCTCTCTTTTTTCCTTTTTTGACTACCACTGTCTACTATTATTTCTCTTGCTATAACCTCATCACTATATTTCTTGTACGGTTTAATCTTGCTAACTTTGGCTCTCGTAAAATATAGGTACTAGAAGTTACTATGAGCTCGAATAGAACAAAGTCATGAAATTATGGAAATATGTGCTCAGTGAAAGGTGCCACTCAAAATCGTTTCGACCCTGATTCAAATATTGTTCCTGATTCAAGATGGAAATATGAGCACATATTTCCATCTTGAATCAGGGTCGAAACGATTTTGAGTGGCACCTTTCACTGAGCACATATTTCCATAATAACATCCAAAAAGTCTTAATGACAACAAATATTTTCGTTTTAAATAAATATAACAATAAAGTCATGAAAGTTCGTATTTCGCATGTATAACAGTCACGTATTTCAGATGCACATCAATGAAATTCGAATGATCAAGGAGGAAAACCGCAAACTAACGCAGGCGAACAAGGTTTGTGAGAGATTCTGAAACAAAGTGACTTGTAGTTCTTCGAAATGAAGTGAATCTTCGAAAAAAAAACTAGTAGATTCAGCACTTTCCGATTTCTTTTACCACCTCTCTTGAAGACCGCGTTTTGATATTTTCACACACTCTACGGCTTCCATTACCAAAATAGAATCAGAAGGGAATAATTTATCATAAGTAAATTTTATAAAAACAAGGTTCTTCTATTAGGTTGATTTGTAGAAGCAAAAAAAGTTCGTGGCATTCACGGTTGTTTTAATGGTATCTAATTGAAGGCAGGAATGTGGTTCACCCAGTTCCAATCATTGAGTAGTCAACTTTTTTGAGAAGTTACAAGGAGCGCTAGAGGAATAAATGTAACATTGACGATAGAACATCATGTCATCTAGTTCGGTTCATAGACACATGTTGCGCTCAAATAAAAGTCGAAAAACGCGAAACACGATGTTTTTAGGTATGAGGCAGATCGGTGAATCAGTCTACGGTTTTACTACATGTTCAATCCAAAAAAGTCATAGTAAGAAAAAGTTTATCCAAATTACAGGAACTGCGTGATTTGTGCTGTTTCCTGGATGACGATCGTCAAAAAGCGCGGAGATTGGCGCGCGAATGGCAGAAGTTCGGCAGATACACTAGTCACGTCATGAAGCAGGTACACAGTTGGAAGACATCTTACAAAAAGTTAACATTTAGTCGGTTCATCTACTTTTCCAATCTTGCTAATTGCTCAATAACGTTTCTGAAACCAGTAGATATAAAACTTTGTCTCGAAAAAGTTAACAACTGCAGCAATAATAGTGTTCGGTAAAATTTGTAGAACTACTGTCTCGGTTTAGTTGTCCTTCGCAAAATCAAGAAAATTTTTATATTGGAAAATTCATTATTTTCAGGAAATTCACTCCTACCAGCAACGACAGACAGAGTTAGAGAAGAGAGGGAGCGAGACGACGAGAGAAAACGACGAACTCCGCCAACTCTGTCTGTATTTGGATGAACAGAGACAGACACTGATGCAGCGACAAGAGGAGGAGGAGAGCGAGGATTTAGGTGGGGGACATAGCCAATGTCATGAGAGAAACAGTGGGTTACGGTGTATCTCAATTTGTGATGTGCACCAACCACTCAACTTGTGTCGTAGTGCACATGTTGCTATAACACCATGGTTAATAGTAGAGTTGTGGTGTTCGGATGTGGAATTGTACATAGCGCGTGAGGATGATTATATCGTTCAGTTTGTTAGATTTATTAACTACGAATACATATTTTTTTGAATCACCCTTTTTTTTAGAGAACTGTAAAATGGTTACAAGTATTCGTCATTCAGGTTGTGGCAGCAGCGAACGAAGTTCCGAGTCCGACCAGTTCAAGACAACTTCCGATGCAACCGGTTACAACATGCAGAAGGTAGGAAACTTTTTTTGACTACCGGAATTACAGCACTACAGGCTGTAATTTAGACCAATTCTACAACTAACCGGGTTTTAAGTAACCTTTTTTTCAGGCTACCGGTAGGTAACCTAAAGCTGAACTCCGGTTACCGTATAAACCAACGGTAAAAAACGCATTTTGCGTTGGAAAAACAGGTAACCGGTTTTTCATTTTCGGTCACCGACCGGTTACCTATCGAAGTATATCGAAAAAAGGTTACCAAAAAACCCCGTTACATATAGAATTCACCTGTAATTCACGCTTTCAATACAACTCGAACACTTAGGTTCGAAGAAAATTTGGGAACATTGTAGTTTCATCCCCAACTTTTTTATTTTTGTAGTTTCGAACTACATCAAGTCTATCACCGTTCATTTTGTAGTTTCGAAAATTTGGAAACATTGTAGTTTCATCCCCAACTTTTTTATTTTTGTAGTTTCGAACTACATCAAGTCTATCACCGTTCATTTTGTAGTTTCGAGCTACATCAAGTCTATCACCGTTCATTATTGATTTTCTTCAGGAAAACGCGCTGCGCATGATCTCCGAACAGATGCAGACCTCGGTGACGTCATGTGGAGATCAAACTACAGACCAAACTAGAGGAACCGAGAAGCTGTTGAACTACATTCAATCATTGGAGAGTCGCATCAAACACTTGGAAGTGGCACAGAACCAGGGGGTACGTTAAAGAATCCGTCCCGCTTTAATTTTGACTTCTGAGTTAACAATGTGACCCTATGGCAAATAAAAAACCATTATCAAAAATATATACTTTCATAACCCTATCTTTTTTCTTTCTTTCTTTTTTCATAACTTTCATAACCCATAATTTTTGATCAGAAAGTTTTTCATGGGTCTATGTGAAGACATTAAGAAACTTTTTTGAGCTTTTTAAATTTTTTTATGAAACTCAAATTAAAGCGGAACGGTTTCTTTGAGAGAGAATATGTCAACTTCAAACGTTCCCATTGCAAATTGTCAAACACGTTATATCAGAAACCAGAGCGGAAAAGATCCAAATTCAGAGCGGATATATTGTTCCCTGAGCAGAGAATACTGATGTTTTTCTCTCTCAGGAAGATTCTTTCTGGACGTCGGCCTCGAACCTGGCTTCTGATTCCGATGAAAAAACGGTCATCGAACGCTGGGAGGAGGATGACGTCATCAACAGAGAGAAGAAGAACATGATCATCTCCACCACTAGTATGTTGACCTTCTTTCATTCAGTTTTCAACCACTGTATTTGTTCTATGATTCTTATCCAATCTTTTTTTGCTTTCCACAAGAGCTGTTCGTTTTCTAGAAATGTTTTGTAAACTGCACGAATTAGATGTTAAGGATGATTATAATGACGTAATTGAACTTACATTGTAAATTGAGTGAACTACCTATAGTTTTCCGGTTGCATGAAGTGGTTGAAAGAATATTGAACCAAGTACTGATAATTATATACCATAATTTTCATTCCCGGAAGACTGGCAGTTCTAATGTTGAATAACGAGAATGCCTTGTTGTGTGGACCTGAATGTAGTCACCAACGTCTTTTTTCCACTTGTTTTTTAGGCACGATGACGTCATCCGGTACCACATACGGCAGTTCCGAGACAGACGTGGAGAGCGCCGTCTATGTGATGGGCGATGAAATTGGTTCGTTGTAACTTTTTTCTATTTCTGTTTATCATCATCTTCTGTTGTGCTTTTCGTTTTGTTGATGCCTCAGGGTTCACAACAAGATTGAAATGTTTTGTTTTGCTAGATTTATACTACTCGATTTCACACCAAAAACTTATATTTGAGCCTTTCAATTCGACTTCAACATTTCCTTCAGACGCCATCGGCAACCTAGAGGTGAGAACTCTTCCCAACATTGAGGAGGAGAAAGAGTGTGATCACGGAGAGAGACCAGACGACGAGGGAGTACTGCCGCCACCCTGTGCACCGCTCAGCGCCAGCCTGGTTGGTTAAACATTTTCCCTATGTTTTTGAGATCAATAAAAAAACGTTAATTCCACCATAAAACACCATCTCTGGGGAAAAAACCTATTCAAATTTTAATGTCATAAAGTTCAGACCGCAAGTTCAGTTACGCCTGACTTTTTGCTCGCACGGACCATATAAGTTTAGGAATATAGGAACTTACTATGTTTTTTTGTAGATGGAATGTTAAAGATGCCTATTGATTATTTTCCAGTTATCGGTCGGTCGACTTTCCATGAGTAGCGAACGAGATTTTGGCTGCTCCCCAATTTTCGACGGATTGGCACGTTCTTCATCAGTCACACACAGTCCGGCCACGAAACGTGAGTGGAACTTTTAAAACGACTGTAGTTTATATGTTGACCAAATTCACTGAAATCATACACGATTACCGGCCAATTGGCCAGCCAAGTTTGTACTGGCCTTGGCGAGAGAGTGTGAGGGTCAGAGAGACTCAGACTGTCTCAGCTTGTCTGAGGCCTCATTGATCTGCAAACTCTCTTATATGAACTTTTTACGTGTTTTTCACTTGAAAATTAATCAAGTCATTGTCTATTAAACGTTTGATCACGTGTATTCCACGTGAAAATAATAAAAACAAGTATTCCAGCCCTCCCCGCTCCGCGCGCAACTTCAGTGGAGAAATCAGCTATCGCAGATGCCGTCAAAGTTCTGCGTGTGCACGAGAGAGCACAGAAAAACGAGAGGACCGAGATGAGCAGAGACGAGTCGGCCATAGTTCAGCACATGTGCCAGGTATAAGTGCGTTAGTTCATTCATTTTTGTTGTATTTTGTAAACCGATAATTTTTTTCGTAGTGTTCATTTTAGTAGTATATGTCTCATTGTAATGATTTTCTTCCAAAAAACTTGGAAGAAAACTTTTTCACTTCACCAAATCAATGTGCTACTGCGGTTTATTTATAAATGAATATAATTGAATTATTGGAAAGTTATATTTTAATTTCAGGTCGCCTGGGACTCTATCGAAAATAGGACTGATGTCAGTGCAGTATAACCGAATATTATAGAATTTTAAAATTTTCTGTTCATCTCTAATAACCGACTACTTCAGTTGTATTTTACAACATATCTTATAATAATAATCTCAATATATACCTTCTCATATAGTTTTTAGTTATTCTGGCCATTATTTTTGTTTTATGTTCTATTCTAATAACCTTACCTCGAATAGTTTCAAATAAATGATATCGATGTTTTGAAAAAAAACGCGCGATTTAGCTTACGGTTACCTTGTTCTATAATACTTGTGCATTATACCATGACCTTTTGAATCTTGAGAATACTATATACTAGAAGGAGATGTAGTGGTCACGTGAAACGTGAGAAAACGTGTGAAAATGAGTACCGTGCTCTCACGTGACTATACATTTGACTTCAGTTCCTACTTGTACCTGTTTTTCAGTTAGTTACGAATGTATAGTAGTGCTATATTGTTTGTAGATGATACCATATCAGATACCAAATCAAACATTATTTGTTCTGTCTAGGTTTTACCATTGTATACCGTTGTACGCAGTTTGTAACGTTACATTGATAAGTTTAAATCATTGAAAGAATTTGCGGTTCGTTTTTTAACGTGAACAATTAATGTATATTTTTGAAACTTTCCTCATTATGCATAAATCCACATTTTGTGATTAAAATCAGAATTCTATCACAGTCTATCTCATATTGTTGTGCTATATCGAAATAATAAAATTTGATTCCAAAAGTTCATATTTTATTGGTGTTAAAAAAGGAGTATCGAGCAAACAACTTAATTAAACCACAAATTAACTCATTCGATGACATACCTTCAATGCTCTATGTAACACTTGTTCTCATTGAGGAAGGTTGTGATCGAAATTTGAACATTCATTTGGACTTTCAATAAGTTGTTGGTTCTATAACGCTTAAACTAAAATTTGTTTGCTAGCAAAAATCTTTTTTGCGAGTATTAGCTATGTTTTTTCTTCTGCATTTCAAAGTGAAACGCCGATATTAGCGCGGCAATTGTTACGCATTTTCGATTCTATAGCGATTTCATTATTATCTCTAAACAATAAGAGAAATCGTCATTCAATACTGCCTTCATTCCTATTTCATAACACTTTCAACTTAATATAATTTATCTTATTGTCTTGAACTAAGGTGAAAGGTATGTTCGTTACTTTACCTTATGTTTGTTACATTATGATTGAAGCTTGTTTTATACAGTAATAAAGCTTGAGTTACGTCTGATTGACATTATTAAAGAAAAACTACATACATTAACCTAACTTTAATCAGGTAGTTTTCTTCTTCAGTTTGATTCCTATTTAGTAGCAACCATGTCAGTAACCTTATCAACACAAACATGTTTATTTTAGGATAATTGTGTCTGCGAAGTGCTAAAAGTGTGTTGTGTGCACATTGCATACGCTCAAAAACGATCATGGTACACAATTTTTACTGCGTTTTCATATCATTGAGTGAAGTTACAATTATCAACTACTGGATTTGTGCTCGTTATTGACTGTTAGTTCACGTGATTACGTAAAATATAATCAACAACTACATTTCTGGCAACTACGAGTTGGTATTGGTATTGACTTCGTTACACGTCATATTAGTGAGCAGAGACAACTTTACTTTTTATTATTTTGTGTTTTTCGCATATTTTGTGTATAACAAAATGAAGATTGAATGAATGAGCGTTTCGTGATCACTACCCAATTTTCTTCAATCATCGAACATCTCTCGACACGCTTATACGCCTCTAATTTACGACAAACATTTATTTACCCGCAGATTTCCCACCGAACTTTCTGCAGTTGTGTAAGGGACAGAAAAAGTGATAGGAACGCTTATTCGCGCATATCATTTCACTTGGAAAAATGGTCGCCCAAGGAAGCAAAGTCATCGGAATCGACTGGCGTCAGTTTCTTTTATATTTCTAGTTTCCCTAATTACTTTCTACATTCATTTGTCGTAATATTTTCATGAAGATCGAACTTATCATATTCAGAAATGACATCATATCCGATCCAACATGACCATATACTACCATGTATTTTTAAAAAGGCATTATGAGATGCTCTGGAAATGTTCGTGGAGAACATAGTAAAGCAGAGTGGGATGCAATATAAAATTGCCAGATTAATAGAGAACACGTTTTCACTCAACTTGTCAAACTATTTGGTACTTCTAAAGTTGTGACTTCCCGTGAAGTTTGAACATTCTGAGAACACTCACACCAAACGTAGATTCCGACTAGTCGAAACAATATTGAGTACACATTTATGGCACATTTAATTAAAGCAGGACGATTACGTGGACCAATCCCGTGTCAACGATCCTTTAGACTGCAGTTGAAAAATGTATTGCGGTTTAAAGGACTGAAGCGTTGCGATTGGACCACACAATCGTCCTTCTTTGAGCACATTTTTATAACTATAAATGTTCTAGACGAATCGTGGCCGGCGTTCGTTCTCGGTTTTTCTGTGGGTGCGGTTATTTTCACTCTCATCTTCACTGTTATCATGATAGTTTTCCGCAGGATCCTCTACAAAACTGGCGGCTTCAACTTGAAAGTGAGCATTTCTGGTTATATGTTTGTTTTTCAATTCGTTGACTTCACTGTTTTAAATATGACTGAAGTTAACAGTTTTTCTAGAATGTTAGAGAAACAGAGTATATCAACTAACTTATGTCGGGAAATTAATTAACGGAGCATATCACACCATTCTGAAAAAAAAACGGGTGATGTGGTTTTCTGACTCTGATTCACACATGATGTTTTTCCGAATACGACGTAACTCGCGTTGTTCAGTTGGTTTTGCCTACATTCGATACAAATATCTGGCGCAAAAAGTTAGCGAAAACTTGTCACCGAACAAAAAGTGATTTTGGAAACAAACACCATCTTAGTGGTTAAGCTCATATAGTGTTAGTCCATCGCACAGAAACGTGAAACATGTTAAACACAGCAGAACTCGTGCAATGACAAAGTGCACGATGCTCATAAGGAATGCTAACTTTACGTGAATATTCAATTTACTTATATCACGCGTGTAACCAAACTTTTGTGAACAATTCGTATTAACTTTGAAAGTTCCGTAATTTGTTATTGTTGGTTTTCCAGGACGAGGTGGCATGAACGAAGGCCTACATAACACAACACATGACATTATTGAGCTTTATCGTCTTTTGTTTACAGAATTATGCATATTTTCATATAACCATCGTATAAAACTGAAATATAGCAAAAACATGTTCTTGACAAAACTGAAAGAATACAAAAACACAAAGAAAAGGTCAGTTTACAAACCGTTCAAAAAATTGAGAAAAATTTGGTGAATACCTATAAAACTACTGAAAACGTCACTGGGTAATGAGCATTAGAAAATTCGAATCAATAATTCTACTAGTAAAACCGGACAAACACGAGTAGTGGCAGGACCAACGAGGTTACGGTATTCACAACTTGCGCTGTGTTGCAGTCGTCTTTCTCACAGAGAAAACATCTGCCCACACCGCCCTGTTCAGAGCAGATCTTGGACGAAGATTCACATTTACTCTCCGCGGGAATACAGGCGCGGACGGTGAAGTTGTCGGATACTGAAAATTAGGGTTGTTAAAGCCAAACTCGAATTTCGAAAAAACTCGAAATAACTCGAAATTTCGAGTTTCGAGTTCGACTCGAAACTCGAAAAACTCGAAATCTCCAAAACTCGAGTAACTCGAAACTCGAAAACTCGGTTTTTCTCCAAACTCGAAAAACTCGAAACTCGAAAAACTCGAAATTTTTGAAAGTTTCGAGTTTGGCTTCGTCCCAAGTCAGAAATATTGGACGAATGAGCGTTTCACAGCACTTTTTTTGCTATTTCAAACATAAAATGCTTTTTTTTTCACGATTCTCGCATAATCACGAGAAAAAAATAGAATTTCTCGAAAAATTATTATTTGTTCAGCTCGATAAAATCCTAAAACTTAACGACCAAACTCGAAACTTGAAAATCGAGTTTTTCGAGTTCAACTCGAAACTCGAAAACTCGGTTTTTTTTGAAACGCTGAAAACTCGAACTCGAAAAACTCGAAATTCCCAAAACTCGAAAAACTCGAAACTCGAAAACTCGAAATTTCCAACTCGATTAACAACCCTTCTGAAAATCAATATCAATCGATATCTATCATAGGCTTTGAGCTTCAAAAATGGCTCAGTATTTTTAGTTCTCATTATGTTTGTCATAAAGCTTTTTCAGTAGGTACCCATCGAATTCAGTCCTCAATGTCAACACTATACTAGAAGTAAATGGAATGTCACGTGAAGCTAGCATTGTAATGAGTAATCGTGTACTTTGTCGTTGCACGTTTCCGAGTTCTGCTGTCTTTACCATGATTTACGTGACTGTGCAATTGACGAACAGTATACATTATTTCATCATGAAGTAGTGGACACAGATGCGGATTGCGGTCTTATGAGCAAGTTTAATTCTACTCCTCGACTCCTAGACACTGTTTCCACGATGGATCACACGGTATATAGTTTTGCTTCAAAAAAGAACCCTGTGCTTTCTTCAGTACGTTTTGGGTGCATGCTACGAGCTAACCAAAAATACACTCTTGCATTCCAACCAAAACGACAAATCATTACGAACACCTCACTACATCACCTACCTTGAAAACGGGAATAGTGAGGAAATTCAATCAATAGTCGATTAGGCGTTGCAGTTGTCGGTGTCACATCGGGAACACGACCCGGTCCCCTTACTGAACTTGCAGATGGCTGGTCCCGCCATACAATTGACACCCTTCCTGGCACAAGTACGCAACACAAACGGGGCTGAACGAAAACACACATGAAAAATCAATAATCAATCAATAATCGATAAGTTGGTTGTTGATTGATTGAATTTTCCCTGTTAAAACCAATAATAGTATAATCAATGAACAATCGATCAGTTGTTGCAGTTGGTCCCGCCATACAATTCACACCCTTCCTGGCACAAGTACGCAACACGAACGGGGCTGAACGAAATATCACACAACATAGAGGGAAACTGAGCTATACAACGACTCAATGAAGTAGATAGGTGAAGCATTGTATCACGTCATCAATTCTCGACAGTATAGTGAGTGCTAACATTATAAATTTCCGTCTCTTGCCGGAATCGAACCTGCGAGCAAAAGTTTTGTAGCAGGGCACAAACCACTGCGCTATTAAAGCATATAACCGGCGAGCTTTGGAATCGATGAGATATGTGCGTACACAGCGGAAAATGAGATATACAGTACCCTCCCGCCTTTCCGTTGACGACGACTATGTTACTGCGAGTCAGTGAATTCCGAGGTGTGTCACAGGTTGTACGTGAATGAAAACTGAATTTCACCAGAAGGGCAAGAAACGGGAAACATATATAAATAGTGAAGTTAACGGTTGCTTATTTTCATTTTCTGGAGATAGTCCAGAACATGCAACACTAAGGCGCTTTTTTGGATCCACTTTTATGTGAGTTCACTGTTACCACGTTTTCTGATTCATTTTCATGCAAATAATAGTGAACAAAAAGTAACGTGCGGAGCTCATTTAAACTTTTCATTAACGCGGGTTAAAATGTCGCACACCATTTTAGACCAAACATTGACTGCTTCCTCACCAAGCCATTGAACACGCCATTTAAAACCACATTACATGACCTTGTAAATCATAAAATCTCCAATTTAACACTATAATATTGATTGATTTCATAACTATATAGTGTTGAAGAATGAGCTCACATCTGCCGCCCTCGCACTCGAACTTCTGACACTGGAACTTCCCGTCGACCCCGGTATCACAGAGACGCGACTCGTAGTGGTCTTTCGAGCCGCTGTAGCACCGCTTGGCACATTCTGGAATTCAAAAGTCCTCTTTTTACACTGTTTCGCACAAGTTATGTGACCAATTTTGATAAATAATGAGTTTAGTTTTTTTAGTCAGTAACGATATCTCGTAATGGTATTTCGACGCACTGTATTGCCTAAGTCTGAGATCAACTTTTTTTTGTGTTTCTGAATAATATTAAGTTTATAATGCAAATTGTTCGAGCGCGACTCGTAGTCATCTTTCGACCCGCTGTAGCACCGCTTGGCACATTCTGGAATAGGCTATTTTATGTTTTGACTAATATTTAGCTTATAATCTACATTATTTTAGGCAAATATCCATCATCTCGTTTTTTTAGGAAAAATTAGTTACTGATAGTATCCTAACAGTTTTATTGATCGGCAGGAGGCAATATTCACTTATTTTGATAGTTTATAAGTGTAGTGAATGAAAAAAATTACTCGTATTTTCACACGTTCGCTGTGAATATAATCCGAAGATCTTCATTTGTTTAGAATTGGTTTAATGTTATCAAAGGTCAGCAATTGAGGTATATCACGTATCTTGCTATGCTGCGTACTCACCAGAGATAGAAACTAGGCAGATTGCAGCTATCAAAATATTTCTGTACATTGCGAGTTGATTGTTCTACAGGAAAAAATGGAGACCTGAAATAAAAACGGTTCAACAAGCTGTAATAGAAACTTAGTTGAAAACCAACACTCGGTGGCGATAATCAAAAGTGAACCACGTTATATACAAAATTAGGAGGAAATTGAGGGTGACAACGAGAAAACATTGCATCGGCCGGGAATCGAACCCGGGCCGCCCGCGTGGCAGGCGAGCATTCTACCACTGAACCACCGATGCTACGTTTTCGCAATGTTGGGCAATAGGCACCCGACCGAGAACAACACCACTAGAAGTATTCAGAATGGAACAGAAAAATTTAGTCATTGTTATACTGAGGGTATGGATGCATTATTTTTTCAACTTTTGACAGTTTGAAAATGAGATAAAAACACGGTTATTAAAATAAAAACATTTCTCTAATTACTAACATAGAATATTAAATTTATCTCTTTGATTGTGAACACATACCAAGGAAGATAACTTGAAAGGTGAAAAAATTAAAGTTTTCATTGGTGCCAAATCGATAACATTACAACAACAGCAGTGAACTGTGTTGCCAATCAGATAGAATAAAAACCAGTTGTTAGGAAGTAAAGTTAAACTTGTTTTGTTTATACATTGAGCGTATGTTTACTTATACAGTGGGTTGTTTGTTGTTTACTTATATCAGTTCTGATTTGATGAGAATCGGAGAGAAAGAAAAAGAGAATGAAAGAAAGGGTGATTAATCATTGCTCATAGCAAGGACACTTGAAAACAGCCGAAAGAGAATGAGCCAAACGGTTTCGTAACGAAAAAAGCTAGTTCATTGATACAGGCAAAACAATGTTTTTAGTAAGTTAATAATGTTAATATATTTACAGAATCACACAAACTTCGAAAATGGTTTAGGCTCGAAAGTTTGTTCTACTTCGATCTAGAAAGACGGTCGAAAACAACATGCTAAATTAAGCAACAGTTGTATTGGTACATTGAGATTGTGGAAACAAGATTAGGAAGAAAATTTTTGATAGCTCAAGAACTATTTGTGAGTCTGAGCCCGTACTCTGGTGTAGTGTTCATCAATTGCACAGTCACATGAAACATGCTAAACACAGCAGAACTCAGAAACGTGCAATGACAAACTATACGATACCTCATTAGATTGCCAACTTTACGTGACTTTTCAATTTACTTTTAGTATGCCCAGCCTGCGTCTCCTCAAACATGCGCTATTTCTCTGCTCTTACCTCCCGTTTCGAAAAAAATAGTGCGCAAAGCAAGAGACGCAGGTTGGGATGAGAATGCTGGGATAATATGGTATACAAACTCTGATCTTTGTGAAACTTTTGTCAGTTTATGTCGAACACGCAGTGTGTTTATATAAACAAATACACATTGGAGACAGTTTTTGAGCATGATACCGGCCGGATGTGTTTACATAGAATACGCAGGCAAACAGTTAGCGTTCATTTGATACTCAGTCAACAGATTTGAGGTCAGTTTCTGGTGTGAGAAAACTGGGCAAGTTAATAGTAAAAATCAATGATTCAACTTTTGTTTCCAATTCGGTTGGTTTTACCCCAATTCATAGCACATCTGTGATACGATCAATGAAAACAGAATATAATGAGTTCCTACCAATACATCATGAGGAAAGTACGGTGCGAAACTACTTTCCGTATTCATATGAAATAGACGGGTTGTAGTTTGCTCGTATATTCATACTGTATGGAGAGTTTGAAATGCATCGAGATATATCTGCATAGCCTGTCAATATTTCTGTGAGATCACTATAGACGAATCCTCCAGAAAAGATAATCAGAAAACACGTCGACGTGAGAAGTGCATGTTAAAAACAGGAACATGTTAGACCAACTTGACTAAACGTTGTAATGTTAAAGACTATTCTCCCCCTACCAGTGTTTAGCCCTCCCCCCAACCGATTGGTATCAGGTTACTCTACCCAATTAAGGCCCTACTTGAAACCTATCCCTGCTCGAATATTCCATTAGGGAGAGGAGAAAAGAGATTGGTCTGAGATTACGTAAGTCTACATCGTATAGCACGGTTATTTGATACCTGACACACTCTCCAAAGGAATTACGAAAAAGCCGAGATTTCCGGCGTGAAAGTCAGTTAAATGAAAAAGCAGATATGTTGAACCAAATATCACGTATTGAAATCCATGATTTCCACGACAAACCAAGAAACCTCAAACTAAGCGGAAGTCGTCTACGAAAATTCGGTGCTTTCATGAAGAATTCAAAAGTACATGTTGAAGTTTAAAAACAATGTAGTGGGACGAGGAGTGGATGTGTCACATGAACTGGTTTTCTAACAACAAATGAGGCAAAACACGAATGTTTATAGTTTATCAAACGTGTAATACGATCGACAATCAAAATGTACAAAGAACGATTAGAACTACCCTGAACAATGCATCGGTTCACAAACAGTGATTAAACAGTTTTTGAACTGATCTACGGTATCGGTAACCTAATCCGAACAGTTCGACATAAGAAACTTGAATAGAAAACTCAGAGGTTCGCGTTGATATTTTCGATTCTGATGTTTTCAATATGAATATGGCGATACGAATACACTGAGAACACCTAAAAATTCCGAAATCACACTCTGAATACAGTGCTAATCAGATCATATCCCTTATATGAATACAATAAACTCAACAAAACTTATAGTATAATACTGTATATTAACACCCGTTTACTTCAGTTTAACCGGATCAGGCCCTGCGGTCATAAACGGCAGGTTCATTGTGTAGTTTGATGTCCAGTCCCTCATGAACACCGAATTTAATTGTTCCACCAAATACGACTTTTTCGTGACGTCATCACTAGAGATGACTATTCCGATACCGGCAGTGTACAGCCAGTAGTCGGCACTCCAGTTCGAAGTACCTGGAAATATTGTAGTCTTCTTTTTGTAGTTTTTTAAACGATCAACGCTCATACTGTACTGGATTGAACAATTCAACGAAAATTGTTGCGGCACTCAATTGAAAATTAGGAGACATGATGTGCCGTTGTGTGCCGAGTCTGACATTGAGGCAAATTTCGCAAACTTCTCACAAAGTAAGATCAGCAAAGAGTTATAGGATTCGTTGAGTCCAAAGCAGACTTATGTGGCGTAAGTTGCTCTATCACGCTGTATTGCAGTTTGGTTTTGCTGAGTTCTAAGCGTTACTCTAATTTTTCATTGTGCAAATATGTTTCAACAATAACTCACCGACATAAGCGGTCTTCTCGGTTACGAAGTACTTGTTATGATAGACTCTTCCGTAGGGAACTGCCCCGTAGGTCATAGCAGGAACTTCGATCATTTTCACCTCAATCGATCCTTGTTTGATGCAAGTTCCGTCTGAAAAGTCAATATCCATGGATGAAATCAATAGAGCGATTTCGAGATATCGAATTTTTGAATATAATAAAATGTTGAGTTTTGAGTTTGAGAAAACTCAGCAATCAATTTACCAGTATAGGTTGATGAACCGGTTCAAAACACACTGCTGCAGACAGCTTCATTTGAGGCTAAACAGAAACTTTAGACAAACCAAGTGTATAGTGAGTGCCAAATTTATAAACTTCTATCGCTCGCCGGAATCGAACCTGCGAGCAAAAGATTCGTAGCAGAGCGATGAACACTGCGCTATTAGAGCACATAATTGACAGGCTTCGAAATCTAACACATGTGTGCTTACACAGCGGAAAGTTAGATACACAGTACCCTCTCGATTTTCCGTTGGCGACGACTATAACATCAATAGTATCACTATCGCCCAGTTTGTTGTGTTGATTGAATTCAGATGAAGTGAACTTACTCGTAGACTTGGTACACGGCAAAGTGTCACTGAGATCTTGTAGAGAACGCATGTAGGAGTAGAACTCCTGGTAGGTATGGGGCCACTTGGACAGCATGAAACGTACCTGAAATCGATGAGTTATCACAAAATAGAAATGAGCAAGAACATATTACGATATAGTCGTTGCCAACGGCAAGGCGGCAGGGTACTGTATATCTCACTTTCCGCTGTGTACGCATACATGCCTTTGATTGCAAAGCTTGCCGGTTATGTTCTCTAATAGCGCAGTTGTTCGCGCCCTGCTACGAATCTTTTGTTCGCAGGTTCGATGCCGACGAGAGACAGAAATTCGTAACGATTGCTTTTCAATGACTGAGTTCATTCAACCTCGTGGTCGTGAAAACGTTGATTTGTTACGGGTTCATCCTCCAAGTTCTCAATTTCAGAAATAATTACAAAGGGAAGTGTGAACTTAGGATTTACTGATAAGTGAAAAGTTCTCACCTTCACTTTTCTATCGAAAGCCGCACGTCTGATAGCATCATCTAGAGCGGGGAACCAGCTGTAACACATTATGTGTTGAAATTCAAGTCGATAATGCTTTTATATTGGTGAAAATTACAAAGTGTTTTGTAGTATTCCGCCAGATTTGTTTGTACACAGTAAAATAATACAGTTTCAACCTGGTTTCTTCTGGGAAATGTTTCACTTGCAAGTGTATGTGTGACAAATAACTCAAAAGGTGTTTCGCAACCATTCGGAGAACAACTTTTTTTCAAACTAACACTGACGCAAAACTCACAAATTCTTGTCTTGCATGTAAAGTGTGGCTGGCGCGTAGTCCATTACCGCTAGATTTACGTATTCCTGGAAAATATCATTAACAAAACTGGCAGAGTTAATGATTACGATGTTTAAAAGAAACATTGAACAAATATTGATCGTCCCTGAGTGTAGCTTAGTGTAAGTGATATCTCTAGCTGGTAATTGTTTTCGCTTAGTAAATTATTCGTGTTTTTCGTAGTTTTTCGGTTTCACATGAATAAAACACGTTCTTGTGAGTTTGGTTCAGACCTTCTATCTGGAAACGTTTCGAGAAATGATTCCTCATACCTGAGCAGCATCAATAGCACGAATCATGGTGGCCAGATCATCTTCGCGACCACACGATTGGAAACCCGGGGGAGAGGCCTGAAATATCAGAATTATCAATCAAACTACATAACTGCTAGTTGTAGTTTGGTCAGTAAAACATATAAAATACTCAAAATCCGATCAAGTCCGATATGGACCAGTCAGAAACTTTTTTGCTGGACCGGGTTGAAGATAGTGGAGTTTGTTCAATTTCGAGGTCATAATTACACGAACAACTACCGATTCAATCACAAACCAACCGAGAAGTATACATCTTGATTTCCCTTGGTTCCCTGTGGAACGGTGGTGGGCGATTGGCTATTGGCGGGTGTGGAGTATTCAGCAGACCATCTCAAACACAAAACTAAGTGTAAAACTGTACACTCATAATTTTCCCCTTTTTGTTCGTTGGTTGACGTCGTTTTAAATAGGTTCTTGGGGCTATTTAAGAGATTTGAGGTTTGTTTGTCAGATTTATCTGAAAATTGCAGTGATATTCCTTCCTCTGTTTTCAATTTATGTTACACTTGACTGCCAATTGACAGTGTCCGATCAGTGACATTGATCAAATGGTGACTCACTGTTTCGGTAGTTTTGCTCCAGGCTCCCCCATCTTCCAATATATCTCCAACAATTTTTTCAAATCTCCCGCCAAGCAAGGACAGTTAAATGCGGCGATTCCCAGCTCTTTCACCTGTGAAATTTGTGAATAATATCAAATTTAGCGAACAAATTATTAATCAAAACTGCAAGCTATCATTCATCTTTTAACAAAAATCTTTTTTCTTCCAACGAATAATAAAGTGAACTGCGAAAGCCGCTTTTATTAATCATTGTTACAAGTTAAGAAAACTTTTCAAAAAACGAAACGATGACCAACCTGCTCCAGAGATCGCCAATCAAAGTTGGCAGATCCGACGTAGAAATGTTTGCCGTCGATGGACCACGACTTAGTGTGCAGAATACCGCCGGGATACCTGAACAGATTTTGGAGTACCTGGACTAGTTTCCGTTCTGAGAACTTGTAGATAGTCCTTTTCTGGGTAGAACACTATGAGCACAACGTCATCATATAGTATAAATTTCACATCGGTCATTATTTAAAGTGAGAGTTTGACTGTCACACTCTACGGTTAATACTCTTTCACCCAATTTGTGCTGGACTCACCAGTTTTTGAAGTTCAGTGTGCGGACCTGCACCTTGCCGTTAGAGTTCTTCTCAAGATTGGTAGTTTCGACATAGCCTGGAGGAATGTTTGATTTATAATTAGCACATGTTCATAACGCTTGCAGCTACAGGGGTAGATCAAGTGAAGCTGACTGATACATTTAATCTGTTTCATTTATATTATCTCGCAGTGTTTGTAGTTTGATGTCTAGTTGAGTAATATGACCCACCTCCCTCCTGATAATTCTGAGCGATTCGCACGTTTACTCCTCGTTTTGCTGTGTTCAAGAGGGTGTTGTAAATGAGAGTTCCCTGAAGTAGAAATTATACTCTAAATGTATATACAACTATCTCAATTAGTTGTTTGAGCTAGTAAAAATTCTCATTTTTATCGATCACTTTCTATCAGCCCACGAAAACTCCTTTGTTCACAACAAAAGATTTGAAAGAAGTTAGGTTGTGTATTGTTTGTACAAATGTTGATCTACTAAAACACAACCAATCCAAATTTTAACAAACTTACATCCCCAGATGTGTTGGTGGGGTCAGTGGTGTAGTTATCACCGGTTTCCGACACCAACAAACTCCAATAGAAACTGCCGAGTAGAATGTCCTCCTTCGCCTCATCTGGAAGTATTGAGAAAATTTCGTTTAATGTTTTAAGTTTAATGCCAAGAACGTTCATACTTCCATTGACTCGTACATGCTGAATGATAAGCCGGAATCTGCAGGTGATCGAAGTTAAAAATTGCCTCGTTTGAATGAACTAAATTAATTTATTCGTTTGAAGTCCTGCGTTTTGAGATGATTATCGATGAAAGATGAACTTTTTCTTCGAAGGTCGTTGTAATTTGTTTATTGCCTCCCTTATCGCTGGCAATAAGGTAATAAACCGGACAATCGCAACTCTAGTATGTTCGTTTGCAGAGATTTTCACTGGAATTACTTCTATTCAATATAGACTTTTAACTAATTTTTCCCACTTATACTCTAGAACTAGTGTACAATAATGCTTACTCATAAGTCGCATCCAACAGCTAGTGGTGGTGTTGAATATGGGGTATTTCGGGTCGAACTGCAGGCCAGCTGGGATAGATTCACAGATCACAAATCTGAAGAAAATGTGTTTTATCCATATTTCTGTGAAATGTGAATGTCATTGAGTTTCAGTTGTTTTCGTTGATGTGCAAGAGCAATACTTGGGAGAGAAGAACAATGTCTGAAATGTAGTTTGATCTACATTAACGGCACATTTCGCGAAATACGACTGAACTATTGCGAGATCAAACTACAAACATTACGGTTCACAGGTTGATTTATAGTTGGTTCCACCCACCTATACCCCTCTACAGTAATATGCTCAAACTTTAAAGTAAAAGTTTGGTATGGTGGCGTTTTTCGATTCCTTATAGAATTTGGAAAGTGTCTTCTGAATGTATACTACAACAAACTCTAAACGTTTGAAACAAAAATGATGAATTACTCATTAGAGAAAGCCAGCAGAATATTTGACAGATTACTGTAGGAGAACATCGATTGGTGAAACAGAGTGTACATTATCGACTTCTTTCCTCTAAGAAGATACTATAGCATCTCAAGACTTCTGTGTATGTTATGTAGGATCACATCGAATATTTCTTTTTAGGTAGTTCTCAGCAAAACATGTCAATTATCCTCATTTATTTCAATCAATCGTCTTCTGTAAATAAATCTGGAACTTCTTGAGATAAGATACGATTTACAGCCCCTTAATATCACGTCTACGTGTCACCAGGATGACAGTTTACGGTGGCAAAAAGGTGAAACGCGGTTGAAATTTTTGTTCGATTAGAAACCTGATGTTCGATATAAAATCTGATGATGAAAGTGATTTCGTGTGCAACCCACTAAGTCTGTAAAAGCTAGAGACTCTGGTGGGGTTAGAGAATAATGAACAGCACATGAATAATTTAGACATACAGTATGCTACAGCCGACCGGCGACATCTTTGGTTGAACTCACTCGCAAGTGTCACCGCAAGTTTCATTAGGTGGAGGTGTGCCGCAAGTGTTGTTTGTAGTCTCATTGTTGTTGGTGTACGTGTTGTAATTGACGACTTTGTCCGGTTTCACACCAACGAAATATGCCTGAATTTTCAAGAAGTACAGTCTTAATCTCTAGAGAACTGTATACAACAGGCTAAAAAGGGCTTCTATGAACAAAACCGTCAGTAACACATAGCGAAAACGTCAACCTATCTTCAACTTGGCAAGTATTGAGGTTCTCTACTTCTTCTAGTGGTTCGGTTTTACCAATCGAGGCCATATCTCGTATTGCAACAACATCAAGTGTAAGAATACAACTTTAATTCAGAAAAACTGACCGTGAGCCAAATTCCGGAGGTCAAAAGTACGGCGACTAGCACAGTCAGCGCATGACTGTAGATCGCTGGCGACACCATAGATTCTGAATAGCACTCTCATTACGAACAAACTCAATGGAACAGAACAAAATCACATCAACATTTGAACAGTGAGTGGAGTCTTGTCTCAGTCAAAGCGCAACCTGAGATAGAACTGGATGGACTCTCACACTAACCAGAGCACATGCTGAAACATTCTGGTACCTTCATCCAATCTTGCGTTTTAAGCGCTGCGTCAGCAAGTCAGCATTCCGCCAAAAAAGGTATATCACTGGGATATATCAGCAAAAAACAATGCCGGAAGTTTGAGAAGACGCATGTTGAAATGTGAAAATCTGGATGTCCATGAATACAGCCTCATAACTCTGTAAACCCGAGAAGCGCGATATTACGAAACAAAATGGCCAGTAATAGCAGCTCAACTTAAAGACCCTCTCAGGATTCGAGAAAGTAAAGTAAAGTTTACTTGAAGTCAAAATCTGCTAGGGATCAATTTGGCGCCACTTTTAACGCAGGACAGTAGTAGGTGGTAGTGCGGAGCGACACGTGCGTTTACATAGCTATCTGCCATCGTAAAGATAAGCGAATCGAACAAAAAGTGACATGTTAGCTATAGAGATTTGTTTTTCCAAAGTGTGAGGCAATGTTACACTCTATCACAACATCAGAAACTTATTAACTTTCAAAAAACTTTCACGAGAAAAGCTCATGGAGAACTGTCCGAAAAGAGATTTCATTAAAAAACGGTACTGAATGAAGTTTGAACTGATGATTTTCATAGTTGAATAGCAACATACAAGTAAGTAACAATAAACTCCCAACAATAAAACGAGGAAGCTTTTCCGTAATGTACACAATGAAAACCTGATGAAAAGTTGTCTACGACACCGAAATAGGGCCTGAACTGAGTGTTCTCACACGTTTGAAGTTTGACTGGTTCTGTCGCAAAAAGCTACTTCGCACCGGGATTGCTCGAAAAAGATAGGCAAATACCGAAAGTAATCCGTCTGATCAATCAAACTGTTTACTTTTCATCTCATGAGAACTCAATAAACGAAATCTGCTATTGCTAAAAAGGCACGAATTGAAAGCTTAGAACAAATCGTTCAGATCGTTTTTTGTTTTTGAAGAATAATGTTTTAAATGTGAATTAGAATTCCTTCAATGTCACCAGATAAGATAATTTGCCTTAAAAATGAAATTGGCCAAGCAACGGACAAATTAAGATATATATCTGTAACATCTTCAAGTCACTATAAAAGGACTCGATTTTCAATGCTCATTTGACAAAACAGCACCTAGCGCCCGAACAAATTAAGTGTGTTGCTAGTGTTTTGAATAAATTATTGAATGGAAGTAAGTTCATAAAACCTTATTTTGAAGTTTAAAGCTGCTTATCAGGGCAGAAGTTTTTTTCTCACATTTCAAGAAATACTAAATCATGCAATTTCGCTCTGTGTTCCTATGTACTACGATACACCACAACGCAAAGAGATAGTCACACATAATTTATTCGTTTCTGCCGACAAATTCCATTGTTTACAGTAAAAACAAGGTTTATATGAGGTAAACATGAAAATGAAATGAAGTAGATTATATTTCTCTCTCCTGATATTTCCTATTTATCATTGAACACAATATATGTAACACAAACGTGGAACTTGACTTCTATACTTCACGAAGGAGATTCAATGGTTTAGCGCAAATAAATTGAGAAGCTCGATAAGCAAAAGATTAAACTAAATGAATATAAATATGAAAGAGAAGAAAGTGGTACGTTTCGCCTCTACCCCAGACCCAACCACTTGAAATCAAGATACCTCCCCCCTGAGGCTCCTCAGTGAGGTAGGGGAAGGAATTCACGAGAATAGGCAGGTAGCTATTGGACCACTAGCAATAATCTTACGAAAAGAGATTTTGGAAAACAGTTACAACCACAGAAAGTAGACCAAGTTGATGTGATTCGCTAGTTGAATTGTGAAAAACGAAAATCCACGGAGGGTAAGGTGGGGTGATGACAAAAGGCTTCTGGAAGAGTTATTTGTTCATTTCATTTTTGTTGACGCTTCATTCTTGAAAACATCAAACAATTACCGTATATTATCTGACCAATAAATGACTACTCAAATATAATTCTAAGTTTAAGGGAGGTAGAATCGAAATCAAGTGCTGCTAACAAGTGCTCCATCTAAAGCTATCTCAATTGCGTGTCATAGTATACGGTTCAAGATGATATGTGCAGGTATAGGTACTGTCCACTAGCAACATTGCTTACTGTACACTTTTGTTGGATTACAGCTTATAACATAGCAACACACCACATATGGTTTGTTTCATTCGCACTGAGACTCATTGGCATCGTGCCAAGATTTCCGAATGGCAATTTCCCAGAGGAAACAAAAGTGATCCAAAAACTTTTCTCATTCACGAGTTACCGTGTGACTGAACCACCGCAAACAGAGAATTGCAATTGTTTGAAAAACTCCAAAGTGGTGGAAAATAGCCTGGAATATACATTGGCACGCTGCCAAGTTTCAGTGGGAATGACCGGAACTAGAACGAGTTCGCATTCTGAATACTCACCTCAGTTTCTTACTGCGTGTTGACTTCTTGAGCGTTGATGTGTAGTTCTGTAGACCAGGTAGCCAGAGAACCACCAGAACACTGACTACCATTATGCAAAGGTTGATGAGAACGTAGTATCCTGAGAAATCAGAGACCGTATACATGAAATATGCCGGGCTGGGTTGGGATGTTATCCCGACCTCAATCGGCCGGAAAGTAGCCGAAGCGAGCTCAGGATAACATCCCAACCCGGCCCGGGATGTTTCATACATGCGAGATAAGAGATGGAATCAGTAGTACAAGAACCAGAGACAGTGTTTTCTATTTTTCGTAATATAACATATGAAATAACTAGAAAGTTTAGGTGATTTTCGATATAGTTTTGTTGAAACCCCAGGACGCATAATGTGATTTGTGATCGAATTCTCGGAATTTAGAAATAGCTCATTTTTTCCAGATGCAATATGAAATGAGGGACTAGGAACAGAGTAATCAGTTTTGCTGTGTTTGTAGTTAGATCCGTTTGCATTTAAACGATGAACAAACTTTGCTAATGTAGATCTTGTAGAAATGTAGATCAAATTGCAAATGAGAATTGTTCACGTCGGAAACTCACCAAGAAGCGGTAGATGTTTCGAATAAGGCAGATTTTCGGCGATCATTCCAAATATAAAAGTGAGAGAAAGAATGTTCGTTAGACCAATCATGAGCTGAAAGTTTCAACTGAATTGTTGTTTTCCAAAGGGGGACAAAGTGTGAGTATGAAAAACACAGTGTGACACGTGACGTGTGAACATTCTTCGAAAATTAGAGGCGATTCTCCTTTCATAGTTTGGCACACACTCAATTGGAACCAAATGGAGTTTTTGAGTTTGACAAAAACAGGTTTTTTGAGCTTGACTGTGACAACCATGAAATAACTTCAACGACGCTTTATAGCTTTTCTGCCACTATACGAATGCCTCAAACAAAGTCAATCGTGATAGTGGGTGCCAAATTTATAAATTTCTCTCTCTCTCTTACCGGAATCGATCCTGCGAGCGAAAGATTCGTAGCAGGCCGCTAACCATTACGCTATCAGACTACATGACGGGCAAATTTTAGAATCGACGACATGTGTGCGTACACAGCGGAAAGTGAAATATACAGTACTCTACCACCTTCTATGAGTAAAACGTGAGACGGCCGCGACAATGTCGTTGCCGTCTCGGTTTTAAATGTTGTTTATCAGCCTGCGTCTCCTCAAAACATATGCTATTTTCATGAGTGAAATTTGTCACGGCAGCGACATTGTCGTTGCCGTCTCAATTTCGACTCAGTCGGCGGGGGCCGAGTCAGTGATATCTCCGAGTTTCCGTTGGCGACGACTATATGTATCTCCACCTACCCTTCCCATACTGTCACCCTCTTTGAGAAACACTCCAATGACCGATATAAAGTTGAGAATAAAGGACGGAAGTACGATCATAGCCACGTAATATGTGGAGTATCTTTCCATGGAAACATCATAGGTGAGCTGGAATTTTTTCAAATGTCTTCGTAACCACTTTTTTGGTGTGAGTTCACGGAAAGTTTGCAAGGCACAACAACTTGAAAACGAGTACTATTGAACTCAAATTACTGATCCTTTTTCTTGACTATTCCATAATTTACCTCAAGTTTGCATAATTTTGAGTTGACTTTCGTGCCGAGAAAGATAGTTTGATAACTTTGTTCCGCACGTTTGCGCCACCGAATTGGAACATGGAATTTGGAACTACACAACGAATCCAGACCAAGATTACGCAACTTTGTCTCTGATTTGTATGGCTAGCTACGCTAAGGTTTGTCCTTGAGGTGTTAGTTGGATAATAATAACAATTACTGAACGTTTTTGGAGGGGGCAGAGAGGAAAGTTAATATGAAAGAGCTTATCGAGAGCAACCGAAAAGTACAACGTGAAATTCGAACTAACAAACCTAATTTGCATACGGTTGACACGTGTTTGCCTGTTTCGGCGCGCGCAACGTTATATTTAGGTACCCCGGGGTACGTAAGTAGATATGCTAGAAGATCCCGGCCCCTTCATCCCATCCTGCGTCTTTCCCTCTGCCTCACTATTTCTAGTCTCTCACATCCTATAATAATGTTTATCAGTATAATAATAGACCAATATGAAATCACAAAATGTAAACTGTTCAAACTGACATTTGAGAAAACAAAAGAAAAACAGGTACATGAAGAAAGTTGCTAATACCATTTGTTGTTGATGTCAATGAGGCTCAGTTAGAAGACAGAGATGGAAGAGGTACCCAAGATTGATTGATGTTGAAACGGAAACCATAGCGATCAAAGTACACGTCAGAAACAATTGGGGCTAGATGAGGGGTCAATTGATAGCACCCATGGAAACAGCTGTAACGTTCACGCATAGAAACTCCACTCAGCTGCATATTATACAATATGTCAACATTGTCATTTACACATTTCAAAGAAGCATCATCAAGAGCATCATGGAACGATGGAGGGTCAATAATGGATGGTGTATCACACATAGGAGAAGGTTCATCAGATTTTTGTGTAACTTCAACAGGAACGGGACTTTGGATAGCAGGTTGATCATCAAAACGAACAGGGGTTGTACGGGTAGATATAGCTTTTGGAGATGGAAATGCGGACACAAGATTGGAAACGACATTTCTAGTTTGTTCAACTAACTCCATTTCAATTGGCAGAATAGGATCGGCAGACGGTGTTGATGTTGTAGTTTGGTCGGTGACCTCAGCTCGGGCGGCGTCTCGTTTCGATTGTCTGGCGAGGAATCCGGCCTTTCGCTGTTCCGGGGTCTCGAACTTCCGAACATGAAAAGTTGACATAGAAGCATCAGACTTCATAGCAGTAGAAAGATCAATAAGACGAGGAAACGGAATACCATCTTTGATAGATACTTTGAGTGGACGAGGTAAACCATCTTGACGAGGTTTACCCAAACGGTGAAGAATAGAAATATTAGATGGAGAAACGGAAACCAAATTGAAAACTGCATTCACCTTTTTCTTTGTTGAAGTATCCTCTGGTAGGCCATAAATGGTGAGACATCGACGATCATTAAAGTGGTGAAGTTGGGATTGAATAATAGTAGGTAGAGATTGGGTCAGAGAGTCGAGTTTGTCGTTGAGAGTTTTGATTTCACTCAAAAGGGTGGAAAAATGGGTTTGAAGTGGTACCATTTTTGGACGAGGCGATGGCATAGTAATCAATCGAGAGGGGTCACCTCACACGACCGACACAAATGGTGGAAAATGAGCCCGGCGGGATGTAAGAGATGAGAAATAGTGCATGTTTGAGCAGACGCAGAACGGGATGAGGGTACCGGGATCTTCTAGCATACGTACTCTGAACTAGCTTCCCCTTCTGCCCCCCCCCCTTTAATAGTAACTAACATATCCGGATCCGTCCCCGAAGTCGACCCTCTTTGCTGACACGTCCGTTATCTTCCATTCACCATTGCCCTGTTAATAGAAGAAAATGATGAGCGCCAAAAATTGAAGCTAACATGTTTTGATAAGTTTGTTTTTAAAATGTTTTGAAAATTGCAATCTTTTATATTATCGAAGGGTAGTGCTGTCAACTTCTTCCTTCATTCGAAAAAGAATCACTCAAAAAAGTTGGGAAACTGATTGAAACTGGAATGTATGTAGAATGTGTCAGGAAAACTTTGAGATGTGAAACAATGTATCAGGAAAACTTTGCGGCTTGAAAATATAGTTGTTTTGGAAAAAGTTTTTCTCAAATTCTAACGTTTAATTCAGTAGCACATACCATACTATCATAATTCATTGAATTCGGTCTTATTTCAATTGTGACGTCATACTCCCATGGTAAAACGGAGAGCGGAATGAAGTGAATTCCACAGAGTTGTTTGTCGAAGGGGAATTCGGTTACCTTGAAACAGAAAACAGAGAATATAGAATTCTGAATAAGTTTTTGAACACATTGCACTACTTTGGCATAATGATAAGGAGTTCAAACTACAAAACGAGCCGAGAGGAGCTGACCAACTTTTTCTAGCTGTCTCACCTTTAATAACACACCATAACGGTTTGAATCAGGTATTGATGTATTCACACACCAAACTACAACTTTATGCAATGTAGCAGATCGAACTACAACTCAACATCAATAATAACGTACGTTCAGATTGCAAATTGTGCTGAGTACGGCCGATACGTAGAAGCGAACCGAACCATTCGAGAAAATTCGGCAACTCTGATCGAATTCAGGACGCATGTCATCAAAAGAAGAACTGAAAACATAGTCTAATTCATTTTTGCGTGCAATCCTACAGTGAGGAATCCAAAATCAGTTCTGGAATGAGGTACCTCCATATTGAGTATGTACAGCAAAGAAATAGTGTTTCATCCAGAGAACGGAAAGCTCGATTATAACTTCCCTTAACTATAAAGTCAATAGACAACTATAAAGTCAATAAAGTCAATGTTTAGTCACAATGTGCATGGTATACTCAATAATCAAACTACAAACATGTCGACAAGTGACGTTTCCGCGATCCAAACATCGGCTTTATTGACGTAGATATGATCGATTCCACCGTACTCCTCAGGATCCCACGTCAATCGATAATCGGTCCAGATCTGAAATCAACACGATTAATGTCGATTATACTAAGTAAAGGGAATAATCTCCTGAAACGTGGAATATCAGAGTACGTATGCTAGAATCTCCCGGCACCTTCATCCCATCCTGCGTCTCTCGCTCTGCCTCACTATTTCTTGTCTCTTACATCCCGGCGGGATGTGAGAGCAGAGAAATAGCGTATGTTTGAAGAGACGCAGGATGGGATGAAGGTGCCGGGAGATTCTAGCATACGTACTCCGTACTAGGGAGATGTGGTAAATAACTATAATTTATTGTTTAATATTTTCATACAGAATTTTTGATTACAAGTTAAAATGTGAGGAGGCCCGGTTTAAAAGATGGACTGTTTTGATAACTTAATAAGTTGGTATCTATTGTTTCCTTTTTTCACCCACGAATCTATTGAACGTACCTTCTCATATTCCATCTGGAAAGTTATCGCCTCCTGCGGTTCAGACTGGAAAATATGGTTTCAATACTCTCTATTAAACGTAATCAATGAATATGAATAACCTTATAGATAGTTCTTATCAATCCAGTTCATTTGTTTAATTATGTAATTACTTTATTCTAGTTGATTTTATTGGCAAGCGTGTTGGTGTACTGCAGCCGTCTGATAAAGAATAGCGGGAATCATACGGTATCTGGAACATTTATATGCAAGTTAGGTATGGAAAAGCACCTCTGAAATGTGTTATCTCCAGCTGTTGAAATAGAAATAATATTTACTTCGGTGTCTACATACTTTTTCCATACCTTGAATTGAACGATTCAATTAATATTTTTATTCTAATAGCTACTCACCACGAAAATCAGTTTCAGGTAGAACAGGGTCATGTTGACTTGGAACTTTGCGCCAGCAAGCTCTGAAAAATGAATTTCCCAACTCATTTTATATTCAAAAAATCAATTTACATGTAGTTTTCATAATGTTTATCTCCATCCCGCTATTCGCAGTAGATGTGTGACAGTTCGAAGTTTTCGAAAAATCGCAATTTTTGATAATTCCTTCTTCCGCCTCGTTCTAAGCACTTAGGAGGCGCCAGGTTCCTCACGGGAGAAGTTATTTTCAAAACGTTGGATACAATTTGAACAAACTTTGAACTGTCGCACATCTACAAGAGCACTGAAAACAGTTCGCGAATTCGTTTTTAAAATTTTCTCATTTTTACACTCAACTCATTTCTTACGATTGAAAAAGATGGCACAAGATAGGTAGATGGCAGTGTACCTGGTAAATAAACAGCCGAGAGACGAGCATCATACTTTTGGAACAACTGGCTGTGCAACTGCGACTGGTTTGCCAGCATTTCTTTCATAGCTGAAAAATATAGCTGAAAATTGTATTCAGTTTGTTCCACAAATCAATACAACGAAGTGTTCACTCTGATATACTCCTTATAAAGTATAGTCTCAAATACGGGAGAGGACACGGGGTTGCTAGAGATCTCTGTGATACAGTTTGGATACATACTCATTATAGGATGTCTTACTTCGAGTATTCCCTCACTGCTTGAAGCAGACTACTTTCTCTCTTGCTCTATCTCTTTCTATTTTAATCCCTCTCTATCTCTCACCTCGTTGAAGGTTTTCTCCAACAACTTTTACACAACTTATAACTAACTAGAAACATCTAGTTCCCATTGTTGTAGTCCGTTGGCAAGAACGATAAAAATGCAAACGATCCAAGCAATCAAGGATGAGATCGCCATTCAGTTACTTTACTTTTCCTACAAATGATAATATTATAATTATGAAAATATAATTCTTACAAAACACAAATGGTAAAGCTATAATTTAGAGAATATAATAAAAAACAACTATGAATAGAACGCGGACGATTGAATGATTTGAATACAAACGCAACTGGATCAAAGTAAAAAGGGTATATGGGATAGAGCCGCACACACTCCATAACCTACATGAACATACTGTTTCACGATTTATCACGAATCAATTTCTCTACATTATCAAAATTCACACGAGTATCAATTGTTGAAATGTTAACATTCACTTAGAGCTACATTATAAGTAAATTGAATAGTCACGTAATGTTAGCATTCTAATGAGGAATCGTGCACTTTGTCATTGCACGTTTCTGAGTTCTGTTGTGTTTAACATGTTTCACGTGACTGTGCAATTGACTAACCGTGTAGTAAAATGACGTCAATTAGTATATTTCAGAACAATGAAAGTATGTTTACTCAAAAGCAAAACGTAGCGAGTTGTGAATGTTCAGGTGAGTTAATTAATTGCCTCAGGTTTCATGTATAAAAAGAGTGGTGGCTCGGCAGGCTAGAAAGGATTCAAAGAGTTAAAGAACATAGATCACAAGTTGCGCGTTTTTATCGCAAACATGCATAGGTTCCAGACTTTTACACGTTTCGGCATAAAAATGAAGTTTAAATTGGGAACAAAGGTGAAAATGTAAGCGCTGTCAAGTGAAACACATTTACTACTTTCTAGTTATCAGAATTTCACCTGTTCACAACGAATTTTTCAATAAGAAAACCAAAATCACCTGCCACGAAGTCACGTGAGTACAGAAAGTGTATTATTGAGAATTTTTAGAAACATACTTTGAATTAATATTACACTATTTAGGTATCCTCACATGACGTTAAAAAAAACTTTCTCTCCTCAATAGCAATCGAGAAAGAGAAGAATATATCCCTACCATGATGAAGAAGATATTTCAATCGGTTTCAAAATGTCTCGACTCGCGACGACGGATTTTTTGTGTTTTTTCGCGACGTCATGACGTCGCGAACGAACAGTGGGTAGAAGGTCTATTTTTATGAAAATTACATTTTTAAGAGTCGAATGTGTTTCTAACTAATACATGTTCGTTACACCTTCGGTCTTAGTAGTATGTATTCGATACCCCGTATTTTCATTTCAATTCGCAATGAGAGCTAACCAGACACTTTGTTGCTTGCTCTTCTCTCAATTCTAGTCTGATCATACACGAGAAAAATACGGTGAGCCTCGTTCAGCCGAGCAAAACTCAAACCTCACCGAGTTTGCTACTATACAGCCCGGACGTACATATAACATATTTCACATGTTTAACACTTGATGAACACTCTCAATCAAGAACAGGTATTATATTCAAAACAATTATTTATTCTTTGAATGATCAATGGTAGACTCCTTGGCAAAATGGGATAGGGTGAAGGAGATGCAGAATCAATCACGGCCTGGAACAAAGATTTTTTTTCGAAAGTGGTTGAACGAAATTGAATATTTTTTTAGAGATGTGCAAGCAGAGACTAGTTTCCGCGAAGTAGGCAAACACATCAGAAAACGTATTCTTAAACACCCCCGCCCCTCCTCACTATTCTGCGTATCTCGGTCCATGCACTATTTCCCTACACTCGTGCCGCGGCGGGATGTCAGAGCAGAGAACTAGCCTGGGTTTTAAGAGACGCAGGATGAGATAAAAAAGCCGAGTTTTTGATGAATACGGTCTCAGATGTTTTTCGCGTGTTACACGTGCACACAAGTCTTTTCATTATTCAAACACAATCATATTAATATAGTCGCCATTTCCCCCATAAAGACAGCAGAGAGTTCAATTGATTGAGCGATGCGGGGCGAGCGGTCGTTGATTATCTGCCAGCAGTTGAGAGAGTGTGTAGATCAATGATACGCAGACCAACTGGCCGCTCGCCAAACCTCGTCCCATGCCAAATCAATGATACGGTGTCCACAACGGTTTGACAAATCCTATAGTGTGTGTGTCCCAGTACCATGAAAACATATACTTCTCATATTGAAGCTACCAGTAAAAGATAAAGTAAAAAGTCGTTTGACTCTCATTCCAGACGATTTTTAGGTTTTTTCAAAGACCCATAAAATTAGCGTGGGAAGGAAATTACCACCAAAGAAAGTAGGCGAGGTTGATCAGATTTGCTAGTTGTATGATGGCAAATGAGAATCCACGTAGGGTGAGGTGAGGCGATGATAGGAGTTGTCTGAAAGGTGCGGTGGTTGAAATCGAATGTATTAAAAATTAAAAAGAACGAACATTTCGTGATGTTGACGTTTTAAATTATCGTCTCTAAAACTGAAAGCATTGGTGGAACCGAAACGTTTTTCTGTTAAAGGAGACCGGAACACAATTTGAGCAGAGGTTTGTTTTGGGCTGCTTTCAACTGTATTGATTTCAGAGAGCACAAATAACTCGTATATTAGTTTGAGCAGTCCACGTGACATTGACATTACAATGACGCGCGACACGCAACGCGTCCAATCAAAAGTAGGATACAGCAGCTTCACGAGAAACCATGTTGCTCTCCGGTCTTCTTTAAGGTACTCACCTCATCTTGTTGCTTCGGGTTGTTTTCTTCATCTTTGCTGTGTAGGTCTGTAGACCAGGTAGCCAGAGAACTACCAGAACACTTACAACCATTATGCAAAGGTTGATGAGAACGTAGTATCCTGTGGGAAAATCAGTAAACAAAGGTGAACAATGAACGAATATGAAAAAAACCACCACAAATTAATATACGTATCCAGATAATTATTCATATCTAAAACTAAATAGCTAAACGCACTAGTTGTTGTTCACGTTATATAAAAAACGTTTTGACGACAGAATGGACATGAACTTCAGACAAGATAATTTTTGCTGAAAACATTTGGGAAACAAACTTACCGAGAAGAGGTAGCTGTTTGGACGAAGGTAAGGTTTCAGCGATCATTCCAAAAATAAAGGTTAGAGAAAGAATATTAGTTAGTCCAATCATCAGCTGTAAGTGTGTTGCACATTCAATTTCGAGATCACACGTTGGAGGAGTCACAGAGTTTTTGTACAAGGGTTTTAATCCGTAGGTAGGGTCTCGCATTACAAGTCAGGTGTTGAATGGGGGGTGCAAAATTTACGAAGTTTTGTCTCTCGCTGGAATTGAACTTGCGAGCGAAAGATTCGTAGCTGCGCGCTAACCACTGCGCTACAAGAGTTATTGACAAGGTTGTGAATCGAAGACATGTGTAGAGATCTACGTCGTCTCGCCTTACCGCTGACGGCGACCATACTATACGTTCATTCATGTTTTTCGTTGCTTCCATATAACTTGTGCACGCAAACTATATGTAAGTGAGGTTCACATAGACAATAGTACTGTAAGAGTCCACGTACGTGAAAAAACTGTGAGCTTACCCTTCCCATACTGTCTCCCTCTTTGAGAAAAACTCCAATGACTGAGATTATATTGAGAATAAAGGATGGAAGTACGATCATGGTCACGTAATATGTGGAATATCTTTCCAGGTAAATGTCATAGGAAAGCTGAAAAGAGAATAACCACAGAAAGTTGTCGAGAACATTAATTATATTGAAACTGAATGAAAAGAACTAGTTCTATTTCACGCAATTCCAACTGTAGGTGAAATCATAGAAAGGTTTGAAAAAACTTTGATTGAATTACGATTCGGCGAGTCAAAAATTGACATGAGTGAAAGTTGACCAACGGGTCTCAATATAACGTTACCTTCCACGAGAAAACTCTTACCGTATACCTCATTGAACTTGATTGGGGCATGAGGTGATAGTTATAGGCGGCGTGTTGTGAATATATATACGTTGTTATAAATATTACATCATCTCAAAAATGAAATCAGAGAATGGAAACAAATACAACTTACCATTACTAAGCCGTCATCGAAAACCATCGTCTCGGCTTTCACATTTGTCATTTTCCATTCACCGTTTCCCTAGAAAAGTACTAGCCAGTAATTTCTTATAATAATTTCATTCTCCAATCAACTTTTCTTATGATTTAAAGACAAAAGCCGAAGGAGTTAGGTGTGGACAATTCGGGACTTAGAAGTGGATATTGGGGCCAGCGTCTTGCGGTAATAACTCTCCTCTACCTACCCCTCTAACTCTTAGATTTTCTATGTCTGAAATAGGTAAAACTTTTTCGCATGTCTGACTTGGAAGAGGTACAGAGCAACTATTTACGTACATGTGACTCGTAGTTTGATCTCTATGCGGAGCAGAGGTAGCTAAACACAAGTGGAACTCACGGAGAGCCAACTACAAACCCAGCAGAACAGATTGACACGTAGTCTCGAGGTGTAGATACAAAAATGGTTTTTGATCAAAACTAAGAACCGACTAGTTTGCACTACGAATCTAACAGAAACGGTTTTTTTTCCATTGACCGTCTCAATGTTTCGAAAAGTGAAAAATTTCTGATGATACACGTGCGATTTATCCAAAGACACATAAAAATGGTATCAAGGGTATATCTTACTTGTTCACTCGATCTCAACCAAGACTCAAGGTGTTAGTCAATTTCATAGACAAGCGAAACATGTTAAACACAGCAGAACTCAGAAATGTTGCAGTTACATTCAAAAACGTGCAATTACAAAGTGCACGATTTCTCATTAGAATTCTAACTTCACGTGACTATTCAATTCGCTTCTAGTATATCAAGATATTCTAAATGTGGAAAACAACTTGGTATGTTACACGTGAAATTGATCCGAATACATACCAGCCGCTCCGGTTCGATATAGTAAGAGTTGATTGCGTGTGTGACGTCATATTCCCACGGCAGCACCGAGAGTGGACAGAAATGAATTCCACAAAGTTGCTTGTCGAAAGGGAATTCGGTCACCTAAATCATGTGAACGTGAAAACTAACTTCAAGTGAATGACTTGTTGATTGATCTATTGATTGTTGTAACTAGACTCTTCACCAGTCCTAAAGCAACTTTACCAGCGTGCTAATGTAATGTTCAACCTGCTGTTCACTTTTTCAAAAAAAGTTGTTTTGCAAAATATATATAAAGTTATGTAAGCGCTTGGCCACCAAAAAAACTTTCTCTAACTTGCTATTGTGACCAGTAACGGAGAAACTACAAGTGCGTTCTTCAACTCACGTTCAGATTGCAAATAATGCTGATGACTGAGGAAACATAGAAGCGAACCGAACCGTTGGCGGAAATTCGACACATTTGGTCGAATTCAGGACGAATATCCACGAAAGTTGTACTGGAAATTCAAATTAGTTGCGCTATAGTCGATGCCAAATTTATAAATTTCTGTTTCTCACCTCTCACCTCTCACCGGCATCGAACCTGCGAGCGAAAGATTTGTAGCAGGCCGCTAACCACTAGGCTACTAGAATACATAACGGGCATATTTTGGAATGGAAGACATGTGTGCGTACACAGCGGAAATTGAGATACACAGTACCCTCCCGCCTTTGCGTTGGCGACGACTATAGTCTATTGTGATTGACTAGCTATGGGAATAAGAGAGCATGATAATCGACACACTCTCCCAAGTATTGACCAGGTCGCAATAGAGAACACTGGCGGCCTAGCAAACCGTCCAACCTCATGAGAAGTTCATATGAGTTTCTCATGAGATACCTGATGAGCTACTCGTGAACTCTCAATGTTGTAGCATAGCAATCGATAGAATCTCATGAGAAGCTTATGCGAACAGCTCATGAGGTATCTCATGATACTTTGGAGGGATTGCTACGCCACCTGGGTTGGCATTTCTTAGGAAAGATGAAGTGTACATAGCCGTACTATTTTGTTGAGTTAAACTTTAATCTGCGCTCAGAGCAGTTCGAACTATGACTAAAATGACGTGAGATCAACTACAAATAGAAAGTGTAGATTCTCAAAAAACAAACACGTCAATAAGTGACGTTTCCGCGATCCACACGTCCGCTTTGTTCACGTAAATATGGTCGATTCCACCGTAATCTGCCGGATCCCACGTCAATCGATAATCGGTCCAGATCTGGAATCGATATTCTTTGTTTTGTACACATTGTATCCTTCTTTACGAGAAAAAGTTGTTACGCGAAATCAATGTCTTGTTACATCTTATTTCGAATAACTTCTGAATCAAAATCTTCTTCGAAACTTCTGGTCAGATAGTGGGTTGATAAATAATAATAATAATTATTATTTTTGTTATTGTACTCTTGGGGTTTGCGCCGTTTTTGAGAGCATTCAGCTTGCTGGGAACGCTATATCATGCCCGTTATTGATAAATAAACTAAACAGTGTTATTACAACGTTAAACTATGAGAATATGGCAGATCGTGGGTTAAAATAGGATTTTCTGCAACGTACCTTTTCATATTCCACTGTAAACGTGATTGACTCCTCTGGTTCTGACTGAAAAGACCCGTTTTTGAATTTTGTGTTTATAACACTGCTTTTATAGTCGTCGCCAACGGCAACGTGGAAGGGTACTGTATATCTCATTTTCCGCTGTGTACGCGCACACACTTTCTCGATTTCAAAGCTTGTCGGATATGGTTAGCGTCTCGCTGCGAATCTTTTGATTGCAGGTTCGATTCCGGCAAGAGACGAAAATTCATAAATTTGGCACTCACTATACGTGATAAATGTTCATTAATACATTTTTGGAAAAAAAAAACATTTAATGTCGCAGATAATCAATACTCACCACAACGATGAGCTTCAGATACGAAAGAGTCATGTTGACTTGAAATTTTTCGCCGGCCAGCTCTGAAAATGAAACTTTTCTCAGAATTAGTTTTACAAAACGATTGTTCTTTGTGTAAATGAGATAAAAATGTGAATCTTGATCGTACAACTTCGAGCACTACTTGAGCATTCATCTCATAGTATACGTTTCTGCCACTATACGGTCATGCTAAAAGTTTGAAACATCTCCGCTCGATAAAGTGCATCGAAAAAGTGCACACTTCCTGCAGAGTCGGCTGTTTACACGAGACCTTCGAAACATCTAGGTAAAAATAGTAACTTTTGCCATTTTTATGTGTTTGTTACTCATGGGTTCGTGTGTTTAGGTACATTTCTAGTTTGAGGCAGGGGTTAACTATAAAACTACAGCTCCTATTTGATGATCTCCTGTATAATATAACGATATTATTGAGTATTATTATAACTTCTGTATATAGTCGTCGCCAACCGAAAGGCGGGAGGGTACTGTATATCTCACTTTCCGCTGTGTATGCACACATGTCACCGGTTCAAAAGCTTCGTGGTTATGTTCTCCTATAGCGCCGTAGTTAGCGTCCTGCTACGAATCTTTCGCTCGCAGGTAAGACAGAAATTTAAACATTGGGCACCCACTATATAGTTCGTTTTATTCCCACTGAGACCCCTTGGCGTCGTGCCAAAATTTTCGAATGACTATTTCATACAGCAGAGATGGGTATTCTGAGAATTTTCTTTATCCGCGTGTCCTCATGGGACTAAAGAACCGCCAACAGAGATTCGGAGTTGAAAACTTCCAAAGTAGTGAAAATAAGAGGAAATTTCATTGGCACGCTGCCAAGTCTCAGAGGAATTGACCAGAACTATACCGTACCTGGTGAATATACGGCCGAGAGCCGAGCATCATAGTCCTCGAATAAGTTGTTGTACAGCTGTGACTGATTTGCCAATATCTCTCTTATTACTGAAATGTTCATGGACTTTTTTTGACAATAAAAATGAATTGTTGAATAGAAGAAGGAAAAAAATGAACGTACCTTCCTTCCCATGGCATACTGCGAACCCGAGAATACAGATAAATAGTGTTCTCATCTGAATTAGTTTATCAGAAAGCAGGACAAAATACTACTATGAAGATAGTTAACATAATAAACAAAAAAAGTCTGTTAGAATATAAAAGTCTGTTGTAATCAACAACTATCTGCGCATCTCTTTGCAGTGCATTAACATGTCCGGCTATGTCCCTAACCATTCGGAATCAAACGTCGTTTTGTACTGATAGTGAAAGACGTCCGATTGAACAAAGTTATCGTATTTTCACGTGGCTTTCAAAGTCTTTTGTGCTTAGAGAGTGGGTGAAATCTAATTATAATGAAAACTTATTTACTCAGGCTGGATGAAAAGTTAATGCGTAAGTTGACATTAGGTTTCATGTTTCGGTTAAAATGTCGCCAATGAGTCACTCACTACGAACTCGCAATTGTAAACGAAATTGGAAATGACATCAGTGTTAATTCAAATTACGTTTATTTACAAAAAAGTGCCTATTTTACTTTGCTTTGATTCACGCGATTGCTCTCTAGAAAAACGAGAAAAAAAAACAGCGTAAGAGCTGTACGTATTCCTAGTATTATATTACGCTGGTAATACAAAGACTATACTACTGCTGAATGTAATTTCACTTTCTATTTGGTTTTCACCTGTTACTGATAATAAATAACACCTGTCTTCAAGTTGTTTGGTAACAGAAGTGGTCACATGCGCTATCACGTCATGTGAAAAGAGGAAGTGTATTTCGGATGAAGGCTAAACTGAATCC
The DNA here is from genome assembly GCA_964036275.1 of Litoditis marina. Taxonomy (NCBI): domain Eukaryota; kingdom Metazoa; phylum Nematoda; class Chromadorea; order Rhabditida; family Rhabditidae; genus Litoditis; species Litoditis marina. The sequence continues at coordinate 12,940,145 of OZ038439.1, read as the reverse complement.
TAGTCAGTGGAGGACCAGAGCTATACTGAGTACGTGCTAGAACTTCCCAGCATCTTGACACCATCCTGCGCTCTTCATTTTGCACACTGTTTCGCGATATTCGGATCTTGGAAGGGTGTGAGAGCAGAGAAATACCGTTTGATTGAATGAGAAGGAAGAAAGCCGGGATGTACAATGTACATGGATACGGCCTGGTTCCAAGCGAGATGTTTTAGTTTCACTACTCATTTCAATGTGACGCTGTATATAGTTTATTTAACAGAACAGAAAACGACAAAACATAATATCTTGTATAGACTCTTTATTGAAGCAGGTTCGATAACATCAAACAGCCGTATATTCACATTCTCGCAATTGTAATTTGCTTCAAATTGAGGTTAAGCGAAACCATATAAAAACACCGTAATTCTGTTTAAATAAGGGCTGACAAAACACAACATTGAGGTACATTTATTGCTTCTTGAACACTCGTTCCAATACTGCAAATCAGTATTTGACGCCTGCGAAGAAAATGATCACGGTCTGAAATGAAGTAGGTTGCATCCAATTTAGAAATCATAATTTTTCGGTAATCTTTCGGGATTGCTAGCGTGATATTTGAGTATTCGTTACTACCCCTGCATCATTGAACCACCGTTATCATTTACTGTTAACTTCATTAGTTAATTGTGTTCAGGTTGTGTTTCCGGCACAAATGTTTCTTTGTTCTCTGACATGTATTTTTTTCAGGAGAAAAGTGAGTAAAATTACATCCAAAGAAAGTAGACGAGATTGATGAGGTTCGCCAACTGGATGGTCACGAAGAAGAATCCGCGGAGAGTGAGATTGGGCGACGTGATCAATTGTCTGAAAATTGAAATGAAACTGTTATGTACTCGGTATCACGCGTTTTTCACGTGAAACGTGTGAAAATATTACTAATGAATGAATAAATTGTTTCTAGTATAGTAACCATTATGAAGTATCGCGAAAGACGTGTGGTATAGTCTTTTTCATTCCTACTGAGACTCCTACAGTAGGATTTGAAAACTTTCAAGCCGTTTTGCTCACTTACTTTTGATCGGAGAAGTTAAGGATTTTCGCACCTCATTCTTCTTCTCAGGTAGAGTAAATATACGAGAGAAATTTCCATGAACTACATTTCCAGCTTCACAACAACCTTCGGAAAGTTTGTAAGGCTACTGTAGGAGTCTCAGTGGGAATGGTGTGAACTATAGGAAACCGTACCTAGCGCGGTGAAAGCGAGAGTATACTGTGAGGCTATTTTCCTATGTGCATTCGATTTACGCACTGCAAAAACAGAACGTTTGCTGTTATTTTAACTTTCACCCCAGAGGCATAGTTCACATGTTTCACTGTGTGTTACTATTTTTCAAATTAAAATTCAATAGAAAACTCACTTGATTTTTCCGTGAGATGTTTTCTTGAACTTTGATGTGTAGTTTTGCAGAGTGGGTATCCAGAGGACCACCAGAACACTGACTACCATTATACAAAGGTTGATGAGAACGTAGTAACCTGTAAACAGGTGATACATCAGCTCTCAGCCAACACGTTAAAACCAAGTTGAACTATTGAGTGAGGCGTAAAGATTGAGTCAAACTAGAACATATCAGTGTCCTTTTGTAATTCAGGGATTTATCTATTAATTCGGCGGAGTATGTCGTTTATTTTCAATTTTCTATCAATTTTCACGTTGAAAGTAAACATCTTCAATAAAAACAAAGACGAGAAACCCGAGCTGTATTTCCTAATTGAAAATTAAGTATGATATAGTTAACTGACCCAGAAGAGGTAGCTGTTTGGAAGAGGGTAGATTTTCGGCGATCATCCCAAATATGAAAGTCAGAGAAAGAATGTTCGTGAGGCCAATCATGAGCTGAAATTATGAGTTTATCATTTATCGAAATGAACATAGAAAAGAACCCTTTGAAAAAGGTAAAGGTTGGCTAGTCTTTTTCTTTTTCCTTTTTTGTATAAAATTCTACTCATTTCAAAACAGGCTATAGAGTGAAAATACAATACGTTAACACACACTCAGAAAAGAAGTAGAAAGATGGTGAGTTTCAGGTGAGTTCTTAATTACAAACTTAAATTATTACAATAAACGGAACGAATGACACTTACCCTTCCCATACTGTCTCCCTCTTTGAGAAAAACTCCAATGACAGAGATTATATTGAGAATAAAGGACGGAAGTACGATCATAGCAACGTAATATGTGGAATATCTCTCAATCGATATTTCGAAGGATAACTGAAAGTATTGAATAGTCGAAGCACATGATATAGTTGTGGTAATTCCAACAGATATTTCCAGTAAATGCACCAGAGTACGTATGCTGGAAGATCCCGGCCCCTCCATCCCATTCTGCGTCTCCTCAAACATACGCTACTTCTCTGCTCTAACATCCCACCGGGAAGTAGGAGACGAGAAATAGTGAGGCAGAGCGAGAGACGCAGGATGGGATGAAGGGGTCGGGATCTTCCAGCATACGTACTCAGGCTGTTTATTCACCATGCCAAAGATGTTGCTATTTTTGAATAGTATTATTGCGAATGGAATTTATCTTTATGTATACTTTTTCTTATCAAAATTATCTGAGGCTCATGTTTTGCTTCTAACTTAAAGAAGTTACAGGATGGAGTTTCACGGTCTGTAAGGTGAACAAAAACTTTGTTCAGTCATTTTCATCGGATAAAATTTATAGATGCTCACCATCGTACTGGTTTCAAAGTCGAAAGTCTTGGTTGACACGTTCGTCATTTTCCATTCGCCGTTGCCCTAAAATGCGACTCTTAGAGGGACCGTTGCTCTCAAATGTTAATGATTCAACCTTCATCACTCATATTTTAGACATTTCAAAACCATGAACGTTCTCAATGTTTCAACACTGCATCTCGCTCTCAAGCACTACGCACATGATACATTGGTTCACTTACGTACACAACGCGAAGAACTTGAATCAAATTACAATGAACTTCTTAATTTTTACTATTGTACTTTGGTCACAGCACGTGTATTCAGTTCGTCTAGATATTGAGAAACTTAACTTGAGTTCTCGATTGATTATTCACGTAACAGTAAGTGTTGAAAAGATTGAGACATGTCTTACACGTTCTACATTATGTTGTGTAGTTTGTTGCCGTTGCAATAAAGTCGTTCAATTTCCTTGTATGCGCTGGTCAGACTACAACTCTGAAATGTACAATTCTCATACCAGATTTTCTGGGTTGATCGCGCTGGCTTTTATTCCCAGCGTCACATTGTATTCATTGGATCTCATCGAGAGGGGAATGAAGTGAATCCCGCACAGTTGTTTGTCGAATGGAAACTCCGTCACCTGGAATTGAACATTGTGAGTACAAATATTTGTTGTAGTTTGATCTCAATACATCCGATTATAGGATTTGTCAAACCGTTGTGGACACCGTACCATCGATTTTGTATGGGACGGGGTTTGGCGAGCGGCCAGTTCGTCTGCGTATCATTGATCTACTCACTCTCTCAGCCGCTGGCATATAATCAACGACCGCTCGCCCCGCATCGCTCAATCAATTGAACCCTCTGCGGTCTTTACGGGAAAAATGGCGACTATACTTCAGGTTGTCGACCAAAAGTAGCGGGATATCGCGCAATACAACGTGCTCGCTCTAGAGATTGAGTCAATTTTGTAAGGGGCATGAGCTATGATGGTAGATTATGCCCACAGTCGTTTACCAACCTGGGTCACTCGATTTGTGCACTATTTTCATGCGATAATGGTGTTCTGCCGGAAGTGAGAGCGAAGAAATTACGTTATTAATCTCATATTTTTACTTGTTAATGCTTTTCTTGCAAGAGTCTACGTAAGAGTGAAGAGTACTGTAAAAACATTGGAGGAGTGCCGTACATTCAGGTTGCAAATGATGCTGATTGCCGCTGAGAGGTAGAATCGAACGGAGCCATCTGACGAAATTTGCACGTTCTGATCGAAATCCGGGCGCATGTCCTCGAAACTTGTGCTGAAATGTGTACGTTTCAATTCACAAAAGATGTTCAACCTGAGTTACTAGAATTCAATTTTTAGGATCAGTGTTCAGGATAGGAACGTAAGGTTAATTGGTTTTTTCAACAAAGTCACTATGGAGATATAGGTTTTGTCAAAGCGTTGTGAACACCGTACCATCGATTTTGTATGGGACGGGGTTTGGCGAGCGGCCAGCTCGTCTGCGTATCATTGATCTACTCACTCTCTCGTCTGTTGGCAGATAATCAGCGACCGCTCGCCCTGCATCGCTCAATCAATCGAGCCCTCTGATGTCTTTATGGGAAAAATGTCGACTATATCAACAGTTACTGCCGTTCTAACTACAGATTTCGTGGATTTTTAGTTTTTTATCGTGTCATTTCTTTTTATGACGTTTCCGACCATCTCCGAATGTTGCTTAATGTTTCTCCAGCTCAATAAAGAAGTTTACGATTTTTTGTGATGTTCCTTCTGTAGGTCAATTACGGCAGTGATCCCCTAATCAAATGTTTTCACGACCATTAAAACAAATGCGCGGACGGTTTGAAACAACTATCCGATTCTCTCTCTCTCTCTCTTTCTTCAATATACTCTCTCAAACAAATGATAACTTACACGTCGACAAAAGATGTTTCCGCAATCCACACATCTGCTTTGTTGACGTAAATGTGGTCGATTCCTCCATAGTCCTTCGGATTCCACGCCAAACGGTGATCATTCCACTCCTAGAACACGAAATGTTCGGCAACTTTTCCAATAAATAAACGTATATGTTATTATAAAAATCGTCTTGAATCAGGGTCGAAACAATTTTGAGTGGCTCCCTTCACTGAGCACATATTTCTATAATAACATTCAAAAAGTCCTAATGACAACAAATATTTTTGTTTCAAATAAATTTAACACTAATATAAACATAGATGGTTAACTAAAATAACGTTCATTAGGATGAAATTATTACTTGAATGCTTGAAAAACTAAAATTAAAATATACTATCTATAAAACTTGAGATATTTATCAGGTTACAAGTTACACCGTTCACCCCTCTGCACCGTGTATACTAATAGTAAATGCAATCCCACTTTTTAAACTGTTGGTCAATTGCACAATTACGCGAAACATGTTAAACACAGCTAACCTCAGAAACGTGCAATGAGAAAGTGCACGATTCCTCCTCAGAATGCTAACTTTACGTGACTATTCAATACACTTCTAGTATCTTTCGGGACCCACCTTGACACACTCGATGGTGAAGGTGATGGACTCATTCGGTTCGGACTGAAATGCATTTTTCATTTTAATTCCCAACGTATACTAGAAGTAAATTGAATAGTCACGTTAAGTTACCATTCTAATGAGGAATGGTGCACTTTGTCATTGCACGTTTCTGAGTTATGATGTGTTTAACATGCTCTACGTGACTTTGCGATTGACTAACAGTATATACCATGTGGACAGTACCGACAAAAAAACTGCATCTATTGTGCACTCAGAACGTTCTGGGCGAAGATGTCTTAGACTGTCCCGTTAAACGAAACGAGTTTCCGTGTGCGGTCCTCAAATGATCATTGAAAAGTCAAAAAAAGTGTTTGTTCTCCATCGAAATAATTATACCTCACAGAATTCGGAAACGCTGAAATATGCTATGTTTCACTCAAAATACGCAACTCACCACAAATATGAGCTTCAGGAAAGACAAAATCAGATGAACATGGAACAACTGTCCAGTTAGCTCTGAAAAGGTGATCAGTTTGTATACATATACTTGTTTTTAATTGAAATGAAACAAACACAGCTTTAAATAAATAAGATAATTCTTTCAAGTGTACGGAGTGCAAATAAGTAGACTGTGAACATCTATGCGCGAAACAAGAAGATGTTAACTTCACTAAATTAAATGAAACTCAATGTAGGACGATTATGTGGACCAATCTCGATGCATCGGTCCTTTAAACAGTAATTGAAAAATGTATTGCAGTTTGACGGACAGAAGCGTTGAGATTCAGAAAACGTGCTAGAGGGATTTTTACTAGGAGTATATGAAATATTCACGTGAAGCGTGAAGGAACGTTATGAGGGGTATGTTTAATCGCACGTGTTCCACATAATCGTCTTTCCTTTGGTTTTTTTTTCGATTGGTCCACATAATCGTCCTACTTTAGCAACAAATATAATGGAATTTGAAAAAAAATGACTAGCCTGGGCTGTGCACCGCCGAGAGGCGCGTGTCGTAGTTTCCAAACAAATCACTGTACAGCTGCGACTGGTTGCCGAAGAAATGGTCCATTTCTGAGATTAATTTTTAGTTATTTTCAAAAAAAAACCTTTTTGACTCAACTGTTTGCTTTAATAAATATATTTTGTCTGAAGAAGTGGTTTTCTTGACTGGTTTTGATCAAGAATTGAAAATGGTGAACAAACAGAACTGACTGGCTGCATTAATCTATTTTTGTCAATTAACCTTTCGCTTGGACATCGTGTTTACTTTTTGGTTGCGTGTTGACTTTGGTGGGTCCTCAATGATCGGGTTTCAACTAGGTTCGTTTATGACGTTAAAGAGGGATTTTTGAGAGAATTACGTGTTCACGAGAAGTTGAACATACATTAACGAATGTGAATTTTTTCATGTATGGAGGATGTGTTTGTAAGTGACTAAAAATCAGCCACAAGGTCATGTGCTCACGTGTTTCTCACACAGCTTCGCGAAACGTGTCAATTTTCTCACTCTCCACAATCTAAAATAGTTTGTTCAGACGAATGGGTAAACATTAACGTACCGAGATGTTTCATTATTAAATATCAGACAGAGAAAGAATATCTAGAGCAATATTCTCCATTTTGTTCAAAATGTTGCCTGCTTCAATTAAATATTTCACCTGGTTTCAATTTCCCAGAAGCGCGTGATATGCCATCAAAATTCTAGGAAATGAGTATTCAAATCACCTGACGTTCTTTGAAAATAAAACCGAAATGAAATGGAAGGGGGAGTAAATGTACGTTAATTAGGGATGTGAGCAAGTTGGAGAAATATTGTGATGGTTGTTGTTATCTAGAAAAAAAACAAAGCGTAACCAAACAACTCATAGTATTTTCTTCCGTTCCCCACGTTTCTCGAAACTATTATTTCTCTGGCTGCCTTTTCATGTTCTTAAAGTCGGATACTTATAAAACCTATTCCTAAATGTGGAAAACTTTTCACACTACCCAATGTTTTCGACGCGAAACAATACGCAGTTTTGCAGAGGCGCCCTATCGGTCGCCCAATGCTGGTAATATATCTTCAGAGACACAGATAGGCGTCACGCGCGATCGCTGAACGTAAATTCTCGCGAAAACTACGAGAAATCAACCGGTTTCCCTCAAACTCGCAACATTTTCGCGGATCTACGGGTTTATAACTAAATTTACTGCCGTTCACGGGTAGAAATGACCCGGGTTTCAAGGACCGCCTCCAAGTTGAACGGATAGTCAATCTATCTCGATTAGCCGTCTGCACCCTGTGATTGTTTCGTTGATCGTATTCTGGCAGAACACAATATAAGCCTACACGATGTGTATTTTACTATCTGCTGTGTTTGTAGTTTGCTCACTCTGGATTTAGAGATTAGGTCGCTCAACATAATTCAGCTACTCAGAAGAGGCCTGGTTGTGGTTCAGTAACATACGGTTTGGAACCAGGAATGCGAATCGATTTTTGTTCTCTAACTGTTGTTCTGTTCTGGAACTGTTCCGATCAAACGCGAATCTATATTTTACAGAGCGCGTTTTAAGTAAGATCATCGATTTTCTTCGATTAGCGGTCTGGAATTGTTTTGTTAAGTCGTACTTTTTCTCCAAAACGAAGTACAGGCCTATATGGTGTGTATCTCCCTAACCCGCTGTATTTGTAGTTTGCTTGTAGTTCGAAATTCGTGATTATAGCGCACATTAAGATACATTGTGGATTATCGCTTTCTTTCGATTAGCAGCGTACACTTTTCACTGTTTCGTTAGTCGCGCTTTTTGCAAGCCAATGAGATGAAAATCGTGTTGTCCTAGATAAACTTTGTTCCATTCACACTATCGGTCTTTTTACTTCCTCCCGAACTTCCTATAGTAGTTGTATGTAATGTAAGAGTCTCATTCGCAGGGGTGTGAACTACAACCCATTGCCAATAATGATACTTTAAATCATGAATTTTTAAAATTTTTTTATTTTTTTTTTAATTTTTAAAAGAGCTCAGAGATTCTGAAAGGTTTGGTGGATAATGTGTAGTGCGAAAAGATCTAACACTTGTTTTCACCATTCAAGATCATTTACGGTAACCAGTGGAACTTTTTATTATTTTTTTCGCCTATGTTCGGATAATTTATTCTTTGATCTAAATAACAAATACCAAATAAAATACAAACTACAGTGTGAGAGTTTTGAGCTTGCCTATCAGCTGAACAATTAAATCATTTCTTTAAATTCACGCATGTTTTCACTTTTTACTGCAAGTTCTTTTCTATTTGTAGTTCATTTCCCCATGGGATCCCCTCTACCGGCAGCTCTGGCTGCAATTGTCTGCTGTCTGGCACTCTCTCTGGTTGTGTCATCTCTAATTATAAATGACGTCACTCAACTGTGGAATGAATTGGATGGAGAGATGCTCATTCTTCAAGTGAGAGAAAACAGTTTACCTTATCTTGAAGGGCTGGAAATTATTTTTAGTTCTATATTTCCAGGTAAAACCCGTGATTTTGTTTATTGTAATGGAAGCACATCGCTATTAGTTCTGACCCACGGGCAAAACTTGCAGTAACTGATTGAACCATATTTTTCTTGAATACCGTTCGAAGTCTTTATCTTGACAGTCATATCCCAGGCGGCGTCTCCTTAAACATATGTTATTTCTTTGCTCTTAAAGACGTCTCACTAAATAGTGCGCAAGGCGAGAGACGCAGGAGGTTGGATCAGGGCGCCGGGATATGTCTGCATCCAAACTCAGATTTGAGTGAATCTTAACGTGTGGTTTCACGTAAAACGTGAAAACATCCAAAGTGATTTGTTTTAGGAAGAAACCGACAGTCTCTGGCGTTCCATGTTGCATCTGGGAAATGGCTCTGAAATGAGAGAGCAGAGAGAAACAGAGAAGACGAGAATATTCAAGAGAGGTCAGTAAACTTTCTGACTTGAAAATAGAAACCAACTAATGTTTTGTACCATTTAACCAACTTCATAACTTTAGAACAAAAAAAGCTCAAAATAACACACATCAAAACGTGAAAACCTGTAATAAGTCAATAAGCGAATTTCCAGCGATGGAGTTCACGTGAACATTTACATCTGGAAGATATAGTGAAAAAAAACATATTTTCAGCATCCACGAGGTCCGCTGACTCTGCGAAGTGTGGTATGTTTATATATTCCCTCGTCTTTTGCATCAAAGTACTGTATATCCCGCTTTCGCTGTGCACATCTCAAGTTTCACCCGATCCCTTTCTGTGGCCGTATTTTGTAAGCTCAAATAGCCGGGTAAGCTATTTGAGCAAAATTTTAATGAACGAGTTCTAAATCAGGTTACGACTATTTTATTATATTTTCTGCTGATAAAGCGCGGGTTTGCTAGTTTTACATATAAGCAATATAAATATCAAAACACTTGAGTGACTATTTTGTAGTAAACTATTTGAATTTTCCTCAAATAGCTTACCCGGCTATTTGAGCTTACAAAATACGGCCACTGCACTCGTTTCTCTCCCACTGTATTATCAATTTGTTGGGAACATCATGAATACTAATGCATTTCATAGTTAGTGATGGTGAAGTTCACCTATACCACTACCCATAGCGTACTCAATTAAACGTAACCTAGCAGCAAACCCAAAACTAACCGATAAGAAAGTAACCTGAAAGCCGACCCAGAACATACCAATTTGAACATGACATGAAAATACTTAGAACGTACCCATTTGTAACCCCGTCTCACACGGAAACGTTTTTTACCGGACAAGACAATTAATTAGTCCGTCTCGTCTGAAACTGATTACTATGTCTGCCTCGCTTGTCGCAAAATCAATCACCCTGACAGTTAACAGTCCACTTCAAAGAGAACGGCGAAAATTGGAAGAAAAAGGCACCGTTTAGACGTAGACGTACTCATATTGAAGTTTCTATCTGAGAGAGATAGAGAGAGAGATAGAGAGAGGGAAGAGAAGAGAGAAAGAGAGTGGGAAGGGAGTAAAGAAGGAGTTATGTGTTCCAAATTTATGTTGGAGTTCGTACTATCTTTGTTCCATGTTCGTTTGGAATGCGTATTCCTGTATACTACTCTTTGTATGAATTTACCAACAAACACTCGAAGAGAACAATGCGTGTCTATTTAGAATTGTATGTTTTCACCAAAGTGCAAAAACAGCCGTGAGAACTTGAGTGTTTCAAACCACAGCTCAAACTCAGATATACAGTATACTGCGCATTTCTCCTGATGCAGACTATAGGGATGAATCGATACCGTTTTCTCTCTTTTCCCAACACACTATTGATTAAGAAAAACGAAAGCTAGGGTCATTTCTTTGTTGTCATTATTGGCCAGATTCAACGAGCGATAAAACAAACATTTTCGCGAGAAACCTAAACTGAAAAGCGATTAGGAGATGTATCCGTCATGGGAGAGAAGAGAGAGAAAGGACGAGAGAAAGAGTGAGAGAAAGAAAGGGGGAGAGAAGAGAAGAGGAGAAAGAGAGTTAATGAGAGAAGGATGAGAGAGGAAGTGAGAGAGAAATAGATAGAGACGGAGATAGAGACAGAAATAAACAGAGATAGAGAGAGAAAGAGAAACGGAGAGGTGTTTCAAATCTTCTGCGCATTTGTTTTAATGGTCGTGAAAGCATTTGATTGGGTGATCAATGCTGTAATTGACCTACAGAAGGAACATCGCAACATATCGTAAACTACTTTATTGAGCTGATGAAACACTTAGTATTCCGAGCTGGGCGAAAACGTAATAAAAAAGGGATCCGTACAATTGAAAACAAAACACGACGCGATACTGTAGCTGGAAGGGCAGTAAACTGTTGAAACTGTTTTATGATAGAGACTTGTGGATACTACTTCCACATGTACCTCATTTGAACACAATACAAATACGACAAAAAACCGAAAAGGTAAAGACTGAAATCCAGAATTGTTATTGGAGCTGAATGTTTCAGTTTGCTCTTCCGCGGATCCGCCCTGTCCCGTTGGAGAGGTAACATTTCGCAGTTTTTTCTCCACATGTCTTACTAATTCCGTTGTAGAGAGTACAAACTTTCTACGTTATATTATACTTCATTCGATCTATCAGCTACCATTTACAGTAGTTCTTCAAAATTCCAGATGATATTTTCTTTAATGAGACCACACATTTCTCATACATGTGTTACTTTATTGCGGTAAAAGAAGGGAGCGAAATACTTTTTTTCAAATGCCTCGGGAAGTTTCAAATCATCTGAGATCGGTTACGAGTAGGTGAAATAGCCATGAAAACAGGTGAACATGATTAGCATAAACCAGATTTGAACAACCAACTGGAATCGAGGCAATTCTTCATTTAACGGATTTTTTCGGTAACCATTCAGGTAACCAACCCTTCAGGCGGGTTCTGGTTAACTGTAACCGGGTTTACGTTTAAATGGCGCAGTTGACGAAAAGTCGCCGTCCCTTGTGGAATCTGCCCAAAATCAATTCAATAATCATTTACGTAAATTGTCCAGGCCGGTCCGGTGGGCGCCCCGGGACCGGACGGGTTCGATGGGCTTGATGGCGGAGACGGTTACGATGGGGAGGACGCACAACACGTGGAGAACGCAGTTGGTTGATAAAATACATTTTTATAACATTTTCTTCAACATTGAAGAAATCCTGTACATTTCTATATATTTTTTTCACGTTTTTCACCTATTTTGCAGTTCTGTAATTATAACAACAAATCACTAGTTTACTCACGAGTTGCCTCATGAGATCGCCTGTCGAGAAGTATACAGATCACTGTTCATCATGCGGCGTAGCAAACCGTCCAACATCATGAGAATTTCGTATGAGTTTCTCATTAGATACCTCATGAGCTACTCGTAAACTCCTAATGTTGTAGCATAGCAATCAATAGACTCTCATGAGAAACTCGTGCTAATAGCTCATGAGATGATCTCATGAACATTTGGGGGGACTGCTACGCCGCCATGTCTCCAATTGAGGTTATCGCAGACATTTTGTTCCGAGCGGTATTCAAAGGCACGGTACTTCCTGAACATTTTCTACAAGAACAAATTCTGTTGTGTCACACATCTCTCAATGCTACTGTGGCCTTCAAAAAACACGATATTGAAAAATTTACTTGTTTATTCTAGCCGTATTCACGTCGCTGTTTCACGTGCCCACGCGGAGAGATGGGAGAGCCCGGACCTACAGGCAGACACGGTACACTATAGTCCTTATCAATCTTACGTCAACATGAAATAGTACATACACATTGCCACTGTTTGAGTGGGACCGCGATTCTGGTCACACAAAGCATGTTCAGCCAACAGGCACAGAAGATGCGGACAAAATGTACAGTTTTATCCAGACTCCAATCCTAACAACCGTATTCATTTTCGAAACAAAGTAGTTTTCTTCAAGGGTGTTAGGGTAATCAGGCTGTTTCTGAAATACGTTTATTATTAGGTTATGTTTTCAGGAAAACGTGGAATCCGTGGTAGAAGGGGTTCACCCGGCTGGCCCGGTATGCCCGGTCAAACCGGAGTCGTCGGAGAAATGGGGCCACAAGGTAATCATACCCTGAAAACTTTTTTTCTGGTGTTTCACCATTACGATGTTTGCATACTATGAGCAAAAAACTATAGGGTATCATAGTCGAGTTGTTGTTTGCAATGGATACATTCCTAATTTTACGAAAAAAACTTGGGCTGAAAAACAACAAATTTACATAAAGTGTGTATGTCAAATAAGTCAGAACAAGAAGGTGTTCCGTTATTCTGTTGAGGTAGGTCGTGTTCACCTTCTTTTGTGAAATTGAGAAGAATGTCAGTAGTTTTCCAGAATCATAATGTACACGTTTCGTTCACGTGATACTCACATCACTATCCATTCTGCCTACCGGTAATAACACGCCAATAAAATATTCAGGTAAACCGGGTAAGGACGGCGAGGTTGGTAGACAGGGAATTCGCGGAGCAGATACCGTCAACTACATGACTAGGCCGGGTACAAAGGTGGGAAATTGATATTCTGAAAAGTTTTTGTAACCTAAAATACTATTTCTTACTATTGCGTTTTTGTTTCTGTACACAATAGCCACTAAAAATGCTGAAGCTTTTCGACGAAATTTGCGAAATGCGATCTGAGGTTTCCTCTATGGTTATGACTCTGCTGTTTTAGATTACAGTCATTTTCACCGTTCTTTTAACACCTCACGCATGATTATGTATAGTGCTCACATTTCCCAATTGGACTCGTTGGCAGCGTGCCAAAACTTTGCAAGGCTGTTACTTGGGGAAAACATATATGTTACAGAAAGTTTCCTTCAATACGAATTATAACGGAGGAGAAGAACCGTTCACATAAATTTCTATTGTTTTGAAGTACTTCAACATGTTCAAAAACTGCCTTGAAATTTCATTGGCAAGCTGCCTGCAAGTCCCGTTGGGAAATGTGCAAACTATACAGCTGTTTCGGATTCATTACATTCAAGGTTGGCACTAACATTGGACCAAATTGAATAGGATCAGGTATAGATATATAAAGGCAGTTATGTGGAACAACATCATTTGACAGACTCCTTCTCAGAACTAGAGAAGTAGTTTGGGTTTGTGAAAAATAGTTGTGAACCTGATATATTTTCAGGGTGAACGTGGGTCCGCGGGTCGCCATGGACATACCGGAGAAAAGGGACAACCCTCTTATGAAGGTTGGTTGGGAGCATGTGAAATTATAGTTCGAATTTTTGTATGAACTCCAGCATTTTAGTTTCTGTTTGACATCAGTACAGTCGCTGTTTTCGATAAGACTAGAGTACGTATGCTAGAAGATCCCGGCACCTTCTCCCCATCCTGCGTCTCTCGCTCTGCCGCACTATTTCTCGTCTCTTACATCCCGGCGGGATGTAAGAGCAGAGAAATAGCGTATATTCGAGGAGACGCAGGATGGGATGAAGGTGCCGGGATCTTCCAGCATACGAACTTAGATCACAATTTCACAATGCCCACTGTTGGAGTCTACTTAGAAATTGTGAGAACTAAAGCAGTAGCACAATTAAAACAGCTGGGTGCTTGTACTGCTCTCCGATCTGACCGCACAAAGATGAAACGTCTTTGCTCTACAACATCATTCTACACAATGGTTACACAGGGCAGCGCCCTTACCACCATGATTTCTTGTGTATTATATATCTCTGGTCTTCTTCGGAATGTTTTTCACATGGTATATGTGTTTGTTCTTAAGCCGTTCATAATGTTCCATTCAGGACCACCCGGCGAACAGGGTAACCCCGGGCTACCCGGTCTGGCGGGCATCAATGGTGTTGAGGGACCACCCGGACCGCAGGGACCACAGGGGAAGCAGGGAGGAGACGCGGAGGTTTGTATTCATTCACATTGAGTAGGTAGTCTCAGGTATACTTCTCAAATGAATGTTCTTTCCGAAATTATTAATAATATATGAAATATTACACTTATCATTCAAGACAATTGAACAGTAAGCAGACATGCTGTAATATGACAAAAAACTGTATCAGCCTTTGACAGTTAGACAAATTAGCTAAAAGAACAGCTGATGATCACTGATTACGAACTTGAATGTGAAAATTTTCTAACCTTATACAGCTCTGATTTTTCTTCGTGCCATATGGGCGTATAGCAATATCGACTAAACATTCACAGAAGAACATTCGAATAGTTTGTTGAAAATGAGAAACATTGAAGTTTTTTCGGGAACTTGGAGAAATTATATTATGTTCTTCTATTACAGTACTGCAAATGCCCCACAAGAGATGCTCTTCGTCTAACGCCGATCTGATCTCTCGGTGAAATCAAACTTAGAAGATATATTTTCATATGAACCCGTAATAAATATGTTATTCTTGTTCTTACTTCAGTTTGAAAACTGGTTTCAAGCTCCACGGAATGAAATATCTACAAAAGAAGTCATTACAGTTTACTACAAAGTTCCAGTTGTCTATGGTAGGGTTCAATTTTCAAAGCGATTACTTCATAGTGCGAGAAATGAATATCGCAAAAAAAAAGCTTAGTGATGTGAGCTCAGAGAGAAAAGATGATTGAACAACTTATGAGTAAACGACCCTACAGCTATCGCTCATACATGTTAGCAGGTCCTTGGAAGTAATATGCACCGTGGGAGTCTCAGTAGAAGTGGTCTACACTATAAAATTTTGAAAATAAAGTATTTAGTGTTTAGTATTTGGTATTTATTCATTCACCCTACCCAGTATTAGAAATATAATAAAGTAATAAAGTACCCTAAAAACTACCTTCCGGGTAGGGTTGTTAAAGCCGAACTCGAATTTCGAAAAAACTCGAAATAACTCGAAATTTCGAGTTTCGAGTATTCGACTCGAAACTCGAAAAACTCGAAATCTCCAAAACTCGAGTAACTCGAAACTCGAAAAACTCGGTTTTTCTCCAAACTCGAAAAACTCGAAACTCGAAAAACTCGAAATTTTTGAAACTCGAAAAGTTCGAGTTTTCGAGTTTCGAGTTTGGCCTCGTCCCAAGTCAGAAATATTGGACGAATGAGCGTTTCACAGCACTTTTTTTGCTATTTCAAACATAAAATGCTTCTTTTTTCATGAATCTCGCATATTCACGAGAAAAAAATCGAATTTTTCGAAAAATTCTTATTTGTTCAGCTCGATAAAATTATAAAACTTAACGACCAAACTCGAAACTCGAAAATCGAGTTTTTCTAGTTCAACTCGAAACTCGAAAAACTCGTTTTTTCCCAAAACTCGAAAAACTCGAAACTCGAAAACTCAAAATTTCAAACTCGATTAACAACCCTACTTCCGGGTAAACGACCTTACAACCATTCATATAATAAAATATAGATATTAGTTCAATACATAGGAATGGTGTACACTAATAAACGTAAGAAAAGGACTACGGGGATGAACGACCCATATATAATAAAATATAGACATTAGTTCCAGACAACCGAGACAGTCATTGCAAAAACTGCGCACTGTGGTAGTCTCATTAGGTAAGGTGTACACTATACATCGTATGGAAATAACTCACCCTAAAAACTACCTCACGGGAAAACGACCTTACAACCATTTATATAATAAAGTATAGGCATAAAGACTTCTGTGAAGGAAAGAGACAAAGACCATACAAGAAACTGCTGCTACAAAAATCTGTGACATGTATTACGAACACCGCCTCGTAACGAAGCGACGTGAATGAATGAATTTGAAATATGAAATATGATAGACATTGGTTCTAGACAACTTTGAAGAACGCCCAAACGAGTAAGACAGTCATTGCAAAAAACGCGCACTGTGGGAGTTTCAGTAGAAATGGCGTACACTATACAACGTAATGAAATAACGTACCATAAAGACTACCTCCTGGGTGCGAGACCTTGCAGACATTAATATAATAAAGTATAGACATTAGTTCTAGACAACTTTAAAGAACGCTCAAACGGGTAACCGTGTTTCGTGGACATATCAAAAGTCGTAAACTTGCAATTCACCGTGCGCAGCTAATGTGGTTAGGGACCAGTTTCAAACGAATTGAAACTTTTTCGGCCATTGGCGCCAGTATCAATCAGACTGACTGTCTGCGCTCTCTTTGATAAGCACACTGTCTCACTCGATTTGCCTGTATGGCACGCACTTGGTCTTGTACTATCTGATAGGTCGAAGACTGGACACTGTCATTTGAATTAACAGAATGACCCTGATAGGGCGGAAGGAAAAACCCATAAAAAGTGGCTAGTTCGATACGGAAACTATGGTTTAGTGATCGTTGTTTTTAGTGTTAGTTTCAAAAGAACACAAAAAAGTGTTTACTCTTGGTAAATTGAGGAGACCGAGAAAATTATGCAAATCCTAAAAACATAACCAAAACTATAAGAGAGAGGTATTCTTCAAGCAACATAAAGCCAGTTTGATGTCTCGTGAGCTCCATTAATACATAGTTCATCAGAGTGTTGAACTCCGCTTCGGATAGATTTAGCATACACACAATGTAGTCTTTCAAGACTAGACTACGTATGCTAGAAAATCCCGGCACCTCCATCCCATCTTGCGTCTCCTCAAGTATACGCTGTTTCTCTGCTGTTACATCCCGCCGGGATGTAAGAGACAAGAAATAGTGAGGCAGAGCGAGAGACGCAGGATGGGATGAAGGTGCCGGGATCATCTAGCATATGTACTTAGATCTGTTGTTATGAACATGCGCGTATGAAAGCTGACAAAAATGAATTACAAAATATGATGAATACTTGGACTCATGTAACATTTTGAGTATTTCTTACTGTCAAGCCGCGGATGACCAGGCGGCGTAGCAAACCTTCAAAAATCTCGTGAGATACTTCATGAGCTATTCGTGTGAGCTTCTCATGAGTTTATATTGATTGCTATGCTACAACATTGAGAGTTCATGAGTAGCTCATGAGGTATCTCATGAGAAACTCATATGAACTTCTCATGAGATTGGAGGGATTGCTACGCCGCCTGTGTTTGCTTGACCCAAACGTCGCGACACCATAATTCAGTCTGAACGCAATGACCTTAATTCGATAAGAATACATTATAATTCGGTCTGATGTATTAATGTAGTTAGTTACATCAAGACTGACCTGCCGGAAACTGTATGAAGTCTGGTCTATATAGTTAGGTGAGCAACAAAGTACAATCTTGAAAAACAACAAAGCGGCTGCACCACAAGGGGTTCGAACCCGCGGGAGAGCGCTCGGCAATCATCTTCTTCAATCAATATACCACGACGGTAGTGAGGAAAGCTGTGTAAAACCTTTGAAATCGACGCCTAATTATAACACAGCAGAAAACTGCTACAACGTGAGTCTGTTTTTGGAATGATCGAACTACAAACAAAATCCGTTTGCCTCACTCTAGTCTTCTCACGATAACCTCCTCAATCCCCTCTCCCTCTCCTTCTCTCCACCTCACTCTCTCTCTCTCTCCTCTCCCTCTCCCTCTCTTCCGCACCCTCTTTGTCCTCTCTCTCTCTCTCTTTATCCCTCTCTCTCCTTTCTCTCTCCCTCTAACTTCCTCCTTCCCTCCCTCTCTCTATCTGTCTCTATCTCGCTTGACTGCACTGACCGAGAGTTTCGAAGGTACAAGTACAAGGCTGTTCCTAATTTGTAAACAGGTTCAGCGGTTTGCTTCTTTCGCATCTTTCCATTTTTCTGTCTGTTATTAGACTGGCGCAACTCGTATAAAAGGCTACTTCCGAGTAACCAACGCAGACACAGTTCCACCCATCCTCCCCAAGCGACCGCACCTAGTTTGAGGGTTATTGTTGTCTTTCCTTTTCCATTCTCTTCTTCTCTGCTCTTCTCCCCCCCCCTCTCTCTTTCTATCCTTGCTTCTTATTCTTTTTTTTTCCAATGTTCCACTGTCTTGTTTCCTCTAACCGTATTTATTGCATAGTTCTCTCCCAGAATATGGATTCATGATTTCGATTTTTCTGTTCATCACTCCACATTTTCTTCACCATTTTAACTCTTTTCTCTCTACCATTTCAGCAGCATCTCACAATGCAGTCTCTCATTCTTGCTCTCTCTCTCTCTCTCTCTCTCTCTCTCTCTCTCTCTCTCTCTCTCACTCTCTTTCTCTATCGCTCTCTCTCTATCTATCTATCTTTCTCTTACAACCCTCTCTATTCCAGTAGTCTCTCATCATGCAGTCTCTCATTCTTGCTTCGTTGGTAGTCCTCTCCGTGGCGGGACCCATTGGCCAGTGGCAGCAGGCTGACCCCCAAGATGACATGATTCTGGTGAGAAACCATACCTTATTTTACGTTTCCAAACTACAAAGTGACAATTTTTGTCAAATCATACGCGAAAAGGCCTGTAGGAGTTTAAACGGAGTTTATGAAATAATACACAACTAAACAATACTTTCTAGCTTTCATTTGTTTGAATACTATGCTATACATGGAAACTGCCTATTATACACCACGAACTCTGCAAAACGTGGAAAAAAAAACTAAATAACCTCTCAATACTATATTTTACGGTGAAATACTTAGTTAATATTACATTCCGATGTTTTGTCTTAACTTACAAGTACTATTCAGGGCTATGCCTGGGACGCGGCAGCGGGAGAAATCAACGTCGGTAGAGAAGGTCGCTACATGGTCCCCAAGGAGGTACGGTAGCCACGATCTTTGCTGTGGCGCTCGCAATACCAAAAACTTCAGTGTACAAACAATGTTCTACGCTCCTACGCAAACATTCAAGAAATGTGCACAAATGGTTCTTATCGATACTTCCCGCTAATAGCGTTAATGCAGTTTCAAAAACGATAGTTGCATTACAGTTTTTACATCCTGAACAATGAGTTTTGAGATTGAATAATTTTTGTTTGATCACTTTTCTCAGGTGCAAACTACAAAATACAATCTGTTTCAATAATTCATCTTTCTAGGTCACCTCCGCTCGCATGCAGGAGACCCCCACCGGTACTAAATACGAACTGGAGGCTTTGTTCCAAGAAGCCTGGTGCAGCACCATGGTTTGTTCCTTGTAGTTTAATCGTAATCCATCCAGTTTGCGAAACATGAATAACACATAAAAAAAACGTGATACGAATAATTGTGAACATCATCCACATTCAAGATTTTTAAGTGTTCTAACCCATATCTTCAAACATAAAAGATCTAAACACAGCTTTTCTTCGATAATTTATAATTGAAAACTCATCACTCAAAAATGAACATCACTGAGTTCACTCTTCAGCCAGCCTTCAACTCTCCAAGTATTCAGATTACTCAGACAAACTAAACTAGGTAATACATTGTTGACAAATATCAGAAAATGAAAAAAATTCTAACATTCATCAACTCAGGACGGAAACACTCTGGAGGAGATCTGCGAGTCCATGTGCCCACTGTACTTCGGAGGAGATCAGGCTGTGAGTTATACACATTTTCATCATTCCAATAGTTTTGAAAACTACATTTCGAGATGATAAAAATCACCAGTGATCCAGATTTCACCTACAACTAGTCATTTCTTCTTTCGAACTGGACAGCCTAGACGTCAAAATACAGATAGAATGCACTTTCGCAATAACTTTCTAAATTCCATTGCAGAAACACGTTTATATCACGTTGCAACATGTGTTCATATCACGTGCTTAGACGTGAAACATGTTAGTTTACCGGTTTCAGGTCTACGTGGTGACTGTGGTGGAGAACTCGAACGGAGACCTGTCTACCACCTACGAGAAAATCAAGGATGTTCCAAACCCAGAGATGGACTTTTAGATAGAAGATACATTCTATATACAACATTGTACACAACCTGTAATAAACATAGATATAGTCACCGGTGTTTATTTCATTTATTTATGTATTCATTTATCTACATTCAAAGAATGTGGCACTCCATCCTAGATAGAGGAAAGAACTGGATAGAAATGATCAAAGCCACATATAATGTTTCTTACATGGGTTTATGTTGTTTACAAGTTCTAAGTTGCTTCTTTCCGAAATTCAGAGAATCTTTTATAAACGGTTCTTTCTATTTGCAACACTGTACGCAACTTGTTACAAACATAGATATAGTCAGCTTCACAGTGTTCGCAAGAACTGAATTGGTTTGTTTTGTGTGTTTTTTCGAAATTGAGACAATATTATGCCTTAATTCTAAATCCATATTATGTTTAACGCATCATAAACACACTCGTCAACAATTACAGTTCAATAATAAAAAAAAGTCGAGATTGTTTTGATTTTGTCACCTCATTTAAGTACGCAGCTAATGAACATGTTAATAATGAACACCTCAATCGAACTTCCTTCTAAAACATTCTCTGAACATACATAGTATTGACGAATGAAATATAATCATAACAACAAAACAACAAATAAATATTTATACATCGGCAAATGTTTATATACAATATACTCGTTTAATATACAATCCGTTCCGACCAAGCACTTTGATCGTCGTCCAATACCAAATGCACTGTTTGATCTCTCTTTTCATGCTTTTTCATGAGGAAAACAATCATCCAGTGTGTGACTAAAGCTCCCAGAAAACACCCAAACAACGTGATGAGATAACATACACCACTACCTGAAAAAAAAGTGTTTTTTGAACGTGTTTAGTGACCTTTTTCAAAATCAATGTTCCGAGTTCAATGTATACTCCGTGGATGTGGAGGGTTCAACTAATGATGACCCAAACCGTCTTCAATCAGGGACGAAACGGTTTTGAGTACATCTCTCACTGAGCACATTATCTTAACTATACTCCAACAGTTCTAGCAATCGATATATTTTTATGTTATTTCTTTGCTTGACTTTTAGGAGGACCTCAATATCTGGAGTACAGGCGAAACATGTCTTCAGACTCTTCCTAATTCTTTTGGTTCAATATTCAGATATGAGCTGCATTTTTAGTACTGATTTTTTCAGTACTGCTCATACTACTAAACGGTCAACAACATTTTTTCCGTAAAAAATAATGAGAGCGTGATAGTTGAAAAAATTGTAATGATGAAATGGTCTTTCCAATTCTTACCAATTCTTACAACCTCAACAAGGCTTTTCACAATAGCTATCAGACATTGAAAAGTTGGAATATGTACTGTAGGAGTTTCAGTAAAAAATATAATCCCTATATACCTATGTTGGTATATATTTTCACGTTTTGCGTGACCATTTCATTCTGTTCTAGTTTTCGATCGAATATTCTTACCGAAAGATCGACCAATCACTGCTGCGAGACATCCAAAAAACTGACCCCCTATCCATTCGGAAATAATAATTTTGGTTGTTCTCCATAACTGAAAAACAAATTTTTGAAAAATCCTGATTTGATCTCTGATTCGCAAAAACTGAGCTAGATGACCGAAAAATCGGCTGGTGATTTTCTGTTATATCATAAATTTTCCGCTTTTCAACCAATATTCATTCTATAAATTTTATTCGTAACCTAACTTTGTAACTTTTTTCTAACTTTTTAGTTTCTGAAGTTTATCGATTTAAGGAAACCTACCTTATCTCTCCTGTAAGCCATTACCAATCGTAGCACATCGAAGAAAATTGAGAACGAATAACCCAGTAGAGTGGCCTGCAAACAACATTTGGTCAGAATCAACATGTAACAACTAAAAAAACTAAAATTGAACTTGGTTCTTATCATACAATAATATTGTTACTCAAATCACAACCAGATTCACTTCAGCCAGAAGTAGTAAACACACATACTGTAATAAGGTAATTTTTTCGAGTACAACTGAAATTAGTAATATGACAGAAGTTTCGAAAACTTACCGTCAAATCATTTTTGGCCGCTTTTCCCAATGCTTTCAAAGTAGACGAAGTAGTGAGAAGAATCAGATGGTTTTCATCGCAATGCATTGTTTCCAATTGATTATTTCAGAGGCAAGAGCAAATAAATACCGCGTGGTAGAGATAAGGAAAACAAAAAGAACAACTCGTACACTGAAGTAAACCATTTCACGTGAAAGTCACGTTGAAGTTGCGTGAAACAGATTTTTTTCTTTTTACTGGCACACGTTTCACGTAATGTCACGTAAAAATGAAAGATGTTTTCAAGTAGTTTTTGATGGTTTTTTCAAAATATTACGTTACTCATATTTCCACCACCGAGCTAAAAGTTAAAGTTTTACATTTCGGGCAAAATATTATAATTGTCACGTTCTACAAAACATTAAGGTAATAGACGAGTAACAGGCTTGTGGAATATTTTTCATGTATGCGCAAATCGATTGTTCAACGAATTGGGCGAAATGTCAATCTGTAATAAAATCATGAAAACAAACCAATGATTATAGAAACAACAATCAAAAATCGGCAAACTTCACGAGAAACCGAGACACAATCACCGTTTTCCCAAATTGAACTGCACGGAAAATATCAGAAACTGAAAGAAAGCTATCAAATGGTTTTTTTCAGAGATTCAACTAACCGCGAGTTGGAAGGAAAAGTTCTATAATACCAAGCTTCCAGTTAAACTGTAACGTAATAAGTTTCGGTTTTTCAGTGTTTTAAATATCCTATTTTGGTTACTGAGGGTATTCAAATTTTTTTACGACGTCGCTTTTCACGACGAGAAACGAGAAGGTTCCGTCTTGTATTAATACTTTGATAATAGCACAAACGGTCTTTTTTCCAAAACAGTTGCTCTCTTTATAAGTAAGGCACGCTAGAACCGTACATTGAGAGTTTGGATGAGATTGTAGTGTGGTTTGATGCCAGTTTAGTCCAGTCGTATTTCGAAATTTCTGATGTGCATACAGACAAAACTACAACTCAGATGTGGTAACTTGATTTACAAATAATTTATAAAGAACTTTCCCTGGAAGTCATGGCAGGGATGAGGGCATTGGCTACTCGACAATTATTGTTTCGTCTGCTCAGAAACGTTTGTGCCAATCTTCTGTAATGAGCGAGCCACAAAAGCGAGTGAGTACGGCGGTCAATGAGACCGCAGACACGCTGAGATAGCCTGCGTATCTCTGATATGTGCACTCTCTCGGTGACGCTGCTACAAAAGTTGTTTGCTAATTGGCAGGGAACTTTGAGGATCGACTTGAGGTTCATTATTGTAGTTTGATTGTAAAAAGCAACACCGAAAGCGTACGTTTCATATTCGTGATTATGTACACATGAACAATTGCTCTCAAAAAGAGATCGTAAAAATATACAACGGCAGTAACTAGAAACCAATACTTCAAAAACAGAACACATGTCAAAACATCAAAGTATGTGAAACTAGCATATCTGAAAATCTTACAATTTAACATGGAATCTTGAAAACATGTGTTATATTACATTCAAAAATGTACAATCAGCCACTTATAAAGTCGATACCATGAGTCTTTTGAAAGGGTTGTCTGAATTCGTGCACTTCATGTACAAACCGTGCAATTATCGTCTTTCCGCACTCTTTCGTGCCAACTTTATCGTCCCCAATGCTCGTGGGAGTGAGAGTGTGAATGCCAATGGGGATGGTGGTGGTGGTGGTGGTGATGTCCGTGATATCCGTGGTATCCGTGGTAGTCGTATGGGTTGTAACCTGGGAAGAAAAATGATATTATATTGTTCATGTTCATTTCTCTCAGTTCTCCGCTAGAAGACGGTCAGTAAGTCTTTTCTTCCTGTTTTCATTTTCTCAGAGGGGTTCAACTGATGATGACCCAACCCTCTCAGAAAACCCAAAACCGTCTTGAATCAGGGTCAAAACGGTTTTGAGTACATCTCTTACTGCGCACATTAACCTAATAATATTATATTGGTTTGTAGAACAAGAACTAGGGAAAGACCGTGTCTTGTGACATATTCTGTGCATTTTTACGGCTGGTTCGGTGCTTGGTTGCGAGTTTTATAGCGTCAGTTTTCCACAGTTTTCCACGGTGGTCGAATTGTAATCCGGAAAGAAACATTAAAACATCGTAGTCGTTAATGAAAAATCGTTTAACTTTGTTTTCATCGTTTTCTGTGCACCCCGTTTTGAGGGTTTATTCGCAGTGAAACTTTCAGATCACCAGTGAATTCATGTGGTTCAAGGAAAGAGCAACTTACATGATCATGTGCTCAGTGAAAGATGCAACTCAAAGTTGCTGATCTAATATTTCATATTTCATATTTCACATTACTCATATTTTATATTACTCATATTACTGATCTAATATTCAAACAAGTATTCCATAAAAGTGTCATTGTGTCACATACCACTTTTTTCCAATTGAACATAGCATTGAAATAAACCTTCTTCCCGGAAACTGTCTCTTTTTCACTTTAAGACAAAATAATCAGCTTAAAGGGAACGTTTCTCTATAATTTGGATCGATGAAAAAACATGAAATCTCAAGATACTGCTTTGATAGTTAACTGGTGGTCCCTTAGTATTACACAAAAAGAAAAAGAAAAATCAGTCGAGAACCAAGGCTTTTATGAGCCAAACTATCTTCAGGGTTACGGTATTGCAAAACTACTGATCAAATGAATTGGGTTTTAATACACACAACCTCAATTTTAATTGAAACAAAAAGAGGTATTGATAACTGAAACACTTCTAAATATGTCAATTGTTACAAGCTACAACTTATGATACGTTTTACGGTCGTTTTGCGGACAATTTGTGCGCGTTTCCATGAAAATATGGCGTGCTGTGGCTTCCGCGTTGTTGACGTACTCAAATTTGCTCAAAAACGACCCAAATTTCGGAATTTTCACTATTTCTGATTGATTTGTTCATTTTTCGTCCCCATTTCTCCACTGATAACTCAAATCATCAAATTAAAGAGGTACGGTTTCTTTAAATACATTCTGTGCTCACCTCCCCACTGGTTGAATCCGCCGCCCCAACCACCGCCCCACTGGGCAGCCACTTCTGAGAATGAGACAAGAACACAAAGTAGGAGAAGTAAGTTGAATCGGAACATTCTGGAATAATGATGTGAGTAGGAGTGACGTATATATGACGTGTTAGAACAAATTGAAAATCATCGGAAGATGTTTCAACCATTATCCGGAAGGGAGAAAGCGAGAAAAGGAGAGGGAGTACGAAGGGGAGTGAGTGAATGATAGTTGTGTGATAGAGATATTGACAGAGAGAGAGAGAAAGAGAGCGATAGAGAGAAAAGATAGAGAGAGAAAAGAGACAGAAAGTTAAAGAGAGAAGATGGCATGGGGACAAATATATAGAGACTGAAGCAAGAGATAGAGAGATGCTCTCACGTAATACGCGAGATACTGTTTGCATGTAATAGTCGTGTATCAACTTTACTACCAGTCAAGTATGCTGCAACTATAAACCTACCAGTTCAAGATGATGACGTCAATAATTGCACAACTATTTTTTACGTAAACGTTCCATTTTTTTCATGGCTACTGCCCTAAGGGACGCTAGTTTAAAGAAATATTGGAGCCGAAACAAAATGATGTGAATGACTGTACCTAACATGCTTCTGCCCTTTTATAGCCAAAGTTTCAAGGAGAAGCATTGTTCCAATCAACAGACAATAGGTTGATAATAAAAAAATGATAGTAGTCGAGTGATATCACCTGTGACCGGTTTTCGGTCATATTGCGTAGTGTCGATAGTTACCTATGACGAGACGACAAGGTACACAAGTACTAGAAATACACTCAGTTTTACTAGATGGTGAAGACCTACGTGTAACGTGTCCGATATGTGTAAGATTCGAGTCTTTATCAGATTTTGTTTCTCCTGATTTTGAGCGCTATCGAAAATCTTATCTTTCAACGTTATGAAGATTCACACTCCTTATCTTTTCGTTAACCCAAATTTGAACAACATGTTCCCGAAAATAGGCTTTAATAATATTTATTTTCATAAGTACAAAACAATACTGTCATTAGCGTCATTTCTTAGCATAAGACGTCGTTGAAAACACAAAAACATGACATGACATGAAAAACATGAATGATTGTATTTGAACTTGTGCAATACTTAGAGCAACGTTTTTATCGTCGCAAATGCCCGTGTAAGTGCGATGGTGGCATTTCGAATGAGTAAATATGTACATTAAAAACACCACTAGAAAAAGAAACAAAAAAATATCACTAGAAAACGGGAATCCGTACAACTTCGTACATATCGTACATTTCCTGCACTTCCGAACAATTTCATGTTTTTATCGTCCCCAGTGCTCGTGAGAGTGTGAGTGTGAGTGCCAATGGCGGTGATGGTGGTGGTGGTGGTGGTGACCCCAGCCTCTACCGTAACCGCCGCCGTAGTAGTTGTTGTACGGGTAGTAACCTGAAAAAAAGTTATAAGATGAAAATTGAACAAATGAACTGCTTTTCTGATGTGTTAAAAAAAGTCGAGGACCGACTTGGGCAGATATTCCAATTCGGACTGCTCTGACTATTTTCAAATCAGGCTGCAGAACTAACTAGAATATTAGCACACAATACTCAATAAACATTCATATGCTAACGTCGGGCGACAGTTAGTGCGTTTAGTAAAAAGTGAAGTATGGCAGAATTCTAACAATCGAGGTTGGTTTTCGGTCTCCTAACTTACACACTGAATATTCCGAAAGGAACTGATATTCCATTGAAGGGGGGGCAGAAAAGGAAAGTTAATATGAATAAGCTTATCAAAAGAAACCGATAAGTATAACTTTTAATTAAAACTAACGAACCTAATTTGCATACGGTTGAAACGTGTTTGCCTGTTTTGGCGCATGCAACGTTATATTTAGGTACCCCGGGGTACCTAAACTAGCTTTCCTTTCTGCCTCCTCCTTTAATGAGAAACGAAAAGGGGGGGGGGGGGGTCGAAGTTGATAAACATGGGAACCTTTTTCATAATGAGTCGACCGAGATCCGATTGAGAAGCTACTAAAGCAATTTTGAAATATTACTACTTACCTTGGGAAAAATGTACAATCGCCCCCCCCCCACCCAACAATCACCCCCCTCGTGGTACTATTACCCCCCACCTAATTGAAATCCTAGAAAAATCGCGCGAAGGTGGGGGGTAATTGGTAAATGGGTGGGGGGACATTGTACATCTTCGACAATGAACAATCACCCCCCACAATACAAAATGGGGGTGAAAGTACATACCCGGAACTGATGAACAATCACCCCCCACTCGTCCCAAACCTGCAGTAAATAAGTATGGTATATAATCGCCCCCCAAGGGTGGGGGCGATTGTAGTACGGACCCTTTCAACCCATTTTCGACCAGGGTGGGGGGCAAATGTAAACTACTCCCCTTACCTTGATTATAGTTGTATTCTCCCCATTGAGATTCTACGTACACGACCGAAATCAAGAGAACGAAAACCAGAAGCAAGTTCGATCGGAACATTCTGAAAATCAACAACTTTATAATATGAATGTCCTCAAGTAATGCTTATTGGAACAACGTTAGTTCACGAATTTTCACCTAGAAGAGTGCATTGTTACAAAATTCATAGAAAAATTTGGATGTGTGTTGGATGAAACATATTGTGAGAATAATATAACACGTTAAAATGGGTTGAACCAGCTATCAAACTGGGAGCCAGCCCATCATGTCATTCCTGCTGAGGTTTCTACAATACACATTCTTGATAATAGGCAAATCGAGCTTATTATTAGAAGTGCGGCCATTTAATATGACGAAACGTTTTCTAATCACACAATCACACTGTAGTAGTCACAGTAAGCATAAAAAAAATCATAAGTACTGAAAGTGAGCAGTTGGAAGATTTCACGTGTCACGTGACCGTTCCAATGTGGTTAAGCAGTTTATGTGTTGTGCGCACGCCAGAGAAAACAAGTTCGTGAACGTGCGGTCAACAAATGTTCTCCCATATCTGGCGATTCGGTTTAAATAGTTGATGGGCGATATGAAGGAGACAAGCTTCCGACAACCAATCACTCGGATGTTACGCGAAAACAGCCAAAAACAACCCTGTTTTTCGCGAAAACGGTCAAATAGGTTGTATTTTCCCGTGATAGTCTTCAAGTTGGTGGTTTCGATAAACAACATCAACAACGATCTCTGGATCAGACATGCGGTAGAATGATTGAGCCAGTCTCCGTTGTAGTTTGTAGACAAAGCAGCGAACTACAAACTCATTGGATTGTGGCCCCACTAGTTCTTCGTGTTGTCCCCATTTCTATATCGATGCAAACGTGTGGTAGTCACGTGAAACTGTGTTTCACATTGTTGCACGATGTTCATCACTAGTTTGTACGATGTATCGCACGTTTTCAATTCACGATCATTTTAGTTGGATAGGTGGTTTGTCTCGGTAGCCAAGAACAACGAAACCCAGACCATACTACAATTCTGATTCGATCATACTTTACATCATCATCAAGTATTTGGAATTTTATCTACCCGTAGTAACTTAATTGGGTAACAAGTGCTTGTGATTTGATCAACTGTCGCCCAGAGTAGTTTGTCTAAAACGCGGTGTGTTCTGGTTCAAACATTCAACGTCCGTATTAGCTAGTACACAGATCATTCACGTCACTATTACACTCCTTGCAAGTTTTTCTGAGACAGTCAATGAACTGTTTGGCTGTGTTAGCCAAACAACACTAATGTGAAGGACGAAAAAGAAAAGATTATACTGTTGGTAAACTGTTTTTCAGATTTTTCACAGTCAATTTGTAACAGTTTGTGTTTCACTCTGAAAACCCCGAAATAGCAACTAGAAGAACTCACTATTTATCTCGATTTGATTCTGGTTTATATGCGTATTTTATGCGAGTGAACCATGTAAGAGTTGTAGTTTGTTCTTCATAGACGTTAGAGATGAGAAACTCCCGGCCAAACTAAAATTTTCAGTCTTCCAGCTTCCTTATGTATCCGGGATACAGTATGTATTGAATGTTTATTAGTTGAATGTTTATTAGAGTTCTATGAAACACAATGACCGCAAAATAGTATGTACAAATGTTTTACACCAATTTTCGTTCTCATGTTTCAACGTCGTCCGAAAACTTCATGAGAACCAGATGAATAGCCACCTCGGTACATACCACGACCGCCGTACGGACGATGCATCTCATCTGTAACGAAACGATTTATTCAGTTTCAAGAAAAACTCTCAATCAAGTGTTCATTTAATGCTGTAGTTATTGTAAAGCTTCGCACCTCCTTCCCGAAACATAACTCTTTGACCTCTTTCAAAAGTTTTGAGCGTGATAAAACTTTTTTTTCCAACGAATTGTACCGATTCTGATCCCGTAATAAACTATTGTATTGTAAATAAAACATCAAAAGTATTACACATTCATGTGATTAGTTCATTTGCGACAAACCACCCATAAGCGAAAAAGTAAGTCACAGATGTGCTACATTTCTAGTCAAACACTCGGGACGTGTCAACGTGTGAAACACACTCGAGTTAACTGGAGCGAAAGCACATACCGCACCATATGTGACGTCATTCTATGTTTCACGTGTACCAATTCACGTGAACATTCATTTCACTTTTAGTATGAATGTTGAAACTTACTACTATCGAATGGGTTGAGAGCCTCTAGTACTCCAGCTTCGGTGAGTACGAGGAAAGACATAACTGCGACAAGGAGCACGAGGAAGAAGTTCATTCTGAAAATGAGCATTGTACAGTAATCATCGAATTTGATTTATAGTTTGACCTCTCAAACACACACTACTCCAAACTACAAACATGAAATGTTAAAATACGACAACAGTCAAAGCCGTGATAGCCCTGAGATCTCCTCGATACATTCTTTTCACGATGGTTTCTTTTTAAACCTTTTCGGATTGCACTAGATTGTAACATATTACGAAGTTTAAAACGAAAGTGAATAAAATGATAGCTCAGAGATTGAGAAATTAAAATACCTTAAATTATTAATACGAATACATAGGAGGTCCACACGAATTCATAAGTTAACGTCAGCCGAAACTTTATGTGAGAACACAGAGAGAAGTTGAATAAAAAATATCGAAAGAGTATAAAACATTGAGACAATATCGAAAATGGAAATCTTGATTAAGATAATCAAAACGACTAAAGTCAATAATTCTCACAGGTATTTATACGAACTCAAGCACATTGTAACATTGTATGTTTACAATAATTTCGATAATATTTTTCGTCTGGAGTCTGGATTTCTAATGATCACATCATTTTGATCAGTTATATTGCAAGACATGATGTTCTGTGTTACTCAACATTGATATCATTTTGTTGAAACAAACAAATGTGGAAATGAATAACTGGTTTTCGAGTTGATCATTGACCAAGACTATGGTCTAGAAATAGTTGCACAGTCGGGTAGATTATTAAGAAATCGAAATAGGTAAAGTATGCAACAAGATTCAAACATTCCATGAATTACATCGATGTTTTGTGTTTTGTGTTTCAGCTGTTTGTATCTGGTGATCATTGACAGTGAGAATTCCTTCAATGAAAAAGTAATCCGAAAAGCTCAAAACAAACGTTTATCACAAAATTATAACATACATTCGAATTTCATTTGTTCATCTCTTGTAGATACCGTAGCCCCCGTAATGTCCGTAGTGTCAGTAATGTCCGTAATGTCCGTAGTGACCGTAATGACCGTGACCTGGAGCTTCATTTAGTGAAAATAAAGTGTT
The DNA here is from genome assembly GCA_964036275.1 of Litoditis marina. Classification (NCBI taxonomy): domain Eukaryota; kingdom Metazoa; phylum Nematoda; class Chromadorea; order Rhabditida; family Rhabditidae; genus Litoditis; species Litoditis marina. The sequence goes on along the minus strand of OZ038439.1, from coordinate 12,908,843 downwards.
TCATTCAAAAACACACAATCTAACGTTTTTCTATAGTCAAGAGGAATTTTGACTAATCTAACGATGACTAGAATATGAGAAAGTGCTAGACGTGATAAAAGCTTAAAAGAACGTGTCTACTACTGAAGACATTTGATTACTGATTGAGTATTGCATTTACAATGTAGTGTTATAGTTCCGGTCATTCCTACTGAGACTTTGCAGCGTGCCAATGAATATTCCAGGCTGTTTTTCGCCACTTTGTAGTTTTTCCAACAACTGCCAATCTTTATCAGCGGTTATTCAGTTTCAGAAGTTAGCTCACGGCAGACAAATTTAGATGTAGTCTGTCGCACGTACTTAGTCCAGTTAATGCATTAGCTGCTACTAGTTTTGGAGGAAAATTCAAATCAAGCAGTTGTGTGTTTCATGTTGTTGCAAAATATTGATTATCAAATCAATTCTGCAAAAACTCAAAACAAGAACAAAATTTTCAACCAATTGTTCTGAAGGGTTTTATAGGGCACGCTTGATACGGGATTGGGCGAACAAATTCTCGATTCAGTGGAGAATAAGGTCGCGTGATTTACTTGGCGGAGATCACAAAATCAGTTAGGTCTCCGGTTCGGTTTCCCGCACTGTTTGTCAGTATTTTGAACCCTTAATCAACTCGTTTCTTTTTTTACCAGTTTGCGTTTTTGGATTTTTTGGAGAATCGTAGCTTAACGAAAGTGGAAAATAAGCAAATCAAATAGTATGCTCACTCAAAACGTGAAACACGTGTAGTGGTTTTTGAACTGATTTGTTTCACGCATTCTACTTGTTGAAGCATCTGACTTTTATATGCCTCGTTTTCACGTGGTTTGCTGCTGGTTGCAAAAATGATCGCACATGAAACAAGACGATATATAGTCGTCGCCAACGGAAAGGCGAGAGGGTACTGTATATCTCATTTTCCGCTGTGTACGCACACATATCTCCGATTCCAAAGCTTGCCGGTTACGTGCTCCAATAGCGCAGTGGTCTGCGCCCTGCTACCAACTTTTGCTCGTAGGTTCGATTCCAGAGAGCGAGAGAAATTTATAAATTTGACATTCAAGTTTTTCTTTCAACCTCTTCTCCTCAAACTTGAGTTATTTCGCCGAAACTCGAATGTCGCGAAGTAGTGCGTAAAGCAAGTATGATCGAATGAATGTGCGGTTATGCTCTTGCATACGTACCCAGATTGTGAGAAAAAAGACTGTAACACTTCTATCAGTAATCGCTCAGAATGAATACAATTTGTTCTGAATACTCCACTCGTCTACTGGTCATTTGAACCGATGCACAATTACAAAAACAATTAACCCTTTTTTATATGTGAATGAACTGGTTTCGCTTTCCCTTCTTCACTCTAAATCCAACAAGTTCCCAACTATGACTCTCCTTATTGATTTACACATAGATGTTCCACACACAACTCCAGACACGCACCCATTTTTCACAACTCATAATGTCTTGAATCATTCATTAAAAAATAAATATTTAGTAATAATCGAAATCATGATAGTGGATGTGGTGATGTTGGTGGAAGTGACGGTGTGGATGGTAGTGGTAGTGGCCGTAGTCCACGTATCCTCCGCCGCCTCCGCAGCCTGGAAAACGCAATATGTGTATTTTTATTGGAACATGAAACAAATAAATTTTGAAAATAGTTGGTCCGGTGACATCATAAACAGCTGATTTCAGAAGTACCAACCCCAATCTATAATTTTGGAGATATTTGAACTTAGACCAACAAAATTAATCTTTTTAGACTAATCTGATGGCACAGATTTGGAAAATACCAGAACAAATATTTTCACATATAGCAAAATTAGTTGGTCCAGTGACATCATAAACAGCTGATTACAACGTATCAACCTCAATCTATAATTTTGGAGATGTTTGAACTAAGACAAACAAAATATATGTTTTTGAACTACTCTGATAACACAGATTTGGAAAATACCAGTTTCGAACAAATATTCTCACTTAGAGCAAAAATAGTTGGTCCAGTGACATCATAAACAGCTGATTACAACGTATCAACCTCAATCTATAATTTTGGAGATGTTTGAACTTAGACAAACAAAGTATAAGTTTTTAGACTAGTCTGATGGCAGAGGTTTGGAAAATACCAGAACAAATATTTTCACATATAGCAAAATTAGTTGGTCCAGTAACATCATAAACAACTTATTACAACGTGTCAACCTCAATCTATAATTTTGGAGATGTTTGAACTTAGACAAACTAAATATATGTTTTTGAACTAGTCTGATGGCACAGATTTGTAAAATACTAGTTTTGAACAAATATTCTCACTTTGAGCAAAAGTAGTTCGTCCAGTGACATCATAAACAGCTCATTTACCAACCTCAATCTATAATTTTGGAGATGTTTGAACTTAGACAAACAAAATACATGTTTTTGAACTAGTCTGATGGCACAGATTTGGAAAATACCAGTTTTGAACAAATGTTCTCACTTAGAGCAAAAATAGTTGGTCCAGTGACATCATAAACAGCTGATTTCAACGTACCAACCTCAATCTATAATTTTGGAGATGTTTGAACTTAGACCACGTGGAAAAATGTGCTTTTTTGCGACGCCATGGCGTCGCAAATTGAGACATAGGCCAGAAGGTCTATTTTGATGAAAATTTGCGCTGTTAAGATTCATTTTTCAGCTGACATGACTTCAAAAGCTATTCCAAGCGGTTTTGAGATGTTACTACTGACCACGTGGAAAACCGTGATTTTTTGCGACGCCATGGCGTCGCAAATTGAGACATAGGCCAGACGGTCAATTTTGATGAAAATTTGCGCTGTTAAGATGTATTCTTCAGCTGACACGACTTTGAAAGCTATTCCAACCGGTTTCGAGGTGTTACTACTAACCACGTGAAAAAACGTAAGTTGTTGCGACGCCATGGCGTCGCAAATTGAGACATAAGCCAGAAGGTCTATTTTGATGGAAATTTGCGCTGTTAAGATTTGTTTTTCAGCTGACATGGCTTTGACAGGTATTCCAACCGGTTTTGAGATGTTACTACTAACCATGCGACGCCATGGCGTCGCAAATTGAGACATAGGCCAGACGGTCAATTTTGATGAAAATTCGCGCTGTCAAGATTTATTTTTCAGCTGACATGACTTTGAAAGCTATTCCAAGCAGTTTTGAGATGCTACTACTAACCACGTGGAAAAACGTGATTTTTTGCGACGACATGGCGTCGCAAATTGAGACATAGGCCAGAATGTCTATTTTGATGAAAATTGGCGCTGTTAAGATTTATTCTTCACCTGACATGACTTTGAAAGCTATTCCAAGCGGTTTCGAGATGTTACTACTAACCACGTGGAAAAACGTGATTTTTTGCAACGCCATGGCGTCGCAAATTGAGACATAGGCCAGATGGTCTATTTTGATGAAAATTGGCGCTTTTAAGATTCATTCTTCAGCTGACATGACTTTGAAAGCTATTCCAAGCAGTTTTGAGATGCTACTACTAACCACGTGGAAAAAACGTGATTTTTTGCGACGCCATGGCGTCGCAAATTGAGACATAGGCAAGACGGTCAATTTTGATGAAAATTGGCGCTGTTAAGATTTATTCTTCAGCTGACATGACTTCAAAAGCTATTCCAAGCGGTTTTGAGATGTTACTACTGACCACGTGGAAAACCGTGATTTTTTGCGACGCCATGGCGTCGCAAATTGAGACATAGGCCAGACGGTCAATTTTGATGAAAATTTGCGCTTTTAAGATTCATTCTTCAGCTGACATGACTTTGAAAGCTATTCCAAGCGGTTTTGAGATGTTACTACTGACCACGTGGAAAAACGTGATTTTTTGCGACGCCATGGCGTCGCAAATTGAGACATAGGCAAGACGGTCAATTTTGATGAAAATTTGCGCTGTTAAGATTTATTCTTCAGCTGACACGACTTTGAACGCTATTCCAAGCGGTTTCGAGGTTTTACTACTAACCACGTGGAAAAACGTGATTTTTTGCGACGCCATGGCGTCGCAAATTGAGTCATAGGCCATAAGGCCTATTTTGATGAAAATTCGCGCTGATAAGATTTATTTTTTAGCTGACATGACTTTGAACGCTATTCCAAGCAGTTTTGAGATGCTACTACTAACCGCGTGGAAAAACGTGATTTTTTGCGACGCCATGGCGTCGCAAATTGAGACATAGGCAAGACGGTCAATTTTGATGAAAATTGGCGCTGTTAACATTTATTCTTCAGCTGACATGACTTCAAAAGCTATTCCAAGCGGTTTTGAGATGTTACTACTGACCACGTGGAAAACCGTGATTTTTTGCGACGCCATGGCGTCGCAAATTAAGACATAGGCCAGAATGTCTATTTTGATGAAAATTGGCGCTGTTAAGATTTATTCTTCAGCTGACATGACTTTGGAAGCTATTCCGAGCGGTTTCGAGGTTTTACTACTAACCACGTGGAAAAACGTGATTTTTTGCGACGCCATGGCGTCGCAAATTGAGTCATAGGCCAGAAGGCCTATTTTGATGAAAATTCGCGCTGTTAAGATTTATTTTTTAGCTGACATGACTTTGAACGCTATTCCAAGCGGTTTTGAGATGTTACTACTGACCACGTGGAAAAACGTGATTTTTTGCGACGCCATGGCGTCGCAAATTGAGACATAGGCCAGATGGTCTATTTTGATGAAAATTGCCGCTGTTAAGGGTTATTTTTCAGCTGACATGACTTTGAAAGCTATTCCAAACGTTTTTGAGATGTTACTACTAACCACGTGGAAAAACGTGCTTTTTTGCGACGCCATGTCGTCGCAAATTAAGACATAGGCCAGAATGTCTATTTTGATGAAAATTGGCGCTGTTAAGATTTATTCTTCAGCTGACATGACTTTGGAAGCTATTCCGAGCGGTTTCGAGATGTTACTACTGACCACGTGGAAAAACGTGATTTTTTGCAACGCCATGGCGTCGCAAATTGAGACATAGGCCAGATGGTCTATTTTGATGAAAATTGGCGCTTTTAAGATTCATTCTTCAGCTGACATGACTTTGAAAGCTATTCCAAGCAGTTTTGAGATGCTACTACTAACCACGTGGAAAAACGTGATTTTTTGCGACGCCATGGCGTCGCAAATTGAGACATAGGCAAGACGGTCAATTTTGATGAAAATTGGCGCTGTTAAGATTTATTCTTCAGCTGACATGACTTCAAAAGCTATTCCAAGCGGTTTTGACATGTTACTACTGACCACGTGGAAAAACGTGATTTTTTGCGACGCCATGGCGTCGCAAATTGAGACATAGGCCAGATGGTCTATTTTGATGAAAATTTGCGCTGTTAAGGGTTATTTCTTAGCTGACACGACTTTGAAAGCTATTCCAACCGGTTTCGAGGTGTTACTACTAACCACGTGAAAAAACGTAAGTTTTCGCGACGCCATGGCGTCGCAAATTGAGACATAGGCCAGAAGGTCTATTTTGATGGAAATTTGCGCTGTTAAGATTTGTTTTTCAGCTGACATGGCTTTGAAAGCTATTCCAACCGGTTTTGAGATGTTACTACTAACCACGTGGAAAAACGTAAGTTTTTGCGACGCCATGGCGTCGCAAATTGAGACATAGGCCAGACGGTCAATTTTGATGAAAATTCGCGCTGTCAAGATTTATTTTTCAGCTGACATGACTTTGAAAGCTATTCCAAGCGGTTTCGAGATGTTACTACTAACCACGTGGAAAAACGTGATTTTTTGCGACGACATGGCGTCGCAAATTGAGACATAGGCCAGATGGTCTATTTTGATGAAAATTGGCGCTTTTAAGATTCATTCTTCAGCTGACATGACTTTGAAAGCTATTCCAAGCAGTTTTGAGATGCTACTACTAACCACGTGGAAAAACGTGATTTTTTGCAACGCCATGGCGTCGCAAATTGAGACATAGGCCAGATGGTCTATTTTGATGAAAATTGGCGCTTTTAAGATTCATTCTTCAGCTGACATGACTTTGAAAGCTATTCCAAGCAGTTTTGAGATGCTACTACTAACCACGTGGAAAAACGTGATTTTTTGCGACGCCATGGCGTCGAAAATTGAGACATAGGCAAGACGGTCAATTTTGATGAAAATTGGCGCTGTTAAGATTTATTCTTCAGCTGACATGACTTCAAAAGCTATTCCAAGCGGTTTTGAGATGTTACTACTGACCACGTGGAAAAACGTGATTTTTTGCGACGCCATTTCGTCGCAAATTAAGACATAGGCCAGAATGTCTATTTTGATGAAAATTTGCGCTGTTAAGATTTATTCTTCAGCTGACACGACTTTGAACGCTATTCCAAGCGGTTTCGAGGTTTTACTACTAACCACGTGGAAAAACGTGATTTTTTGCGACGCCATGGCGTCGCAAATTGAGTCATAGGCCAGAAGGCCTATTTTGATGAAAATTCGCTCTGTTAAGATTTATTCTTTAGCTGACATGACTTTGAACGCTATTCCAAGCGGTTTTGAGATGTTACTACTGACCACGTGGAAAAACGTTATTTTTTGCGACGCCATGGCGTTGCAAATTGAGACATAGGCCAGATGGTCTATTTTGATGAAAACTGCCGCTGTTAAGGGTTATTTTTCAGCTGACATGACTTTGAAAGCTATTCCAAACGTTTTTGAGATGTTACTACTAACCACGTGGAAAAACGTGCTTTTTTGCGACGCCATGGCGTCGCAAATTGAGACATAGGCCAGATGGTCTATTTTGATGAAAATTTGCGCTGTTAAGGGTTATTTCTTAGCTGACACGACTTTGAAAGCTATTCCAACCGGTTTCGAGGTGTTACTACTAACCACGTGAAAAAACGTGATTTTTTGCGACGACATGGCGTTGCAAATTGAGACATAGGCCAGATGGTCTATTTTGATGAAAACTGCCGCTGTTAAGGGTTATTTTTCAGCTGACATGACTTTGAAAGCTATTCCAAACGTTTTTGAGATGTTACTACTAACCACGTGGAAAAACGTGCTTTTTTGCGACGCCATGGCGTCGCAAATTGAGACATAGGCCAGATGGTCTATTTTGATGAAAAATGGCGCTGTTAAGATTTATTCTTCAGCTGACATGACTTTGAAAGCTATTTCAAGCGGTTTCGAGATGTTACTACTAACCACGTGGGCAAACGTGATTTTTTGCGACGCCATGGCGTCGCAAATTGAGACATAGGCCAGAATGTCTATTTTGATGAAAATTTGCACATTGCGCTGTTAAGATTTATTCTTCAGCTGACATGACTTTGAAAGCTGTTCCAACCGGTTTTGAGATGTTACTACTAACCACGTGGGCAAACGTGATTTTTTGCGACGCCATGGTGTCCCAAATTGAGACATAGGCCAGACGGTCAATTTTGATGAAAATTTGCACTGTCAAGATTTATTCTCCAGCTGACATGACTCTGAAAGCTATTCCAACCGTTTTCGAGATGTTACTACTAACCACGTGGAAAAACGTGATTTTTTGCGACGCCATGGCGTCGCAAATTGAGACATAGGCCAGACGGTCAATTTTGATGAAAATTTGCGCTGTCAAGATTTATTCTTCAGCTGACATGACTTTGGAAGCTATTCCAAGCGGTTTTGAGATGTTACTACTAACCACGTGGAAAAACGTGATTTTTTGCGACGCCATGGCGTCGCAAATTGAGACATAAGCCAGATGGTCTATTTTGATGAAAACTTGCGCTGTTAAGATCTGTATTTTAGCTGACATGACTTTGGAAGCTATTCAAAGCGGTTTTGAGATGTTAATATTAACCACGTTGGAAAATGTGATTTTTTGCGACGCCATGGCGTCGCAAATTGAGACATAAGCCAGATGGTCTATTTTGATGAAAAATGGCGCTGTTAAGATTTATTCTTCAGCTGACATGACTTTGAAAGCTATTTCAAGCGGTTTCGAGATGTTACTACTAACCACGTGGAAAAACGTGATTTTTTGCGACGCCATGGCGTCGCAAATTGAGACATAAGCCAGATGGTCTATTTTGATGAAAAATGGCGCTGTTAAGATTTATTCTTCAGCTGACATGACTTTGAAAGCTATTTCAAGCGGTTTCGAGATGTTACTACTAACCACGTGGGCAAACGTGATTTTTTGCGACGCCATGGCGTCGCAAATTGAGACATAGGCCAGAATGTCTATTTTGATGAAAATTTGCACATTGCGCTGTTAAGATTTATTCTTCAGCTGACATGACTTTGAAAGCTATTCCAAGCAGTTTTGAGATGCTACTACTAACCACGTGGAAAAACGTGATTTTTTGCAACGCCATGGCGTCGCAAATTGAGACATAGTCCAGACGGTCAATTTTCAATTTTTATGTTTGGAGACGTTTGAACTTAGACAAACAGAATATATGTTTTTGAACTAGTCTGATGGCACTTGGAAAATACCAGTTTTGAACAAATATTCTCACTTAGAGCAAAAATAGTTGGTCCAGTGACATCATAAACAGCTGATTTCAGAAGTACCGACCTCAATCTATAATTTAGGAGATATTTGAACTTAGACCAACAAAATCAATCTGTTTAGACTAGTCTGATGGCAGAGGTTTGGAAAATACCAGTTTTGAACAAATATTCTCACTTAGAGCAAAAATAGTTGGTCCAGTGACATCATAAACAGCTGATTACAACGTATCAACCTCAATCTATAACTTTGGAGATGTTTGAACTTAGACAAACAAAGTATAAGTTTTTAGACTAGTCTGATGGCAGAGGTTAGGAAAATACCAGTTTTGAACAAATATTTTCACATAGATCAAAAATAGTTGGTCCAGTGACATCATAAACAGCTGATTTCAACGTACCAACCTCAATCTATAATTTAGGAGATGTTTGAACTTAGACAAACAAAATATATGTTTTTAGAGTAATCTGAGGGCACAGGTTTGGAAATTACCAGTTTTGAACAAATATTCTCACATAGAGCAAAGCTAGTTGGTCCAGTGACATCATAAACAGCTGATTTCAACGTACCAACCTCAATCTATAATTTTGGAGATGTTTGAACTTAGACAAACAAAACATAGGTTTTTAGACTAATCTGAGGGCACAGGTTTGGAAATTACCAGTTTTGAACAAATATTCTCACATAGAGCAAAGCTAGTTGGTCCAGTGACATCATAAACAGCTGATTTCAACGTACCAACCTCAATCTATAATTTTGGAGATGTTTGAACTTGGACAAACAAAATATATGTTTTTGAACTAGTCTGATGGCACAGATTTGAAAAATACCAGTTTTGAACAAATATTTTCATTTTAAGCAAAAATAATTGGTCCAGTGACATCATAAACAGCTGATTTCAACGTGTCAACCTCAATCTATAATTTTGGAGATGTTTGAAATTAGACAAACAAAATATATGTTTTTAGACTAGTCTGATGGCAGACGTTTGGAAATTACCAGTTTTGAACAAATATTCTCACATAGAGCAAAGCTAGTTGGTCCAGTGACATCATAAACAGCTGATTTCAACGTACCAACCTCAATCTATAATTTTGGAGATGTTTGAACTTAGACAAACAAAACATAGGTTTTTAGACTAATCTGAGGGCACAGGTTTGGAAATTACCAGTTTTGAACAAATATTCTCACATAGAGCAAAGCTAGTTGGTCCAGTGACATCATAAACAGCTGATTTCAACGTACCAACCTCAATCTATAATTTTGGAGATGTTCGAACTTAGACAAACAAAATATATGTTTTTAGACTAATCTGATGACACAGATTTGGAAAATACCAGTTTTGAACAAATATTCTCACATAGAGCAAAAATAGTTGGTCCAGAGACATCATAAACAGCTGATTACAACGTACCAACCTCAATCTATAATTTTGGAGATGTTGGAACTTAGACAAACAAAACATAGGTTTTTAGACTAATCTGATGACACAGATTTGGAAAATACCAGTTTTGAACAATTATTTTCATTTTAAGCAAAAATAGTTGGTCCAGTAACATCATAAACAGCTGATTTCAACGTACCAACCTCAATCTATAATTTTGGAGATATTTGAACTTAGACAAACAAAACATAGGTTTTTAGACTAATCTGAGGGCACAGGTTTGGAAAATACCAGTTTTGAACAAATATTCTCACATAGAGCAAAAATGGTTGGTCAGTGACATCATAAACAGCTGATTTCAACGTACCAACCTCAATCTATAATTTTGGAGATGTTTGAACTTAGACAAACAAAACATAGGTTTTTAGACTAATCTGAGGGCACAGGTTTGGAAAATACCAGTTTTGAACAAATATTTTCACATAGAGCAAAAATAGTTGGTCCAGTGACATCATGGACAGCTGATTTCAGTAGTACCAACCTCAATCTATAATTTTGGAGATGTTTGAACTTAGACAAACAAAACATAGGTTTTTAGACTAATCTGAGGGTACAGGTTTGGAAAATACCCAGTTTTGAACAAATATTTTCACATAGAGCAAAGCTAGTTGGTCCAGTGACATCATAAACAGCTGATTACAACGTACCAACCTCAATCTATAACTTTGGAGATGTTCGAACTTAGACAAACAAAATATAGGTTTTTAGACTAATCTGAGGGCACAGGTTTGGAAAATACCAGTTTTGAACAAATATTTTCACATAGAGCAAAGCTAGTTGGTCCAGTGACATCATAAACAGCTGATTTCAACGTACCAACCTCAATCTATAACTTTGGAGAAGTTCGAACTTAGACAAACAAAATATAGGTTTTTAGACTAATCTGAGGGCACAGGTTTGGAAAATACCAGTTTTGAACAAATATTTTCGCATAGAGCAAAAATAGTTGGTCCAGTGACATTATAAACAGCTGATTTCAACGTACCAACCTCAATCTATAATTTTGGAGATGTTTGAACTTAGACAAACAAAACATAGGTTTTTAGACTAATCTGAGGGCACAGGTTTGGAAAATTCCAGTTTTGAACAAATATTTTCACATAGAGCAAAAATAGTTGATCCAGTGACATCATAAACAGCTGATTACAACGTACCAACCTCAATCTATAACTTTGGAGATGTTCGAACCTAGACAAACAAAATATAGGTTTTTAGACTAATCTGAGGGCACAGGTTTGGAAAATACCAGTTTTGAACAAATATTTTCACATAGAGCAAAAATAGTTGATCCAGTGACATCATAAACAGCTGATTTCAACGTACCAACCTCAATCTATAATTTTGGAGATGTTCGAACTTAGACAAACAAAATATAGGTTTTTAGACTAATCTGAGGGCACAGGTTTGGAAAATACCAGTTTTGAACAAATATTCTCACATAGAGCAAAAATGGTTGGTCAGTGACATCATAAACAGCTGATTTCAACGTACCAACCTCAATCTATAATTTTGGAGATGTTCGAACTTAGACAAACAAAATATAGGTTTTTAGACTAATCTGAGGGCACAGGTTTGGAAAATACCAGTTTTGAACAAATATTCTCACATAGAGCAAAAATGGTTGGTCAGTGACATCATAAACAGCTGATTTCAACGTACCAACCTCAATCTATAATTTTGGAGATGTTTGAACTCAGACAAACAAAATATATGTTTTTAAACTAGTCTGATGGCACAAATTTGGAAAATACCAGTTTTGAACAAATATTTTCACATAGAGCAAAAATAGTTGATCCAGTGACATCATAAACAGCTGATTTCTACGTACCAACCTCAGTCTATAATTTTGGAGATGTTTGAACTCAGACAAACAAAATATATGTTTTTAAACTAGTCTGATGGCACAAATTTGGAAAATACCAGTTTTGAACAAATATTTTCACATAGAGCAAAAATAGTTGATCCAGTGACATCATAAACAGCTGATTTCTACGTACCAACCTCAGTCTATAATTTTGGAGATGTTCGAACTTAGACATACAAAACATAGGTTTTTAGACTAATCTGATGGCAGAGGTTTGGAAAATACCAGTTTTGAACAAATATTCTCACATAGAGCAAAAATGGTTGGTCAGTGACATCATAAACAGCTGATTTCAACGTACCAACCTCAATCTATAATTTTGGAGATGTTTGAACTTAGACATACAAAACATAGGTTTTTAGACTAATCTGAGGGCACAGGTTTGGAAAATACCAGTTTTGAACAAATATTTTAACATAGAGCAAAAATAGTTGGTCCAGTGACATCATAAACAGCTGATTTCAACGTACCAACCTCAATCTATAATTTTGGAGATGTTTGAACTTAGACATACAAAACATAGGGTTTTAGACTAATCTGATGGCACAGATTTGGAAAATACCAGTTTTGAACAAATATTTTCACATAGAGCAAAAATAGTTGGTCCAGTGACATCATAAACAGCTGATTTCAACGTACCAACCTCAATCTATAATTTTGGAGATGTTCGAACTTAGACAAACAAAACATAGGTTTTTAGACTAATCTGAGGGCACAGGTTTGGAAAATACCAGTTTTGAACAAATATTTTCACATAGAGCAAATATAGTTGGTCCAGTGACATCATGGACAGCTGATTTCAGTAGTACCAACCTCAATCTATAATTTTGGAGATGTTTGAACTTAGACAAACAAAACATAGGTTTTTAGACTAATCTGAGGGCACAGGTTTGGAAAATACCAGCTTTGAACAAATATTTTCACATAGAGCAAATATAGTTGGTTCAGTGACATCATAAACAGCTGATTTCAACGTACCAACCTCAATCTATAATTTTGGAGATGTTTGAACTTTCAAGATTTATTCAAGATTTTCAAGATTTATTTAGTTCACTTCATATCGTTTCGAAATGGTGTTCCTTGACTGCCCTCCAGATGTGTTTATCTCTGCACACTCGGAAAATTTCTTCGCCACGGACATTGGGTGGCCGAACTCGTCCTCTTCTCACAGTTCGATTATAACTGCGAACTGCTTCAACGAGATCATCACGCCATCGGACCGACGGACGACCTCGCACCCGTTTTCGATTGAACGGGCGCCATTCGGAAACCACGAGAGACCAACGTTCGGAAGACATATGGGCCAGTCTGTAAGCAAAATTGAATTTAAGACTGGCAGCTTCTTCAGCTACATCCTTTAATCGAGTAATTCCGCGGATTACGGTACTCGAAAGGCGATCTTGGAGATGGACATTGAGCATAGCTCGTTCCATTTTGCGTTGCACGACACGGAGTTGATTCATGGATGATTTCGACACAGCCCAGGATTCACAGCCATATAGAAGGCGTGGTAAAATTACAGAGTTGAAGATTTTCCGCTTCATACTCATGGGAAACGACTTTGCCTTCAGGATACTTCGGTATGCGTTGAAACCAGCCCATCCCGAGGAAATTCTTCTCTTCATTTCCTTCGACCAATCACCATCGACGGATAGAGTGACACCAAGATATTTGACCTCGGACCTCGGATGAAGTTGAGAACCGCGGAACTTCAAAGCAGTATGGTCGTTTTGATTGTTCAGATACTCGGACTTTTTCGGGTTTATCGTCAGTCCAACTTCACAGCATGCATCTGAGAACTCGGCCATCATTCTTCTTAGAGTTTTCTTGTTAGGAGCAAACAACAAGCAGTCGTCAGCGAACATGGTGTGAGTGAGACGTTGACCATTCACTCGCAATCCCGCAGAAGACCAATCCACTTTTCGGAGAGCCAGATCCAGGACCAATGTGAAGAGACGGGGAGAAATAACGTCCCCTTGACGAACACCTCTTTTGATATCGACCTCGATCTCTGTTCCATTGACCTCGATAGTACTAACGGCAGATGTGTAGATGAACTTAGACAAACAAAACATAGGTTTTTAGACTAGTCTGATGGCACAAATTTGGAAAATACCAGTTTTGAACAAATATTTTCACATAGAGCAAAAATAGTTGATCCAGTGACATCATAAACAGCTGATTTCTACGTACCAACCTCAGTCTATAATTTTGGAGATGTTTGAACTTAGACAAACAAAACATAGGTTTTTAGACTAATCTGATGGCACAAATTTGGAAAATACCAGTTTTGAACAAATATTTTCACATAGAGCAAAAATAGTTGGTCCAGTGACATCATAAACAGCTGATTTCAACGTACCAACCTCAATCTATAACTTTGGAGATGTTTGAACTGAGACAAACAAAATATATGTTTTTAGACTAATCGGATGGCACAGATTTGGAAAATACCAGTTTTGAACAAATATTTTCACATATAGCAAAAATAGTTGATCCAGTGACATCATAAACAGCTGATTTCAACGTACCAACCTCAATCTATAACTTTGGAGATGTTTGAACTTAGACAAACAAAACATAGGTTTTTAGACTAATCTGAGGGCACAGGTTTGGAAAATACCAGTTTTGAACAAATATTTTCACATAGAGCAAAAATAGTTGATCCAGTGACATCATAAACAGCTGATTACAACGTACCAACCTCAATCTATAACTTTGGAGATGTTCGAACTTAGACAAACAAAATATAGGTTTTTAGACTAATCTGAGGGCACAGGTTTGGAAAATACCAGTTTTGAACAAATATTTTCACATAGAGCAAAAATAGTTGGTTCAGTGACATTATAAACAGCTGATTTGAACGTATCAACCTCAATCTATAACTTTGGAGATGTTTGAACTGAGACAAACAAAATATATGTTTTTAGACTAATCTGATGGCACAGATTTGGAAAATACCAGTTTTGAACAAATATTTTCACATAGAGCAAAAATAGTTGATCCAGTGACATCATAAACAGCTGATTACAACGTATCAACCTCAATCTATAACTTTGGAGATGTTTGAACTGAGACAAACAAAATATATGTTTTTAGACTAATCTGATGGCACAGATTTGGAAAATACCAGTTTTGAACAAATATTTTCACATAGAGCAAAAATAGTTGATCCAGTGACATCATAAACAGCTGATTACAACGTATCAACCTCAATCTATAACTTTGGAGATGTTTGAACTGAGACAAACAAAATATATGTTTTTAGACTAATCTGATGGCACAGATTTGGAAAATACCAGTTTTGAACAAATATTTTCACATAGAGCAAAAATAGTTGATCCAGTGACATCATAAACAGCTGATTTCAACGTACCAACCTCAATCTATAACTTTGGAGATGTTCGAACTTAGACAAACAAAATATAGGTTTTTAGACTAATCTGATGGCAGAGGTTTGGAAAATACCAGTTTTGAACAAATATTCTCACATAGAGCAAAAATGGTTGGTCAGTGACATCATAAACAGCTGATTTCAACGTACCAACCTCAATCTATAATTTTGGAGATGTTTGAACTTAGACATACAAAACATAGGTTTTTAGACTAATCTGAGGGCACAGGTTTGGAAAATACCAGTTTTGAACAAATATTTTCACATAGAGCAAAAATAGTTGGTCCAGTGACATCATAAACAGCTGATTTCAACGTACCAACCTCAATCTATAATTTTGGAGATGTTTGAACTTAGACATACAAAACATAGGGTTTTAGACTAATCTGATGGCACAGATTTGGAAAATACCAGTTTTGAACAAATATTTTCACATAGAGCAAAAATAGTTGGTCCAGTGACATCATAAACAGCTGATTTCAACGTACCAACCTCAATCTATAATTTTGGAGATGTTCGAACTTAGACAAACAAAACATAGGTTTTTAGACTAATCTGAGGGCACAGGTTTGGAAAATACCAGTTTTGAACAAATATTCTCACATAGAGCAAAAATGGTTGGTCAGTGACATCATAAACAGCTGATTTCAACGTACCAACCTCAATCTATAACTTTGGAGATGTTCGAACTTAGACAAACAAAATATAGGTTTTTAGACTAATCTGATGGCAGAGGTTTGGAAAATACCAGTTTTGAACAAATATTTTCACATAGAGCAAATATAGTTGGTCCAGTGACATCATGGACAGCTGATTTCAGTAGTACCAACCTCAATCTATAATTTTGGAGATGTTTGAACTTAGACAAACAAAACATAGGTTTTTAGACTAATCTGAGGGCACAGGTTTGGAAAATACCAGCTTTGAACAAATATTCTCACATAGAGCAAAAATGGTTGGTCAGTGACATCATAAACAGCTGATTTCAACGTACCAACCTCAATCTATAATTTTGGAGATGTTTGAACTTAGACATACAAAACATAGGTTTTTAGACTAATCTGATGGCAGAGGTTTGGAAAATACCAGTTTTGAACAAATATTCTCACTTAGAGCAAAAATAGTTGGTCCAGTGACATCATAAACAGCTGATTTCAACGTACCAACCTCAATCTATAACTTTGGAGATGTTCGAACTTAGACAAACAAAATATAGGTTTTTAGACTAATCTGATGGCAGAGGTTTGGAAAATACCAGTTTTGAACAAATATTTTCACATAGAGCAAAAATAGTTGATCCAGTGACATCATAAACAGCTGATTTCAACGTACCAACCTCAATCTATAACTTTGGAGATGTTCGAACTTAGACAAACAAAATATAGGTTTTTAGACTAATCTGATGGCAGAGGTTTGGAAAATACCAGTTTTGAACAAATATCCTCACATAGAGCAAAAATGGTTGGTCAGTGACATCATAAACAGCTGATTTCAACGTACCAACCTCAATCTATAATTTTGGAGATGTTCGAACTTAGACAAACAAAATATAGGTTTTTAGACTAATCTGATGGCAGAGGTTTGGAAAATTCCAGTTTTGAACAAATATTTTCACATAGAGCAAAAATAGTTGATCCAGTGACATCATAAACAGCTGATTTCAACGTACCAACCTCAATCTATAATTTTGGAGATGTTCGAACTTAGACAAACAAAATATAGGTTTTTAGACTAATCTGAGGGCACAGGTTTGGAAAATACCAGTTTTGAACAAATATTCTCACATAGAGCAAAAATGGTTGGTCAGTGACATCATAAACAGCTGATTTCAACGTACCAACCTCAATCTATAACTTTGGAGATGTTCGAACTTAGACAAACAAAATATAGGTTTTTAGACTAATCTGATGGCAGAGGTTTGGAAAATACCAGTTTTGAACAAATATTTTCACATAGAGCAAATATAGTTGGTCCAGTGACATCATGGACAGCTGATTTCAGTAGTACCAACCTCAATCTATAATTTTGGAGATGTTTGAACTTAGACAAACAAAACATAGGTTTTTAGACTAATCTGAGGGCACAGGTTTGGAAAATACCAGCTTTGAACAAATATTCTCACATAGAGCAAAAATGGTTGGTCAGTGACATCATAAACAGCTTATTTCAACGTACCAACCTCAATCTATAATTTTGGAGATGTTTGAACTTAGACATACAAAACATAGGTTTTTAGACTAATCTGATGGCAGAGGTTTGGAAAATACCAGTTTTGAACAAATATTCTCACTTAGAACAAAAATAGTTGGTCCAGTGACATCATAAACAGCTGATTTCAACGTACCAACCTCAATCTATAACTTTGGAGATGTTCGAACTTAGACAAACAAAATATAGGTTTTTAGACTAATCTGATGGCAGAGGTTTGGAAAATACCAGTTTTGAACAAATATTTTCACATAGAGCAAAAATAGTTGATCCAGTGACATCATAAACAGCTGATTTCAACGTACCAACCTCAATCTATAACTTTGGAGATGTTCGAACTTAGACAAACAAAATATAGGTTTTTAGACTAATCTGATGGCAGAGGTTTGGAAAATACCAGTTTTGAACAAATATCCTCACATAGAGCAAAAATGGTTGGTCAGTGACATCATAAACAGCTGATTTCAACGTACCAACCTCAATCTATAATTTTGGAGATGTTCGAACTTAGACAAACAAAATATAGGTTTTTAGACTAATCTGATGGCAGAGGTTTGGAAAATTCCAGTTTTGAACAAATATTTTCACATAGAGCAAAAATAGTTGATCCAGTGACATCATAAACAGCTGATTTCAACGTACCAACCTCAATCTATAACTTTGGAGATGTTCGAACTTAGACAAACAAAATATAGGTTTTTAGACTAATCTGATGGCAGAGGTTTGGAAAATACCAGTTTTGAACAAATATTCTCACATAGAGCAAAAATGGTTGGTCAGTGACATCATAAACAGCTGATTTCAACGTACCAACCTCAATCTATAACTTTGGAGATGTTCGAACTTAGACATACAAAACATAGGTTTTTAGACTAATCTGATGGCAGAGGTTTGGAAAATTCCAGTTTTGAACAAATATTCTCACATAGAGCAAAAATGGTTGGTCAGTGACATCATAAACAGCTGATTTCAACGTACCAACCTCAATCTATAACTTTGGAGATGTTCGAACTTAGACATACAAAACATAGGTTTTTAGACTAATCTGATGGCAGAGGTTTGGAAAATTCCAGTTTTGAACAAATATTCTCACATAGAGCAAAAATGGTTGGTCAGTGACATCATAAACAGCTGATTTCAACGTACCAACCTCAATCTATAATTTAGGAGATGTTTGAACTTAGATAAACAAAATATATGTTTTTAGAGTAATCTGAGGGCACAGGTTTGGAAAATACCAGTTTTGAACAAATATTCTCACATAGAGCAAAAATGGTTGGTCAGTGACATCATAAACAGCTGATTTCAACGTACCAACCTCAATCTATAATTTTGGAGATGTTCGAACTTAGACAAACAAAACATAGGTTTTTAGACTAATCTGAGGGCACAGGTTTGGAAAATACCAGTTTTGAACAAATATTTTCACATAGAGCAAAAATAGTTGATCTAGTGACATCATAAACAGCTGATTTCAACGTACCAACCTCAATCTATAACTTTGGAGATGTTCGAACTTAGACATACAAAACATAGGTTTTTAGACTAATCTGATGGCAGAGGTTTGGAAAATACCAGTTTTGAACAAATATTCTCACATAGAGCAAAAATGGTTGGTCAGTGACATCATAAACAGCTGATTTCAACGTACCAACCTCAATCTATAACGTTGGAGATGTTCGAACTTAGACAAACAAAATATAGGTTTTTAGACTAATCTGATGGCACAGGTTTGGAAAATACCAGTTTTGAACAAATATTTTCACATAGAGCAAAAATAGTTGGTCCAGTGACATCATAAACAGCTGATTTCAACGTACCAACCTCAATCTATAATTTTGGAGATGTTCGGACTTAGACAAACAAAATATAGGTTTTTAGACTAATCTGATGGCAGAGGTTTGGAAAATACCAGTTTTGAACAAATATTTTCACATAGAGCAAAAATAGTTGATCCAGTGACATCATAAACAGCTGATTTCAACGTACCAACCTCAATCTATAACTTTGGAGATGTTCGAACTTAGACAAACAAAATATAGGTTTTTAGACTAATCTGATGGCAGAGGTTTGGAAAATACCAGTTTTGAACAAATATTCTCACATAGAGCAAAAATGGTTGGTCAGTGACATCATAAACAGCTGATTTCAACGTACCAACCTCAATCTATAACTTTGGAGATGTTCGAACTTAGACATACAAAACATAGGTTTTTAGACTAATCTGATGGCAGAGGTTTGGAAAATACCAGTTTTGAACAAATATTCTCACATAGAGCAAAAATGGTTGGTCAGTGACATCATAAACAGCTGATTTCAACGTACCAACCTCAATCTATAACGTTGGAGATGTTCGAACTTAGACAAACAAAATATAGGTTTTTAGACTAATCTGATGGCAGAGGTTTGGAAAATTCCAGTTTTGAACAAATATTTTCACATAGAGCAAAAATAGTTGGTCCAGTGACATCATAAACAGCTGATTTCAACGTACCAACCTCAATCTATAATTTTGGAGATGTTCGGACTTAGACAAACAAAATATAGGTTTTTAGACTAATCTGATGGCAGAGGTTTGGAAAATTCCAGTTTTGAACAAATATTTTCACATAGAGCAAAAATAGTTGATCCAGTGACATCATAAACAGCTGATTTCAACGTACCAACCTCAATCTATAATTTTGGAGATGTTTGAACTTAGACAAACAAAACATAGGTTTTTAGACTAATCTGAGGGCACAGGTTTGGAAAATACCAGTTTTGAACAAATATTCTCACATAGAGCAAAAATGGTTGGTCAGTGACATCATAAACAGCTGATTTCAACGTACCAACCTCAATCTATAACTTTGGAGATGTTCGAACTTAGACAAACAAAATATAGGTTTTTAGACTAATCTGATGGCACAGGTTTGGAAAATACCAGTTTTGAACAAATATTTTCACATAGAGCAAAAATAGTTGGTCCAGTGACATCATAAACAGCTGATTTCAACGTACCAACCTCAATCTATAATTTTGGAGATGTTTGAACTTAGACAAACAAAACATAGGTTTTTAGACTAATCTGAGGGCACAGGTTTGGAAAATACCAGTTTTGAACAAATATTCTCACATAGAGCAAAAATGGTTGGTCAGCGACATCATAAACAGCTGATTTCAACGTACCAACCTCAATCTATAACTTTGGAGATGTTCGAACTTAGACAAACAAAATATAGGTTTTTAGACTAATCTGATGGCAGAGGTTTGGAAAATTCCAGTTTTGAACAAATATTTTCACATAGAGCAAAAATAGTTGGTCCAGTGACATCATAAACAGCTGATTTCAACGTACCAACCTCAATCTATAATTTAGGAGATGTTTGAACTTAGACAAACAAAATATATGTTTTTAGAGTAATCTGAGGGCACAGGTTTGGAAAATACCAGTTTTGAACAAATATTCTCACATAGAGCAAAAATGGTTGGTCAGTGACATCATAAACAGCTGATTTCAACGTACCAACCTCAATCTATAATTTTGGAGATGTTCGAACTTAGACAAACAAAACATAGGTTTTTAGACTAATCTGAGGGCACAGGTTTGGAAAATACCAGTTTTGAACAAATATTTTCACATAGAGCAAAAATAGTTGATCTAGTGACATCATAAACAGCTGATTTCAACGTACCAACCTCAATCTATAACTTTGGAGATGTTCGAACTTAGACATACAAAACATAGGTTTTTAGACTAATCTGATGGCAGAGGTTTGGAAAATACCAGTTTTGAACAAATATTCTCACATAGAGCAAAAATGGTTGGTCAGTGACATCATAAACAGCTGATTTCAACGTACCAACCTCAATCTATAACGTTGGAGATGTTCGAACTTAGACAAACAAAATATAGGTTTTTAGACTAATCTGATGGCAGAGGTTTGGAAAATTCCAGTTTTGAACAAATATTTTCACATAGAGCAAAAATAGTTGGTCCAGTGACATCATAAACAGCTGATTTCAACGTACCAACCTCAATCTATAATTTTGGAGATGTTCGGACTTAGACAAACAAAATATAGGTTTTTAGACTAATCTGAGGGCACAGGTTTGGAAAATACCAGTTTTGAACAAATATTTTCACATAGAGCAAAAATGGTTGGTCCAGTGACATCATAAACAGCTGATTTCAACGTACCAACCTCAATCTATAACGTTGGAGATGTTCGAACTTAGACAAACAAAATATAGGTTTTTAGACTAATCTGATGGCAGAGGTTTGGAAAATTCCAGTTTTGAACAAATATTTTCACATAGAGCAAAAATAGTTGATCCAGTGACATCATAAACAGCTGATTTCAACGTACCAACCTCAATCTATAATTTTGGAGATGTTTGAACTTAGACAAACAAAACATAGGTTTTTAGACTAATCTGAGGGCACAGGTTTGGAAAACACCAGTTTTGAACAAATATTCTCACATAGAGCAAAAATGGTTGGTCAGTGACATCATAAACAGCTGATTTCAACGTACCAACCTCAATCTATAACTTTGGAGATGTTCGAACTTAGACAAACAAAATATAGGTTTTTAGACTAATCTGATGGCAGAGGTTTGGAAAATTCCAGTTTTGAACAAATATTTTCACATAGAGCAAAAATAGTTGATCCAGTGACATCATAAACAGCTGATTTCAACGTACCAACCTCAATCTATAATTTTGGAGATGTTTGAACTTAGACAAACAAAACATAGGTTTTTAGACTAATCTGAGGGCACAGGTTTGGAAAACACCAGTTTTGAACAAATATTCTCACATAGAGCAAAAATGGTTGGTCAGTGACATCATAAACAGCTGATTTCAACGTACCAACCTCAATCTATAACTTTGGAGATGTTCGAACTTAGACAAACAAAATATAGGTTTTTAGACTAATCTGATGGCACAGGTTTGGAAAATACCAGTTTTGAACAAATATTTTCACATAGAGCAAAAATAGTTGGTCCAGTGACATCATAAACAGCTGATTTCAACGTACCAACCTCAATCTATAATTTTGGAGATGTTTGAACTTAGACAAACAAAACATAGGTTTTTAGACTAATCTGAGGGCACAGGTTTGGAAAATACCAGTTTTGAACAAATATTCTCACATAGAGCAAAAATGGTTGGTCAGCGACATCATAAACAGCTGATTTCAACGTACCAACCTCAATCTATAACTTTGGAGATGTTCGAACTTAGACAAACAAAATATAGGTTTTTAGACTAATCTGATGGCACAGGTTTGGAAAATACCAGTTTTGAACAAATATTTTCACATAGAGCAAAAATAGTTGGTCCAGTGACATCATAAACAGCTGATTTCAACGTACCAACCTCAATCTATAATTTTGGAGATGTTCGAACTTAGACAAACAAAACATAGGTTTTTAGACTAATCTGAGGGCACAGGTTTGGAAAATACCAGTTTTGAACAAATATTCTCACATAGAGCAAAAATGGTTGGTCAGTGACATCATAAACAGCTGATTTCAACGTACCAACCTCAATCTATAATTTTGGAGATGTTTGAACTTAGACAAACAAAATATAGGTTTTTAGACTAATCTGATGGCAGAGGTTTGGAAAATACCAGTTTTGAACAAATATTCTCACATAGAGCAAAAATGGTTGGTCAGTGACATCATAAACAGCTGATTTCAACGTACCAACCTCAATCTATAACTTTGGAGATGTTCGAACTTAGACATACAAAACATAGGTT
Organism: Litoditis marina; assembly: GCA_964036275.1. Taxonomy (NCBI): domain Eukaryota; kingdom Metazoa; phylum Nematoda; class Chromadorea; order Rhabditida; family Rhabditidae; genus Litoditis; species Litoditis marina. The sequence continues at coordinate 12,885,710 of OZ038439.1, read as the reverse complement.
TTTAGACTAATCTGATGGCAGAGGTTTGGAAAATACCAGTTTTGAACAAATATTCTCACATAGAGCAGAAATGGTTGGTCAGTGACATCATAAACAGCTGATTTCAACGTACCAACCTCAATCTATAACTTTGGAGATGTTCGAACTTAGACAAACAAAATATAGGTTTTTAGACTAATCTGATGGCAGAGGTTTGGAAAATTCCAGTTTTGAACAAATATTTTCACATAGAGCAAAAATAGTTGGTCCAGTGACATCATAAACAGCTGATTTCAACGTACCAACCTCAATCTATAATTTTGGAGATGTTTGAACTTAGACAAACAAAACATAGGTTTTTAGACTAATCTGAGGGCACAGGTTTGGAAAATACCAGTTTTGAACAAATATTCTCACATAGAGCAAAAATGGTTGGTCAGTGACATCATAAACAGCTGATTTCAACGTACCAACCTCAATCTATAACTTTGGAGATGTTCTGACTTAGACAAACAAAATATAGGTTTTTAGACTAATCTGATGGCACAGGTTTGGAAAATACCAGTTTTGAACAAATATTTTCACATAGAGCAAAAATAGTTGGTCCAGTGACATCATGGACAGCTGATTTCAGTAGTACCAACCTCAATCTATAATTTTGGAGATGTTTGAACTTAGACAAACAAAATATAGGTTTTTAGACTAATCTAATGGCACAGGTTTGGAAAATACCAGTTTTGAACAAATATTTTCACATAGAGCAAAAATAGTTGGTCCAGTGACATCATAAACAGCTGATTTCAACGTACCAACCTCAATCTATAATTTTGGAGATGTTTGAACTTAGACAAACAAAACATAGGTTTTTAGACTAATCTGAGGGCACAGGTTTGGAAAATACCAGTTTTGAACAAATATTCTCACATAGAGCAAAAATGGTTGGTCAGTGACATCATAAACAGCTGATTTCAACGTACCAACCTCAATCTATAACTTTGGAGATGTTCGAACTTAGACAAACAAAATATAGGTTTTTAGACTAATCTGATGGCACAGGTTTGGAAAATACCAGTTTTGAACAAATATTTTCACATAGAGCAAAAATAGTTGGTCCAGTGACATCATAAACAGCTGATTTCAACGTACCAACCTCAATCTATAATTTTGGAGATGTTTGAACTTAGACAAACAAAACATAGGTTTTTAGACTAATCTGAGGGCACAGGTTTGGAAAATACCAGTTTTGAACAAATATTCTCACATAGAGCAAAAATGGTTGGTCAGTGACATCATAAACAGCTGATTTCAACGTACCAACCTCAATCTATAACTTTGGAGATGTTCGAACTTAGACAAACAAAATATAGGTTTTTAGACTAATCTGATGGCAGAGGTTTGGAAAATTCCAGTTTTGAACAAATATTTTCACATAGAGCAAAAATAGTTGGTCCAGTGACATCATAAACAGCTGATTTCAACGTACCAACCTCAATCTATAATTTTGGAGATGTTCGAACTTAGACAAACAAAACATAGGTTTTTAGACTAATCTGAGGGCACAGGTTTGGAAAATACCAGTTTTGAACAAATATTCTCACATAGAGCAAAAATGGTTGGTCAGTGACATCATAAACAGCTGATTTCAACGTACCAACCTCAATCTATAATTTTGGAGATGTTTGAACTTAGACAAACAAAACATAGGTTTTTAGACTAATCTGAGGGCACAGGTTTGGAAAATACCAGTTTTGAACAAATATTCTCACATAGAGCAAAAATGGTTGGTCAGTGACATCATAAACAGCTGATTTCAACGTACCAACCTCAATCTATAACTTTGGAGATGTTCGAACTTAGACAAACAAAATATAGGTTTTTAGACTAATCTGATGGCAGAGGTTTGGAAAATTCCAGTTTTGAACAAATATTTTCACATAGAGCAAAAATAGTTGGTCCAGTGACATCATAAACAGCTGATTTCAACGTACCAACCTCAATCTATAATTTTGGAGATGTTCGAACTTAGACAAACAAAACATAGGTTTTTAGACTAATCTGAGGGCACAGGTTTGGAAAATACCAGTTTTGAACAAATATTCTCACATAGAGCAAAAATGGTTGGTCAGTGACATCATAAACAGCTGATTTCAACGTACCAACCTCAATCTATAATTTTGGAGATGTTTGAACTTAGACAAACAAAATATAGGTTTTTAGACTAATCTGATGGCAGAGGTTTGGAAAATACCAGTTTTGAACAAATATTCTCACATAGAGCAAAAATGGTTGGTCAGTGACATCATAAACAGCTGATTTCAACGTACCAACCTCAATCTATAACTTTGGAGATGTTCGAACTTAGACATACAAAACATAGGTTTTTAGACTAATCTGATGGCAGAGGTTTGGAAAATACCAGTTTTGAACAAATATTCTCACATAGAGCAGAAATGGTTGGTCAGTGACATCATAAACAGCTGATTTCAACGTACCAACCTCAATCTATAACTTTGGAGATGTTCGAACTTAGACAAACAAAATATAGGTTTTTAGACTAATCTGATGGCAGAGGTTTGGAAAATTCCAGTTTTGAACAAATATTTTCACATAGAGCAAAAATAGTTGGTCCAGTGACATCATAAACAGCTGATTTCAACGTACCAACCTCAATCTATAACTTTGGAGATGTTCGAACTTAGACATACAAAACATAGGTTTTTAGACTAATCTGATGGCAGAGGTTTGGAAAATACCAGTTTTGAACAAATATTCTCACATAGAGCAAAAATGGTTGGTCAGTGACATCATAAACAGCTGATTTCAACGTACCAACCTCAATCTATAACTTTGGAGATGTTCGAACTTAGACAAACAAAATATAGGTTTTTAGACTAATCTGATGGCAGAGGTTTGGAAAATTCCAGTTTTGAACAAATATTTTCACATAGAGCAAAAATAGTTGGTCCAGTGACATCATAAACAGCTCATTTCAACGTACCAACCTCAATCTATAATTTTGGAGATGTTTGAACTTAGACAAACAAAACATAGGTTTTTAGACTAATCTGAGGGCACAGGTTTGGAAAATACCAGTTTTGAACAAATATTCTCACATAGAGCAAAAATGGTTGGTCAGTGACATCATAAACAGCTGATTTCAACGTACCAACCTCAATCTATAACTTTGGAGATGTTCGAACTTAGACAAACAAAATATAGGTTTTTAGACTAATCTGATGGCAGAGGTTTGGAAAATTCCAGTTTTGAACAAATATTTTCACATAGAGCAAAAATAGTTCATCCAGTGACATCATAAACAGCTGATTTCAACGTACCAACCTCAATCTATAATTTTGGATATGTTCGAACTTAGACAAACAAAATATAGGTTTTTAGACTAATCTGATGGCAGAGGTTTGGAAAATACCAGTTTTGAACAAATATTCTCACATAGAGCAAAAATGGTTGGTCAGTGACATCATAAACAGCTGATTTCAACGTACCAACCTCAATCTATAATTTTGGAGATGTTTGAACTTAGACAAACAAAACACAGGTTTTTAGACTAATCTGATGGCACAGATTTGGAAAATACCAGTTTTGAACAAATATTTTCACATAGAGCAAAAATAGTTGGTCCAGTGACATCATAAACAGCTGATTTCAACGTACCAACCTCAATCTATAATTTTGGAGATGTTTGAACTCAGACAAACAAAATATATGTTTTTAAACTAGTCTGATGGCACAAATTTGGAAAATACCAGTTTTGAACAAATATTTTCACATAGAGCAAAAATAGTTGATCCAGTGACATCATAAACAGCTGATTTCTACGTACCAACCTCAGTCTATAATTTTGGAGATGTTTGAACTCAGACAAACAAAATATAAGTTTTTAAACTAGTCTGATGGCACAAATTTGGAAAATACCAGTTTTGAACAAATATTTTCACATAGAGCAAAAATAGTTGATCCAGTGACATCATAAACAGCTGATTTCTACGTACCAACCTCAGTCTATAATTTTGGAGATGTTTGAACTCAGACAAACAAAATATATGTTTTTAAACTAGTCTGATGGCACAAATTTGGAAAATACCAGTTTTGAACAAATATTTTCACATAGAGCAAAAATAGTTGATCCAGTGACATCATAAACAGCTGATTTCTACGTACCAACCTCAGTCTATAATTTTGGAGATGTTCGAACTTAGACAAACAAAACATAGGTTTTTAGACTAATCTGATGGCAGAGGTTTGGAAAATACCAGTTTTGAACAAATATTCTCACATAGAGCAAAAATGGTTGGTCAGTGACATCATAAACAGCTGATTTCAACGTACCAACCTCAATCTATAATTTTGGAGATGTTTGAACTTAGACATACAAAACATAGGGTTTTAGACTAATCTGATGGCACAGATTTGGAAAATACCAGTTTTGAACAAATATTTTCACATAGAGCAAAAATAGTTGGTCCAGTGACATCATAAACAGCTGATTTCAACGTACCAACCTCAATCTATAATTTTGGAGATGTTCGAACTTAGACAAACAAAACATAGGTTTTAGACTAATCTGAGGGCACAGGTTTGGAAAATACCAGTTTTGAACAAATATTTTCACATAGAGCAAATATAGTTGGTCCAGTGACATCATGGACAGCTGATTTCAGTAGTACCAACCTCAATATATAATTTTGGAGATGTTTGAACTTAGACAAACAAAACATAGGTTTTTAGACTAATCTGAGGGCACAGGTTTGGAAAATACCAGCTTTGAACAAATATTTTCACATAGAGCAAATATAGTTGGTTCAGTGACATCATAAACAGCTGATTTCAACGTACCAACCTCAATCTATAATTTTGGAGATGTTTGAACTTAGACAAACAAAACATAGGTTTTTAGACTAATCTGAGGGCAAAGGTTTGGAAAATACCAGTTTTGAACAAATATTTTCACATAGAGCAAAAATAGTTGGTTCAGTGACATCATAAACAGCTGATTTCAACGTACCAACCTCAATCTATAATTTTGGAGATGTTCGAACTTAGACCAACAAAACATAGGTTTTTAGACTAATCTGATGACACAGATTTGGAAAATACCAGCTTTGAACAAATATTTTCACATAGAGCAAAAATAGTTGGTCCAGTGACATTATAAACAGCTGATTACAACGTATCAACCTCAATCTATAATTTTGGAGATGTTTGAACTTAGACAAACAAAATATATGTTTTTGAACTAATCTGATGGCACAGATTTGGAAAATACCAGCTTTGAACAAATATTTTCACATAGAGCAAAAATAGTTGGTCCAGTGACATTATAAACAGCTGATTTCAACGTACCAACCTCAATCTATAATTTTGGAGATATTTGAACTTAGACCAACAAAATATATGTTTTTAGACTAATCTGATGGCACAGGTTTGGAAAATACCAGTTTTGAACAAATGTTCTCACTTAGAGCAAAAATAGTTGGTCCAGTAACATCATAAACAGCTGATTACAACGTATCAACCTCAATCTATAAGTTTGGAGATGTTTGAACTTAGACAAACAAAATATATGTTTTTGAACTAATCTGATGGCACAGATTTGGAAAATACCAGCTTTGAACAAATATTTTCACATAGAGCAAAAATAGTTGGTCCAGTGACATTATAAACAGCTGATTTCAACGTACCAACCTCAATCTATAATTTTGGAGATATTTGAACTTAGACCAACAAAATATATGTTTTTAGACTAATCTGATGGCACAGGTTTGGAAAATACCAGTTTTGAACAAATGTTCTCACTTAGAGCAAAAATAGTTGGTCCAGTAACATCATAAACAGCTGATTACAACGTATCAACCTCAATCTATAATTTTGGAGATGTTTGAACTTAGACAAACAAAATATATGTTTTTGAACTAATCTGATGGCACAGATTTGGAAAATACCAGCTTTGAACAAATATTTTCACATAGAGCAAAAATAGTTGGTCCAGTGACATTATAAACAGCTGATTTCAACGTACCAACCTCAATCTATAATTTTGGAGATATTTGAACTTAGACCAACAAAATATATGTTTTTAGACTAATCTGATGGCACAGGTTTGGAAAATACCAGTTTTGAACAAATGTTCTCACTTAGAGCAAAAATAGTTGGTCCAGTAACATCATAAACAGCTGATTACAACGTATCAACCTCAATCTATAATTTTGGAGATGTTTGAACTTAGACAAACAAAATATATGTTTTTGAACTAATCTGATGGCACAGATTTGGAAAATACCAGCTTTGAACAAATATTTTCACATAGAGCAAAAATAGTTGGTCCAGTGACATTATAAACAGCTGATTTCAACGTACCAACCTCAATCTATAACTTTGGAGATGTTCGAACTTAGACAAACAAAATATAGGTTTTTAGACTAATCTGATGGCAGAGGTTTGGAAAATACCAGTTTTGAACAAATATTCTCACATAGAGCAAAAATGGTTGGTCAGTGACATCATAAACAGCTGATTTCAACGTACCAACCTCAATCTATAACTTTGGAGATGTTCGAACTTAGACATACAAAACATAGGTTTTTAGACTAATCTGATGGCAGAGGTTTGGAAAATTCCAGTTTTGAACAAATATTCTCACATAGAGCAAAAATGGTTGGTCAGTGACATCATAAACAGCTGATTTCAACGTACCAACCTCAATCTATAACTTTGGAGATGTTCGAACTTAGACATACAAAACATAGGTTTTTAGACTAATCTGATGGCAGAGGTTTGGAAAATTCCAGTTTTGAACAAATATTCTCACATAGAGCAAAAATGGTTGGTCAGTGACATCATAAACAGCTGATTTCAACGTACCAACCTCAATCTATAATTTAGGAGATGTTTGAACTTAGACAAACAAAATATATGTTTTTAGAGTAATCTGAGGGCACAGGTTTGGAAAATACCAGTTTTGAACAAATATTCTCACATAGAGCAAAAATGGTTGGTCAGTGACATCATAAACAGCTGATTTCAACGTACCAACCTCAATCTATAATTTTGGAGATGTTCGAACTTAGACAAACAAAACATAGGTTTTTAGACTAATCTGAGGGCACAGGTTTGGAAAATACCAGTTTTGAACAAATATTTTCACATAGAGCAAAAATAGTTGATCTAGTGACATCATAAACAGCTGATTTCAACGTACCAACCTCAATCTATAACTTTGGAGATGTTCGAACTTAGACATACAAAACATAGGTTTTTAGACTAATCTGATGGCAGAGGTTTGGAAAATTCCAGTTTTGAACAAATATTCTCACATAGAGCAAAAATGGTTGGTCAGTGACATCATAAACAGCTGATTTCAACGTACCAACCTCAATCTATAATTTTGGAGATGTTCGAACTTAGACAAACAAAATATAGGTTTTTAGACTAATCTGATGGCAGAGGTTTGGAAAATTCCAGTTTTGAACAAATATTCTCACATAGAGCAAAAATGGTTGGTCAGTGACATCATAAACAGCTGATTTCAACGTACCAACCTCAATCTATAATTTTGGAGATGTTCGAACTTAGACAAACAAAATATAGGTTTTTAGACTAATCTGATGGCAGAGGTTTGGAAAATTCCAGTTTTGAACAAATATTCTCACATAGAGCAAAAATGGTTGGTCAGTGACATCATAAACAGCTGATTTCAACGTACCAACCTCAATCTATAATTTTGGAGATGTTTGAACTTAGACAAACAAAACATAGGTTTTTAGACTAATCTGATGGCAGAGGTTTGGAAAATACCAGTTTTGAACAAATATTTTCACATAGAGCAAAAATAGTTGATCCAGTGACATCATAAACAGCTGATTTCAACGTACCAACCTCAATCTATAACTTTGGAGATGTTCGAACTTAGACAAACAAAATATAGGTTTTTAGACTAATCTGATGGCAGAGGTTTGGAAAATACCAGTTTTGAACAAATATTCTCACATGGAGCAAAAATGGTTGGTCAGTGACATCATAAACAGCTGATTTCAACGTACCAACCTCAATCTATAACTTTGGAGATGTTCGAACTTAGACAAACAAAATATAGGTTTTTAGACTAATCTGATGGCAGAGGTTTGGAAAATTCCAGTTTTGAACAAATATTTTCACATAGAGCAAAAATAGTTGGTCCAGTGACATCATAAACAGCTGATTTCAACGTACCAACCTCAATCTATAATTTTGGAGATGTTCGGACTTAGACAAACAAAATATAGGTTTTTAGACTAATCTGAGGGCACAGGTTTGGAAAATACCAGTTTTGAACAAATATTTTCACATAGAGCAAAAATAGTTGATCCAGTGACATCATAAACAGCTGATTTCAACGTACCAACCTCAATCTATAATTTTGGAGATGTTCGGACTTAGACAAACAAAATATAGGTTTTTAGACTAATCTGAGGGCACAGGTTTGGAAAATACCAGTTTTGAACAAATATTTTCACATAGAGCAAAAATAGTTGGTCCAGTGACATCATAAACAGCTGATTTCAACGTACCAACCTCAATCTATAATTTTGGAGATGTTTGAACTTAGACAAACAAAACATAGGTTTTTAGACTAATCTGAGGGCACAGGTTTGGAAAATACCAGTTTTGAACAAATATTCTCACATAGAGCAAAAATGGTTGGTCAGTGACATCATAAACAGCTGATTTCAACGTACCAACCTCAATCTATAACTTTGGAGATGTTCGAACTTAGACAAACAAAATATAGGTTTTTAGACTAATCTGATGGCACAGGTTTGGAAAATACCAGTTTTGAACAAATATTCTCACATGGAGCAAAAATGGTTGGTCAGTGACATCATAAACAGCTGATTTCAACGTACCAACCTCAATCTATAACTTTGGAGATGTTCGAACTTAGACATACAAAACATAGGTTTTTAGACTAATCTGATGGCAGAGGTTTGGAAAATACCAGTTTTGAACAAATATTCTCACATAGAGCAAAAATGGTTGGTCAGTGACATCATAAACAGCTGATTTCAACGTACCAACCTCAATCTATAACTTTGGAGATGTTCGAACTTAGACAAACAAAATATAGGTTTTTAGACTAATCTGATGGCAGAGGTTTGGAAAATTCCAGTTTTGAACAAATATTCTCACATAGAGCAAAAATAGTTGATCCAGTGACATCATAAACAGCTGATTTCAACGTACCAACCTCAATCTATAATTTTGGAGATGTTCGGACTTAGACAAACAAAATATAGGTTTTTAGACTAATCTGAGGGCACAGGTTTGGAAAATACCAGTTTTGAACAAATATTCTCACATAGAGCAAAAATAGTTGATCCAGTGACATCATAAACAGCTGATTTCAACGTACCAACCTCAATCTATAATTTTGGAGATGTTTGAACTTAGACAAACAAAACATAGGTTTTTAGACTAATCTGAGGGCACAGGTTTGGAAAATACCAGTTTTGAACAAATATTCTCACATAGAGCAAAAATGGTTGGTCAGTGACATCATAAACAGCTGATTTCAACGTACCAACCTCAATCTATAACTTTGGAGATGTTCGAACTTAGACAAACAAAATATAGGTTTTTAGACTAATCTGATGGCACAGGTTTGGAAAATACCAGTTTTGAACAAATATTTTCACATAGAGCAAAAATAGTTGGTCCAGTGACATCATAAACAGCTGATTTCAACGTACCAACCTCAATCTATAATTTTGGAGATGTTTGAACTTAGACAAACAAAACATAGGTTTTTAGACTAATCTGAGGGCACAGGTTTGGAAAATACCAGTTTTGAACAAATATTCTCACATAGAGCAAAAATGGTTGGTCAGTGACATCATAAACAGCTGATTTCAACGTACCAACCTCAATCTATAACTTTGGAGATGTTCGAACTTAGACAAACAAAATATAGGTTTTTAGACTAATCTGATGGCAGAGGTTTGGAAAATTCCAGTTTTGAACAAATATTTTCACATAGAGCAAAAATAGTTGGTCCAGTGACATCATAAACAGCTGATTTCAACGTACCAACCTCAATCTATAATTTTGGAGATGTTCGAACTTAGACAAACAAAACATAGGTTTTTAGACTAATCTGAGGGCACAGGTTTGGAAAATACCAGTTTTGAACAAATATTCTCACATAGAGCAAAAATGGTTGGTCAGTGACATCATAAACAGCTGATTTCAACGTACCAACCTCAATCTATAATTTTGGAGATGTTTGAACTTAGACAAACAAAATATAGGTTTTTAGACTAATCTGATGGCAGAGGTTTGGAAAATACCAGTTTTGAACAAATATTCTCACATAGAGCAAAAATGGTTGGTCAGTGACATCATAAACAGCTGATTTCAACGTACCAACCTCAATCTATAACTTTGGAGATGTTCGAACTTAGACATACAAAACATAGGTTTTTAGACTAATCTGATGGCAGAGGTTTGGAAAATACCAGTTTTGAACAAATATTCTCACATAGAGCAGAAATGGTTGGTCAGTGACATCATAAACAGCTGATTTCAACGTACCAACCTCAATCTATAACTTTGGAGATGTTCGAACTTAGACAAACAAAATATAGGTTTTTAGACTAATCTGATGGCAGAGGTTTGGAAAATTCCAGTTTTGAACAAATATTTTCACATAGAGCAAAAATAGTTGGTCCAGTGACATCATAAACAGCTGATTTCAACGTACCAACCTCAATCTATAATTTTGGAGATGTTTGAACTTAGACAAACAAAACATAGGTTTTTAGACTAATCTGATGGCACAGGTTTGGAAAATACCAGTTTTGAACAAATATTCTCACATAGAGCAAAAATGGTTGGTCAGTGACATCATAAACAGCTGATTTCAACGTACCAACCTCAATCTATAACTTTGGAGATGTTCGAACTTAGACAAACAAAATATAGGTTTTTAGACTAATCTGATGGCACAGGTTTGGAAAATACCAGTTTTGAACAAATATTTTCACATAGAGCAAAAATAGTTGGTCCAGTGACATCATGGACAGCTGATTTCAGTAGTACCAACCTCAATCTATAATTTTGGAGATGTTTGAACTTAGACAAACAAAATATAGGTTTTTAGACTAATCTGATGGCACAGGTTTGGAAAATACCAGTTTTGAACAAATATTTTCACATAGAGCAAAAATAGTTGGTCCAGTGACATCATAAACAGCTGATTTCAACGTACCAACCTCAATCTATAATTTTGGAGATGTTTGAACTTAGACAAACAAAACATAGGTTTTTAGACTAATCTGAGGGCACAGGTTTGGAAAATACCAGTTTTGAACAAATATTCTCACATAGAGCAAAAATGGTTGGTCAGTGACATCATAAACAGCTGATTTCAACGTACCAACCTCAATCTATAACTTTGGAGATGTTCGAACTTAGACAAACAAAATATAGGTTTTTAGACTAATCTGATGGCAGAGGTTTGGAAAATTCCAGTTTTGAACAAATATTTTCACATAGAGCAAAAATAGTTGGTCCAGTGACATCATAAACAGCTGATTTCAACGTACCAACCTCAATCTATAATTTTGGAGATGTTCGAACTTAGACAAACAAAACATAGGTTTTTAGACTAATCTGAGGGCACAGGTTTGGAAAATACCAGTTTTGAACAAATATTCTCACATAGAGCAAAAATGGTTGGTCAGTGACATCATAAACAGCTGATTTCAACGTACCAACCTCAATCTATAATTTTGGAGATGTTTGAACTTAGACAAACAAAATATAGGTTTTTAGACTAATCTGATGGCAGAGGTTTGGAAAATACCAGTTTTGAACAAATATTCTCACATAGAGCAAAAATGGTTGGTCAGTGACATCATAAACAGCTGATTTCAACGTACCAACCTCAATCTATAACTTTGGAGATGTTCGAACTTAGACATACAAAACATAGGTTTTTAGACTAATCTGATGGCAGAGGTTTGGAAAATACCAGTTTTGAACAAATATTCTCACATAGAGCAGAAATGGTTGGTCAGTGACATCATAAACAGCTGATTTCAACGTACCAACCTCAATCTATAACTTTGGAGATGTTCGAACTTAGACAAACAAAATATAGGTTTTTAGACTAATCTGATGGCAGAGGTTTGGAAAATTCCAGTTTAAACAAATATTTTCACATAGAGCAAAAATAGTTGGTCCAGTGACATCATAAACAGCTGATTTCAACGTACCAACCTCAATCTATAACTTTGGAGATGTTCGAACTTAGACATACAAAACATAGGTTTTTAGACTAATCTGATGGCAGAGGTTTGGAAAATACCAGTTTTGAACAAATATTCTCACATAGAGCAAAAATGGTTGGTCAGTGACATCATAAACAGCTGATTTCAACGTACCAACCTCAATCTATAACTTTGGAGATGTTCGAACTTAGACAAACAAAATATAGGTTTTTAGACTAATCTGATGGCAGAGGTTTGGAAAATACCAGTTTTGAACAAATATTTTCACATAGAGCAAAAATAGTTGGTCCAGTGACATCATAAACAGCTGATTTCAACGTACCAACCTCAATCTATAATTTTGGAGATGTTTGAACTTAGACAAACAAAATATAGGTTTTTAGACTAATCTGAGGGCACAGGTTTGGAAAATACCAGTTTTGAACAAATATTCTCACATAGAGCAAAAATGGTTGGTCAGTGACATCATAAACAGCTGATTTCAACGTACCAACCTCAATCTATAACTTTGGAGATGTTCGAACTTAGACATACAAAACATAGGTTTTTAGACTAATCTGATGGCAGAGGTTTGGAAAATACCAGTTTTGAACAAATATTTTCACATAGAGCAAAAATAGTTGGTCCAGTGACATCATAAACAGCTGATTTCAACGTACCAACCTCAATCTATAATTTTGGAGATGTTTGAACTTAGACAAACAAAATATAGGTTTTTAGACTAATCTGATGGCACAGGTTTGGAAAATACCAGTTTTGAACAAATATTTTCACATAGAGCAAAAATAGTTGGTCCAGTGACATCATAAACAGCTGATTTCAACGTACCAACCTCAATCTATAATTTTGGAGATGTTTGAACTTAGACAAACAAAACATAGGTTTTTAGACTAATCTGAGGGCACAGGTTTGGAAAATACCAGTTTTGAACAAATATTCTCACATAGAGCAAAAATGGTTGGTCAGTGACATCATAAACAGCTGATTTCAACGTACCAACCTCAATCTATAACTTTGGAGATGTTCGAACTTAGACAAACAAAATATAGGTTTTTAGACTAATCTGATGGCACAGGTTTGGAAAATACCAGTTTTGAACAAATATTTTCACATAGAGCAAAAATAGTTGGTCCAGTGACATCATAAACAGCTGATTTCAACGTACCAACCTCAATCTATAATTTTGGAGATGTTTGAACTTAGACAAACAAAACATAGGTTTTTAGACTAATCTGAGGGCACAGGTTTGGAAAATACCAGTTTTGAACAAATATTCTCACATAGAGCAAAAATGGTTGGTCAGTGACATCATAAACAGCTGATTTCAACGTACCAACCTCAATCTATAACTTTGGAGATGTTCGAACTTAGACAAACAAAATATAGGTTTTTAGACTAATCTGATGGCAGAGGTTTGGAAAATTCCAGTTTTGAACAAATATTTTCACATAGAGCAAAAATAGTTGGTCCAGTGACATCATAAACAGCTGATTTCAACGTACCAACCTCAATCTATAATTTTGGAGATGTTCGAACTTAGACAAACAAAACATAGGTTTTTAGACTAATCTGAGGGCACAGGTTTGGAAAATACCAGTTTTGAACAAATATTCTCACATAGAGCAAAAATGGTTGGTCAGTGACATCATGGACAGCTGATTTCAGTAGTACCAACCTCAATCTATAATTTTGGAGATGTTTGAACTTAGACAAACAAAACATAGGTTTTTAGACTAATCTGAGGGCACAGGTTTGGAAAATACCAGCTTTGAACAAATATTCTCACATAGAGCAAAAATGGTTGGTCAGTGACATCATAAACAGCTGATTTCAACGTACCAACCTCAATCTATAACTTTGGAGATGTTCGAACTTAGACAAACAAAATATAGGTTTTTAGACTAATCTGATGGCAGAGGTTTGGAAAATTCCAGTTTTGAACAAATATTTTCACATAGAGCAAAAATAGTTGGTCCAGTGACATCATAAACAGCTGATTTCAACGTACCAACCTCAATCTATAATTTTGGAGATGTTCGAACTTAGACCAACAAAACATAGGTTTTTAGACTAATCTGATGACACAGATTTGGAAAATACCAGCTTTGAACAAATATTTTCACATAGAGCAAAAATAGTTGGTCCAGTGACATTATAAACAGCTGATTACAACGTATCAACCTCAATCTATAATTTTGGAGATGTTTGAACTTAGACAAACAAAATATATGTTTTTGAACTAATCTGATGGCACAGATTTGGAAAATACCAGCTTTGAACAAATATTTTCACATAGAGCAAAAATAGTTGGTCCAGTGACATTATAAACAGCTGATTTCAACGTACCAACCTCAATCTATAATTTTGGAGATATTTGAACTTAGACCAACAAAATATAGGTTTTTAGACTAATCTGATGGCACAGGTTTGGAAAATACCAGTTTTGAACAAATATTTTCACATAGAGCAAAAATAGTTGGTCCAGTGACATCATAAACAGCTGATTTCAACGTACCAACCTCAATCTATAATTTTGGAGATGTTTGAACTTAGACAAAGAAAACATAGGTTTTTAGACTAATCTGAGGGCACAGGTTTGGAAAATACCAGTTTTGAACAAATATTCTCACATAGAGCAAAAATGGTTGGTCAGTGACATCATAAACAGCTGATTTCAACGTACCAACCTCAATCTATAACTTTGGAGATGTTCGAACTTAGACAAACAAAATATAGGTTTTTAGACTAATCTGATGGCACAGGTTTGGAAAATACCAGTTTTGAACAAATATTTTCACATAGAGCAAAAATAGTTGGTCCAGTGACATCATAAACAGCTGATTTCAACGTACCAACCTCAATCTATAATTTTGGAGATGTTTGAACTTAGACAAACAAAACATAGGTTTTTAGACTAATCTGAGGGCACAGGTTTGGAAAATACCAGTTTTGAACAAATATTCTCACATAGAGCAAAAATGGTTGGTCAGTGACATCATAAACAGCTGATTTCAACGTACCAACCTCAATCTATAACTTTGGAGATGTTCGAACTTAGACAAACAAAATATAGGTTTTTAGACTAATCTGATGGCAGAGGTTTGGAAAATTCCAGTTTTGAACAAATATTTTCACATAGAGCAAAAATAGTTGGTCCAGTGACATCATAAACAGCTGATTTCAACGTACCAACCTCAATCTATAATTTTGGAGATGTTCGAACTTAGACAAACAAAACATAGGTTTTTAGACTAATCTGAGGGCACAGGTTTGGAAAATACCAGTTTTGAACAAATATTCTCACATAGAGCAAAAATGGTTGGTCAGTGACATCATAAACAGCTGATTTCAACGTACCAACCTCAATCTATAATTTTGGAGATGTTTGAACTTAGACAAACAAAATATAGGTTTTTAGACTAATCTGATGGCAGAGGTTTGGAAAATACCAGTTTTGAACAAATATTCTCACATAGAGCAAAAGTGGTTGGTCAGTGACATCATAAACAGGTGATTTCAACGTACCAACCTCAATCTATAACTTTGGAGATGTTCGAACTTAGACATACAAAACATAGGTTTTTAGACTAATCTGATGGCAGAGGTTTGGAAAATACCAGTTTTGAACAAATATTCTCACATAGAGCAGAAATGGTTGGTCAGTGACATCATAAACAGCTGATTTCAACGTACCAACCTCAATCTATAACTTTGGAGATGTTCGAACTTAGACAAACAAAATATAGGTTTTTAGACTAATCTGATGGCAGAGGTTTGGAAAATACCAGTTTTGAACAAATGTTCTCACTTAGAGCAAAAATAGTTGGTCCAGTGACATTATAAACAGCTGATTACAACGTATCAACCTCAATCTATAATTTTGGAGATGTTTGAACTTAGACAAACAAAATATATGTTTTTGAACTAATCTGATGGCACAGATTTGGAAAATACCAGTTTTGAACAAATATTTTCACATAGAGCAAAAATAGTTGGTCCAGTGACATCATAAACAGCTGATTTCAACGTACCAACCTCAATCTATAATTTTGGAGATGTTTGAACTTAGACAAACAAAACATAGGTTTTTAGACTAATCTGAGGGCACAGGTTTGGAAAATACCAGTTTTGAACAAATATTCTCACATAGAGCAAAAATGGTTGGTCAGTGACATCATAAACAGCTGATTTCAACGTACCAACCTCAATCTATAACTTTGGAGATGTTCGAACTTAGACAAACAAAATATAGGTTTTTAGACTAATCTGATGGCAGAGGTTTGGAAAATTCCAGTTTTGAACAAATATTTTCACATAGAGCAAAAATAGTTGGTCCAGTGACATCATAAACAGCTGATTTCAACGTACCAACCTCAATCTATAATTTTGGAGATGTTCGAACTTAGACAAACAAAACATAGGTTTTTAGACTAATCTGAGGGCACAGGTTTGGAAAATACCAGTTTTGAACAAATATTCTCACATAGAGCAAAAATGGTTGGTCAGTGACATCATGGACAGCTGATTTCAGTAGTACCAACCTCAATCTATAATTTTGGAGATGTTTGAACTTAGACAAACAAAACATAGGTTTTTAGACTAATCTGAGGGCACAGGTTTGGAAAATACCAGCTTTGAACAAATATTCTCACATAGAGCAAAAATGGTTGGTCAGTGACATCATAAACAGCTGATTTCAACGTACCAACCTCAATCTATAACTTTGGAGATGTTCGAACTTAGACAAACAAAATATAGGTTTTTAGACTAATCTGATGGCAGAGGTTTGGAAAATTCCAGTTTTGAACAAATATTTTCACATAGAGCAAAAATAGTTGGTCCAGTGACATCATAAACAGCTGATTTCAACGTACCAACCTCAATCTATAATTTTGGAGATGTTCGAACTTAGACCAACAAAACATAGGTTTTTAGACTAATCTGATGACACAGATTTGGAAAATACCAGCTTTGAACAAATATTTTCACATAGAGCAAAAATAGTTGGTCCAGTGACATTATAAACAGCTGATTACAACGTATCAACCTCAATCTATAATTTTGGAGATGTTTGAACTTAGACAAACAAAATATATGTTTTTGAACTAATCTGATGGCACAGATTTGGAAAATACCAGCTTTGAACAAATATTTTCACATAGAGCAAAAATAGTTGGTCCAGTGACATTATAAACAGCTGATTTCAACGTACCAACCTCAATCTATAATTTTGGAGATATTTGAACTTAGACCAACAAAATATAGGTTTTTAGACTAATCTGATGGCACAGGTTTGGAAAATACCAGTTTTGAACAAATATTTTCACATAGAGCAAAAATAGTTGGTCCAGTGACATCATAAACAGCTGATTTCAACGTACCAACCTCAATCTATAATTTTGGAGATGTTTGAACTTAGACAAAGAAAACATAGGTTTTTAGACTAATCTGAGGGCACAGGTTTGGAAAATACCAGTTTTGAACAAATATTCTCACATAGAGCAAAAATGGTTGGTCAGTGACATCATAAACAGCTGATTTCAACGTACCAACCTCAATCTATAACTTTGGAGATGTTCGAACTTAGACAAACAAAATATAGGTTTTTAGACTAATCTGATGGCACAGGTTTGGAAAATACCAGTTTTGAACAAATATTTTCACATAGAGCAAAAATAGTTGGTCCAGTGACATCATAAACAGCTGATTTCAACGTACCAACCTCAATCTATAATTTTGGAGATGTTTGAACTTAGACAAACAAAACATAGGTTTTTAGACTAATCTGAGGGCACAGGTTTGGAAAATACCAGTTTTGAACAAATATTCTCACATAGAGCAAAAATGGTTGGTCAGTGACATCATAAACAGCTGATTTCAACGTACCAACCTCAATCTATAACTTTGGAGATGTTCGAACTTAGACAAACAAAATATAGGTTTTTAGACTAATCTGATGGCAGAGGTTTGGAAAATTCCAGTTTTGAACAAATATTTTCACATAGAGCAAAAATAGTTGGTCCAGTGACATCATAAACAGCTGATTTCAACGTACCAACCTCAATCTATAATTTTGGAGATGTTCGAACTTAGACAAACAAAACATAGGTTTTTAGACTAATCTGAGGGCACAGGTTTGGAAAATACCAGTTTTGAACAAATATTCTCACATAGAGCAAAAATGGTTGGTCAGTGACATCATAAACAGCTGATTTCAACGTACCAACCTCAATCTATAATTTTGGAGATGTTTGAACTTAGACAAACAAAATATAGGTTTTTAGACTAATCTGATGGCAGAGGTTTGGAAAATACCAGTTTTGAACAAATATTCTCACATAGAGCAAAAGTGGTTGGTCAGTGACATCATAAACAGGTGATTTCAACGTACCAACCTCAATCTATAACTTTGGAGATGTTCGAACTTAGACATACAAAACATAGGTTTTTAGACTAATCTGATGGCAGAGGTTTGGAAAATACCAGTTTTGAACAAATATTCTCACATAGAGCAGAAATGGTTGGTCAGTGACATCATAAACAGCTGATTTCAACGTACCAACCTCAATCTATAACTTTGGAGATGTTCGAACTTAGACAAACAAAATATAGGTTTTTAGACTAATCTGATGGCAGAGGTTTGGAAAATTCCAGTTTAAACAAATATTTTCACATAGAGCAAAAATAGTTGGTCCAGTGACATCATAAACAGCTGATTTCAACGTACCAACCTCAATCTATAACTTTGGAGATGTTCGAACTTAGACATACAAAACATAGGTTTTTAGACTAATCTGATGGCAGAGGTTTGGAAAATACCAGTTTTGAACAAATATTCTCACATAGAGCAAAAATGGTTGGTCAGTGACATCATAAACAGCTGATTTCAACGTACCAACCTCAATCTATAACTTTGGAGATGTTCGAACTTAGACAAACAAAATATAGGTTTTTAGACTAATCTGATGGCAGAGGTTTGGAAAATACCAGTTTTGAACAAATATTTTCACATAGAGCAAAAATAGTTGGTCCAGTGACATCATAAACAGCTGATTTCAACGTACCAACCTCAATCTATAATTTTGGAGATGTTTGAACTTAGACAAACAAAATATAGGTTTTTAGACTAATCTGAGGGCACAGGTTTGGAAAATACCAGTTTTGAACAAATATTCTCACATAGAGCAAAAATGGTTGGTCAGTGACATCATAAACAGCTGATTTCAACGTACCAACCTCAATCTATAACTTTGGAGATGTTCGAACTTAGACATACAAAACATAGGTTTTTAGACTAATCTGATGGCAGAGGTTTGGAAAATACCAGTTTTGAACAAATATTTTCACATAGAGCAAAAATAGTTGGTCCAGTGACATCATAAACAGCTGATTTCAACGTACCAACCTCAATCTATAATTTTGGAGATGTTTGAACTTAGACAAACAAAATATAGGTTTTTAGACTAATCTGATGGCACAGGTTTGGAAAATACCAGTTTTGAACAAATATTTTCACATAGAGCAAAAATAGTTGGTCCAGTGACATCATAAACAGCTGATTTCAACGTACCAACCTCAATCTATAATTTTGGAGATGTTTGAACTTAGACAAACAAAACATAGGTTTTTAGACTAATCTGAGGGCACAGGTTTGGAAAATACCAGTTTTGAACAAATATTCTCACATAGAGCAAAAATGGTTGGTCAGTGACATCATAAACAGCTGATTTCAACGTACCAACCTCAATCTATAACTTTGGAGATGTTCGAACTTAGACAAACAAAATATAGGTTTTTAGACTAATCTGATGGCACAGGTTTGGAAAATACCAGTTTTGAACAAATATTTTCACATAGAGCAAAAATAGTTGGTCCAGTGACATCATAAACAGCTGATTTCAACGTACCAACCTCAATCTATAATTTTGGAGATGTTTGAACTTAGACAAACAAAACATAGGTTTTTAGACTAATCTGAGGGCACAGGTTTGGAAAATACCAGTTTTGAACAAATATTCTCACATAGAGCAAAAATGGTTGGTCAGTGACATCATAAACAGCTGATTTCAACGTACCAACCTCAATCTATAATTTTGGAGATGTTTGAACTTAGACAAACAAAATATAGGTTTTTAGACTAATCTGATGGCAGAGGTTTGGAAAATACCAGTTTTGAACAAATATTCTCACATAGAGCAAAAGTGGTTGGTCAGTGACATCATAAACAGGTGATTTCAACGTACCAACCTCAATCTATAACT
Organism: Litoditis marina; assembly: GCA_964036275.1. Taxonomy (NCBI): domain Eukaryota; kingdom Metazoa; phylum Nematoda; class Chromadorea; order Rhabditida; family Rhabditidae; genus Litoditis; species Litoditis marina. Next base: position 12,865,186 of record OZ038439.1, on the reverse strand, counting down.
TTGGAGATGTTCGAACTTAGACATACAAAACATAGGTTTTTAGACTAATCTGATGGCAGAGGTTTGGAAAATACCAGTTTTGAACAAATATTCTCACATAGAGCAGAAATGGTTGGTCAGTGACATCATAAACAGCTGATTTCAACGTACCAACCTCAATCTATAACTTTGGAGATGTTCGAACTTAGACAAACAAAATATAGGTTTTTAGACTAATCTGATGGCAGAGGTTTGGAAAATACCAGTTTTGAACAAATGTTCTCACTTAGAGCAAAAATAGTTGGTCCAGTGACATTATAAACAGCTGATTACAACGTATCAACCTCAATCTATAATTTTGGAGATGTTTGAACTTAGACAAACAAAATATATGTTTTTGAACTAATCTGATGGCACAGATTTGGAAAATACCAGTTTTGAACAAATATTTTCACATAGAGCAAAAATAGTTGGTCCAGTGACATCATAAACAGCTGATTTCAACGTACCAACCTCAATCTATAATTTTGGAGATGTTTGAACTTAGACAAACAAAACATAGGTTTTTAGACTAATCTGAGGGCACAGGTTTGGAAAATACCAGTTTTGAACAAATATTCTCACATAGAGCAAAAATGGTTGGTCAGTGACATCATAAACAGCTGATTTCAACGTACCAACCTCAATCTATAACTTTGGAGATGTTCGAACTTAGACAAACAAAATATAGGTTTTTAGACTAATCTGATGGCAGAGGTTTGGAAAATTCCAGTTTTGAACAAATATTTTCACATAGAGCAAAAATAGTTGGTCCAGTGACATCATAAACAGCTGATTTCAACGTACCAACCTCAATCTATAATTTTGGAGATGTTCGAACTTAGACAAACAAAACATAGGTTTTTAGACTAATCTGAGGGCACAGGTTTGGAAAATACCAGTTTTGAACAAATATTCTCACATAGAGCAAAAATGGTTGGTCAGTGACATCATGGACAGCTGATTTCAGTAGTACCAACCTCAATCTATAATTTTGGAGATGTTTGAACTTAGACAAACAAAACATAGGTTTTTAGACTAATCTGAGGGCACAGGTTTGGAAAATACCAGCTTTGAACAAATATTCTCACATAGAGCAAAAATGGTTGGTCAGTGACATCATAAACAGCTGATTTCAACGTACCAACCTCAATCTATAACTTTGGAGATGTTCGAACTTAGACAAACAAAATATAGGTTTTTAGACTAATCTGATGGCAGAGGTTTGGAAAATTCCAGTTTTGAACAAATATTTTCACATAGAGCAAAAATAGTTGGTCCAGTGACATCATAAACAGCTGATTTCAACGTACCAACCTCAATCTATAATTTTGGAGATGTTCGAACTTAGACCAACAAAACATAGGTTTTTAGACTAATCTGATGACACAGATTTGGAAAATACCAGCTTTGAACAAATATTTTCACATAGAGCAAAAATAGTTGGTCCAGTGACATTATAAACAGCTGATTACAACGTATCAACCTCAATCTATAATTTTGGAGATGTTTGAACTTAGACAAACAAAATATATGTTTTTGAACTAATCTGATGGCACAGATTTGGAAAATACCAGCTTTGAACAAATATTTTCACATAGAGCAAAAATAGTTGGTCCAGTGACATTATAAACAGCTGATTTCAACGTACCAACCTCAATCTATAATTTTGGAGATATTTGAACTTAGACCAACAAAATATAGGTTTTTAGACTAATCTGATGGCACAGGTTTGGAAAATACCAGTTTTGAACAAATATTTTCACATAGAGCAAAAATAGTTGGTCCAGTGACATCATAAACAGCTGATTTCAACGTACCAACCTCAATCTATAATTTTGGAGATGTTTGAACTTAGACAAAGAAAACATAGGTTTTTAGACTAATCTGAGGGCACAGGTTTGGAAAATACCAGTTTTGAACAAATATTCTCACATAGAGCAAAAATGGTTGGTCAGTGACATCATAAACAGCTGATTTCAACGTACCAACCTCAATCTATAACTTTGGAGATGTTCGAACTTAGACAAACAAAATATAGGTTTTTAGACTAATCTGATGGCACAGGTTTGGAAAATACCAGTTTTGAACAAATATTTTCACATAGAGCAAAAATAGTTGGTCCAGTGACATCATAAACAGCTGATTTCAACGTACCAACCTCAATCTATAATTTTGGAGATGTTTGAACTTAGACAAACAAAACATAGGTTTTTAGACTAATCTGAGGGCACAGGTTTGGAAAATACCAGTTTTGAACAAATATTCTCACATAGAGCAAAAATGGTTGGTCAGTGACATCATAAACAGCTGATTTCAACGTACCAACCTCAATCTATAACTTTGGAGATGTTCGAACTTAGACAAACAAAATATAGGTTTTTAGACTAATCTGATGGCAGAGGTTTGGAAAATTCCAGTTTTGAACAAATATTTTCACATAGAGCAAAAATAGTTGGTCCAGTGACATCATAAACAGCTGATTTCAACGTACCAACCTCAATCTATAATTTTGGAGATGTTCGAACTTAGACAAACAAAACATAGGTTTTTAGACTAATCTGAGGGCACAGGTTTGGAAAATACCAGTTTTGAACAAATATTCTCACATAGAGCAAAAATGGTTGGTCAGTGACATCATAAACAGCTGATTTCAACGTACCAACCTCAATCTATAATTTTGGAGATGTTTGAACTTAGACAAACAAAATATAGGTTTTTAGACTAATCTGATGGCAGAGGTTTGGAAAATACCAGTTTTGAACAAATATTCTCACATAGAGCAAAAGTGGTTGGTCAGTGACATCATAAACAGGTGATTTCAACGTACCAACCTCAATCTATAACTTTGGAGATGTTCGAACTTAGACATACAAAACATAGGTTTTTAGACTAATCTGATGGCAGAGGTTTGGAAAATACCAGTTTTGAACAAATATTCTCACATAGAGCAGAAATGGTTGGTCAGTGACATCATAAACAGCTGATTTCAACGTACCAACCTCAATCTATAACTTTGGAGATGTTCGAACTTAGACAAACAAAATATAGGTTTTTAGACTAATCTGATGGCAGAGGTTTGGAAAATTCCAGTTTAAACAAATATTTTCACATAGAGCAAAAATAGTTGGTCCAGTGACATCATAAACAGCTGATTTCAACGTACCAACCTCAATCTATAACTTTGGAGATGTTCGAACTTAGACATACAAAACATAGGTTTTTAGACTAATCTGATGGCAGAGGTTTGGAAAATACCAGTTTTGAACAAATATTCTCACATAGAGCAAAAATGGTTGGTCAGTGACATCATAAACAGCTGATTTCAACGTACCAACCTCAATCTATAACTTTGGAGATGTTCGAACTTAGACAAACAAAATATAGGTTTTTAGACTAATCTGATGGCAGAGGTTTGGAAAATACCAGTTTTGAACAAATATTTTCACATAGAGCAAAAATAGTTGGTCCAGTGACATCATAAACAGCTGATTTCAACGTACCAACCTCAATCTATAATTTTGGAGATGTTTGAACTTAGACAAACAAAATATAGGTTTTTAGACTAATCTGAGGGCACAGGTTTGGAAAATACCAGTTTTGAACAAATATTCTCACATAGAGCAAAAATGGTTGGTCAGTGACATCATAAACAGCTGATTTCAACGTACCAACCTCAATCTATAACTTTGGAGATGTTCGAACTTAGACATACAAAACATAGGTTTTTAGACTAATCTGATGGCAGAGGTTTGGAAAATACCAGTTTTGAACAAATATTTTCACATAGAGCAAAAATAGTTGGTCCAGTGACATCATAAACAGCTGATTTCAACGTACCAACCTCAATCTATAATTTTGGAGATGTTTGAACTTAGACAAACAAAATATAGGTTTTTAGACTAATCTGATGGCACAGGTTTGGAAAATACCAGTTTTGAACAAATATTTTCACATAGAGCAAAAATAGTTGGTCCAGTGACATCATAAACAGCTGATTTCAACGTACCAACCTCAATCTATAATTTTGGAGATGTTTGAACTTAGACAAACAAAACATAGGTTTTTAGACTAATCTGAGGGCACAGGTTTGGAAAATACCAGTTTTGAACAAATATTCTCACATAGAGCAAAAATGGTTGGTCAGTGACATCATAAACAGCTGATTTCAACGTACCAACCTCAATCTATAACTTTGGAGATGTTCGAACTTAGACAAACAAAATATAGGTTTTTAGACTAATCTGATGGCACAGGTTTGGAAAATACCAGTTTTGAACAAATATTTTCACATAGAGCAAAAATAGTTGGTCCAGTGACATCATAAACAGCTGATTTCAACGTACCAACCTCAATCTATAATTTTGGAGATGTTTGAACTTAGACAAACAAAACATAGGTTTTTAGACTAATCTGAGGGCACAGGTTTGGAAAATACCAGTTTTGAACAAATATTCTCACATAGAGCAAAAATGGTTGGTCAGTGACATCATAAACAGCTGATTTCAACGTACCAACCTCAATCTATAACTTTGGAGATGTTCGAACTTAGACAAACAAAATATAGGTTTTTAGACTAATCTGATGGCAGAGGTTTGGAAAATTCCAGTTTTGAACAAATATTTTCACATAGAGCAAAAATAGTTGGTCCAGTGACATCATAAACAGCTGATTTCAACGTACCAACCTCAATCTATAATTTTGGAGATGTTCGAACTTAGACAAACAAAACATAGGTTTTTAGACTAATCTGAGGGCACAGGTTTGGAAAATACCAGTTTTGAACAAATATTCTCACATAGAGCAAAAATGGTTGGTCAGTGACATCATGGACAGCTGATTTCAGTAGTACCAACCTCAATCTATAATTTTGGAGATGTTTGAACTTAGACAAACAAAACATAGGTTTTTAGACTAATCTGAGGGCACAGGTTTGGAAAATACCAGCTTTGAACAAATATTCTCACATAGAGCAAAAATGGTTGGTCAGTGACATCATAAACAGCTGATTTCAACGTACCAACCTCAATCTATAACTTTGGAGATGTTCGAACTTAGACAAACAAAATATAGGTTTTTAGACTAATCTGATGGCAGAGGTTTGGAAAATTCCAGTTTTGAACAAATATTTTCACATAGAGCAAAAATAGTTGGTCCAGTGACATCATAAACAGCTGATTTCAACGTACCAACCTCAATCTATAATTTTGGAGATGTTCGAACTTAGACCAACAAAACATAGGTTTTTAGACTAATCTGATGACACAGATTTGGAAAATACCAGCTTTGAACAAATATTTTCACATAGAGCAAAAATAGTTGGTCCAGTGACATTATAAACAGCTGATTACAACGTATCAACCTCAATCTATAATTTTGGAGATGTTTGAACTTAGACAAACAAAATATATGTTTTTGAACTAATCTGATGGCACAGATTTGGAAAATACCAGCTTTGAACAAATATTTTCACATAGAGCAAAAATAGTTGGTCCAGTGACATTATAAACAGCTGATTTCAACGTACCAACCTCAATCTATAATTTTGGAGATATTTGAACTTAGACCAACAAAATATATGTTTTTAGACTAATCTGATGGCACAGGTTTGGAAAATACCAGTTTTGAACAAATGTTCTCACTTAGAGCAAAAATAGTTGGTCCAGTAACATCATAAACAGCTGATTACAACGTATCAACCTCAATCTATAAGTTTGGAGATGTTTGAACTTAGACAAACAAAATATATGTTTTTGAACTAATCTGATGGCACAGATTTGGAAAATACCAGCTTTGAACAAATATTTTCACATAGAGCAAAAATAGTTGGTCCAGTGACATTATAAACAGCTGATTTCAACGTACCAACCTCAATCTATAATTTTGGAGATATTTGAACTTAGACCAACAAAATATATGTTTTTAGACTAATCTGATGGCACAGGTTTGGAAAATACCAGTTTTGAACAAATATTCTCACATAGAGCAAAAATGGTTGGTCAGTGACATCATAAACAGCTGATTTCAACGTACCAACCTCAATCTATAACTTTGGAGATGTTCGAACTTAGACATACAAAACATAGGTTTTTAGACTAATCTGATGGCAGAGGTTTGGAAAATACCAGTTTTGAACAAATATTTTCACATAGAGCAAAAATAGTTGGTCCAGTGACATCATAAACAGCTGATTTCAACGTACCAACCTCAATCTATAATTTTGGAGATGTTTGAACTTAGACAAACAAAATATAGGTTTTTAGACTAATCTGATGGCACAGGTTTGGAAAATACCAGTTTTGAACAAATATTTTCACATAGAGCAAAAATAGTTGGTCCAGTGACATCATAAACAGCTGATTTCAACGTACCAACCTCAATCTATAATTTTGGAGATGTTTGAACTTAGACAAACAAAACATAGGTTTTTAGACTAATCTGAGGGCACAGGTTTGGAAAATACCAGTTTTGAACAAATATTCTCACATAGAGCAAAAATGGTTGGTCAGTGACATCATAAACAGCTGATTTCAACGTACCAACCTCAATCTATAACTTTGGAGATGTTCGAACTTAGACAAACAAAATATAGGTTTTTAGACTAATCTGATGGCACAGGTTTGGAAAATACCAGTTTTGAACAAATATTTTCACATAGAGCAAAAATAGTTGGTCCAGTGACATCATAAACAGCTGATTTCAACGTACCAACCTCAATCTATAATTTTGGAGATGTTTGAACTTAGACAAACAAAACATAGGTTTTTAGACTAATCTGAGGGCACAGGTTTGGAAAATACCAGTTTTGAACAAATATTCTCACATAGAGCAAAAATGGTTGGTCAGTGACATCATAAACAGCTGATTTCAACGTACCAACCTCAATCTATAACTTTGGAGATGTTCGAACTTAGACAAACAAAATATAGGTTTTTAGACTAATCTGATGGCAGAGGTTTGGAAAATTCCAGTTTTGAACAAATATTTTCACATAGAGCAAAAATAGTTGGTCCAGTGACATCATAAACAGCTGATTTCAACGTACCAACCTCAATCTATAATTTTGGAGATGTTCGAACTTAGACAAACAAAACATAGGTTTTTAGACTAATCTGAGGGCACAGGTTTGGAAAATACCAGTTTTGAACAAATATTCTCACATAGAGCAAAAATGGTTGGTCAGTGACATCATGGACAGCTGATTTCAGTAGTACCAACCTCAATCTATAATTTTGGAGATGTTTGAACTTAGACAAACAAAACATAGGTTTTTAGACTAATCTGAGGGCACAGGTTTGGAAAATACCAGCTTTGAACAAATATTCTCACATAGAGCAAAAATGGTTGGTCAGTGACATCATAAACAGCTGATTTCAACGTACCAACCTCAATCTATAACTTTGGAGATGTTCGAACTTAGACAAACAAAATATAGGTTTTTAGACTAATCTGATGGCAGAGGTTTGGAAAATTCCAGTTTTGAACAAATATTTTCACATAGAGCAAAAATAGTTGGTCCAGTGACATCATAAACAGCTGATTTCAACGTACCAACCTCAATCTATAATTTTGGAGATGTTCGAACTTAGACCAACAAAACATAGGTTTTTAGACTAATCTGATGACACAGATTTGGAAAATACCAGCTTTGAACAAATATTTTCACATAGAGCAAAAATAGTTGGTCCAGTGACATTATAAACAGCTGATTACAACGTATCAACCTCAATCTATAATTTTGGAGATGTTTGAACTTAGACAAACAAAATATATGTTTTTGAACTAATCTGATGGCACAGATTTGGAAAATACCAGCTTTGAACAAATATTTTCACATAGAGCAAAAATAGTTGGTCCAGTGACATTATAAACAGCTGATTTCAACGTACCAACCTCAATCTATAATTTTGGAGATATTTGAACTTAGACCAACAAAATATATGTTTTTAGACTAATCTGATGGCACAGGTTTGGAAAATACCAGTTTTGAACAAATGTTCTCACTTAGAGCAAAAATAGTTGGTCCAGTAACATCATAAACAGCTGATTACAACGTATCAACCTCAATCTATAATTTTGGAGATGTTTGAACTTAGACAAACAAAATATATGTTTTTGAACTAATCTGATGGCACAGATTTGGAAAATACCAGCTTTGAACAAATATTTTCACATAGAGCAAAAATAGTTGGTCCAGTGACATTATAAACAGCTGATTTCAACGTACCAACCTCAATCTATAATTTTGGAGATATTTGAACTTAGACCAACAAAATATATGTTTTTAGACTAATCTGATGGCACAGGTTTGGAAAATACCAGTTTTGAACAAATGTTCTCACTTAGAGCAAAAATAGTTGGTCCAGTAACATCATAAACAGCTGATTACAACGTATCAACCTCAATCTATAATTTTGGAGATGTTTGAACTTAGACAAACAAAATATATGTTTTTGAACTAATCTGATGGCACAGATTTGGAAAATACCAGCTTTGAACAAATATTTTCACATAGAGCAAAAATAGTTGGTCCAGTGACATTATAAACAGCTGATTTCAACGTACCAACCTCAATCTATAATTTTGGAGATATTTGAACTTAGACCAACAAAATATATATTTTTAGACTAATCTGATGGCACAGGTTTGGAAAATACCAGTTTTGAACAAATGTTCTCACTTAGAGCAAAAATAGTTGGTCCAGTAACATCATAAACAGCTGATTACAACGTATCAACCTCAATCTATAATTTTGGAGATGTTTGAACTTAGACAAACAAAATATATGTTTTTATACAAAATCGATGGCACAGATTTGGAAAACACCAGTTTTGAACAAATGTTCTCACTTAGAGCAAAAATAGTTGGTCCAGTAACATCATAAACAGCTGATTACAACGTATCAACCTCAATCCATAATTTTGGAGATGTTGGAACTTAGACAAACAAAATATATGTTTTTGAACTAGTCTGATGGCACAGATTTGGAAAATACCAGTTTTGAACAAATATTTTCACACAGAGCAAAAATAGTTGGTCCAGTGACATCATGGACAGCTGATTACAACGTACCAACCTCAATCTATAATTTTGGAGATGTTCGAACTTAGACCAACAAAACATAGGTTTTTAGACTAATCTGAGGGCACAGGTTTGGAAAATACCAGTTTTGAACAAATATTTTCACACAGAGCAAAAATAGTTGGTCCAGTGACATTATAAACAGCTGATTTCAACGTACCAACCTCAATCTATAATTTTGGAGATGTTCGAACTTAGACCAACAAAACATAGGTTTTTAGACTAATCTGAGGGCACAGGTTTGGAAAATACCAGTTTTGAACAAATATTTTCACACAGAGCAAAAATAGTTGGTCCAGTGACATTATAAACAGCTGATTTCAACGTACCAACCTCAATCTATAATTTTGGAGATGTTCGAACTTAGACCAACAAAACATAGGTTTTTAGACTAATCTGAGGGCACAGGTTTGGAAAATACCAGTTTTGAACAAATATTTTCACACAGAGCAAAAATAGTTGGTCCAGTGACATCATGGACAGCTGATTTCAGTAGTACCAACCTCAATCTATAATTTTGGAGATATTTGAACTTAGACAAACAAAACATAGGTTTTTAGACTAATCTGAGGGCACAGGTTTGGAAAATACCAGTTTTGAACAAATATTTTCACATAGAGCAAAAATAGTTGGTCCAGTGACATCATGGACAGCTGATTTCAATAGTACCAACCTCAATCTATAATTTTGGAGATGTTTGAACTTAGACAAACAAAACACAGGTTTTTAGACTAATCTGAGGGCACAGGTTTGGAAAATACCAGCTTTGAACAAATATTTTCGCATAGAGCAAAAATAGTTGGTCCAGTGACATTATAAACAGCTGATTTCAACGTACCAACCTCAATCTATAATTTTGGAGATATTTGAACTTAGACAAACAAAACATAGGGTTTTAGACTAATCTGATGGCACAGGTTTGGAAAATACCAGTTTTGAACAAATATTTTCACATAGAGCAAAAATAGTTGGTCCAGTGACATCATGGACAGCTGATTTCAGTAGTACCAACCTCAATCTATAATTTTGGAGATGTTTGAACTTAGACAAACAAAACACAGGTTTTTAGACTAATCTGATGGCACAGATTAACAAATATTTTCACTTTGAGCAGAAGTAGTTGGTCCAGTGACATCATAAACAGCTGATTTCAACGTACCAACCTCAATCTATAACTTTGGAGAAGTTCGAACTTAGACAAACAAAATATAGGTTTTTAGACTAATCTGATGGCACAGGTTTGGAAACTACCAGTTTTGAACAAATATTTTCACATAGAGCAAAAATAGTTGGTCCAGTGACATTATAAACAGCTGATTTCAACGTACCAACCTCAATCTATAATTTTGGAGATGTTTGAACTTAGACAAACAAAACATAGGTTTTTAGACTAATCTGATGGCAGAGGTTTGGAAAATACCAGTTTTGAACAAATATTTTCACATAGAGCAAAAATAGTTGGTCCAGTGACATTATAAACAGCTGATTTCAACGTACCAACCTCAATCTATAATTTTGGAGATGTTTGAACTTAGACAAACAAAATATAGGTTTTTAGACTAATCTGATGGCAGAGGTTTGGAAAATACCAGTTTTGAACAAATATTTTCACATAGAGCAAAAATAGTTGGTCCAGTGACATTATAAACAGCTGATTTCAACGTACCAACCTCAATCTATAATTTTGGAGATGTTCGAACTTAGACAAACAAAACATAGGTTTTTAGACTAATCTGAGGGCACAGGTTTGGAAAATACCAGTTTTGAACAAATATTTTCACTTTGAGCAGAAGTAGTTGGTCCAGTGACATCATAAACAGCTGATTTCAACGTACCAACCTCAATCTATAACTTTGGAGATGTTCGAACTTAGACAAACAAAACATAGGTTTTTAGACTAATCTGATGGCACAGATTTGGAAAATACCAGTTTTGAACAAATATTTTCACATAGAGCAAAAATAGTTTGTCCAGTGACATTATAAACAGCTGATTTCAACGTACCAACCTCAATCTATAATTTTGGAGATATTTGAACTTAGACAAACAAAACATAGGTTTTTAGACTAATCTGAGGGCACAGGTTTGGAAAATACCAGTTTTGAACAAATATTTTCGCATAGAGCAAAAATAGTTGGTCCAGTGACATTATAAACAGCTGATTTCAACGTACCAACCTCAATCTATAATTTTGGAGATGTTCGAACTTAGACAAACAAAACATAGGTTTTTAGACTAATCTGATGGCACAGGTTTGGAAAATACCAGTTTTGAACAAATATTTTCACATAGAGCAAAAATAGTTGGTTCAGTGACATCATAAACAGCTGATTTCAACGTACCAACCTCAATCTATAATTTTGGAGATATTTGAACTTAGACAAACAAAACATAGGTTTTTAGACTAATCTGAGGGCAGAAGTTTGGAAAATACTTATTCTGAACGGATAGAACATATTTCGAAAAGCATCAGTTTTTTGCAGTTTTCCCTAGAAACACAAGTTATTCAGGTTTTCCCTGATTGTGCACTAGGCCTATTGTTTTTTAAGCAAATATATCAAAATCGCCAGGCCAATATGGATACTGTAAGTGTCGAGGAGGGACTGATAAATACTATATCAGTACAAGTGATCACAAATTGATTTAACCTTTCTATAGCACTTGATAACACACGTCAAATATCCTTTATTTCGAGTCCCAAGTTTTCAAACAAGTGGGAAGGTGACTGATGAACATGAAAACGACACAGCGCTAACTCATGTTTTGTTTCCGTTTTTCTATATTTAAACACTACTGTCTTGAACTTTTTATTGGTATACGGGTTCAATTTGCAAACATTTTTAGGATCCTCGCGGGGCGTGGCGTCCGGGGTTTATAGAATTCTCTTTTCAAAGAAAGCCGATACGGTGTATTTTGCTCTATCCCGCTGTGTTTGTAGATTGATCTCATCACTTCTCGAAATTCGTAAGTGAAGGATTCGTATTATTCATAAGTTTAGCAGTGTATCGAGATCAAACCTAGGATCATCGATTTGGTCACTCCCTAACCTTTTTCGAGGTGTAGTCCTTTCGATTCCTACTGAGACTTCTACAGTATAATAACGGGATTGTGGGTCCGAGTTTTTTGTCCGGCACATTTCAATGTCATTAAGAAGGTTAGAAACTATTACATTCGCATTCTTAATTCAGATCACCACCAGTGTTCGTGTACACTACGACAAAAATGGAGCTTGCATTGGACAACGCTCGTGGGAAAGTTCGATCGTGTACTGTAGGACTCTCAGTAGGAGAGATGTGAAATACATAACTGGGTGAGTTATACATGTAACAAAATTTTTTGGTAACCTTTCCAGTTACCTCAATAGTTACCCGGTCGGTAACATAAAATTGAGAACCGGATTCCTGTTTTTCTAACGCAAGTTGTGGTTTGTAACGTTGGCCGAAAACCGGTTAGGTTACCAAAAAACCTGGTTACATTGGCCATATAACTGCCCTTTCAACCGCAACGCTACTGGTTCGATATATTATTGCCGCAGAAAACATAATCAATACTACACTAGTAGGTCAAACCGAAACGCACCGCCCCGCAAATTGATCCTGTAATGTTTGAGTTCTGAGAAAATTCCCAGATTACAAAGAACAAAGATAGAGTGCAACACAAATCAAAAATGCATGTAGATGTTCTTTTTATCGTTCTTTCCAAATCGTTCTTCCTTCCTTTGACTCTGAAATGAAAAGAAGATCTGAATGCCGAGATAATACAACCTCTTACAGTTATAGCCTGTTCTAGAACTATTCTCAATAGGTTATAGTAATTCAAACTAGGGGATAACCTCAGCTGAGTTGTAGTTTGCTCCAAACACGCCATAGTCTACGAAGTACCACGGAAAGGCAACGGGATCAAACTACAAACACAGCGCGAAAGGACAACCCGGTAGACTGGCTTTGAAGAGAGATAATACCAAAAACACCCAGTACGAATGTATACTTCCGCGTAAAGTGGTCGCTCGAGCGAGCCGAACCTGGCTCAACTTAACCGGTACGTTTTGGTGTTTGCAGTTTTATCCCACTAAGCGCTAATTTGCATTCAGCGATATATACACAAATCAACCTACCGAATAACCGAGTTTACTCCTAACCGAACATTTTTATACTCTGTTTCACTCACTCGTGGACACTTACAGTATGAATTTGGAATCGGAAAAATTATGTATTCGGGTGTATTCACGAGTTTTAGACCTTCATTTTCGATCTATCGAAACTGTTTTCGATCAATTCTCCATGAACTGTATAAAACAGTCCGTATTTGAACCTCAGGTGTATACGGTATGTGTCACCGGGGATGTGAAACAGAGTACAACAAATGACCGAAATGTGGCTAATGGTTGAAAACGTTTCACCACGTCTTATCGCCGTTAGCTTCACTCGGTCAGTTCTTTTTCCTACCAGCCAACTGCACAGTCACATAAAAGATACACATCAGAAATTACTTTCAATTTTGAAGTTGACGTTTTACATGACTGTCCGATGTCATTCCGTATCAAACTCTGGTGAAACGTGGAAATATGGTATACAAAGGCACGGCCAGACAACAACAGAACACAAATCGAATATTTATTCACACAATCAATAGATATACGTACCGGACCGTGCCTTTTGTATTTCGGAACAAAACGTGAAAAGTGACCGTACCTGTTCGATTATGCTTGTATTCCATTCAAGGTGACAAGATTAACAGGCGGATCTGAAGAAAATAACAATGAAATACAAGTACACGACCCCCAAATAGCTATACGTCAACAAACCAGGGATTCATCGGGTTTGTCACGAAGCAAGCATAGTTTGACGCACACGCTATGAACACTTAGAGTATGAACAGAAACAACAGGGTGTCATGTAGAGCTTATGGAAAGGCTTCAACTGGACTTTTACCAACTATCCAAAATCGAGAAAAGTTGTGTTTGGTGTCATACTGTAAGTGCCTATGGAAGTGTGAAAAAGACTGTGAACTACGACAGTAACTAACGGGCGTCTTCAGGGTAACAACTTCTTCAAAAAGGACGGTTCTGTGGTCTCATCCCAACGCTTCAGTCCTAACCGTAAAGGGCCTAACATACTACGGGCGGCTGCGGGCGTCTGCGGCTGCGTGCGTCTGCGGCTGAGTGGTGGTTTTGACGCGCCGCCCCGCAGACGCCCGCAAACGCACTCTGATTGAAGTATGTACGCGCGTTTGCGTCTGGCTGCGGCTGACTGCGGCGCTGCTATCTTCAGAGTGATTTTGGAGAACTCAGACTGATAATTGATAGTAATAAGTGTTTCAATATGCTCTCTGAGAAACCCGTTCAGTTGTGGTTATCGAGCTCCCTTCTCTTTCAAAGATCAGAATAGTGAATGCTCTTCGGGATGTTTTTTCGCTTTTCCTCCCACATTTCATTCTTCTTGCTTTTAAAAGCCTTTTCGATTCGAAAAGAGATGAAACGTTCAAATCATAAGAAAAAAATATGGAAAAACTTAATGAAAACCATGTAAATGACAAAGGATTACTTTTATTAATTATTATGAAAGAAACTGATATAAATTAAATGATGTTTTTTCAAGTGTGTTTGGGTTTAAGCACAATTGATTCTTACAGACGCAGAGAGCCGCCGCGGCCCTATTGAATCAATCCAATATTGCCGCTACCCCTGTTTGCGGCTGTTGGCGGCCCCGCGCGAAGCCGCCCACAGCCGCCCGCAGACGCCCGCAGCCGCTTTTGCCCGCAAAAGTATGAATGCCCGCCAAAACGCCGAGAGCCGCAGCCAGCCGCACATTCGATCAATAGTCTGAGGGCGCTATACTTATATCATATGCCGCCCGCAGACGCCCGCAGCCGCCCGTAGTATGTTTGGGCCTTAATACATTTTGAAATTGCAGTTTGAAGGACCGATGCGCTGAGATTGGTGCACATCATCGTCCTGATTTAAGGCAACACCACTAGATTTGCAAGGTTCTGCAAATCGCCTCGCACCACGTGGTAAAACTGGCTATATCATGGTTACGACTCAATATGGATCTCAAACCGGTCAATTGGTTGTGCTACCAGCCAACTGCACAGTTACGTATATCGTGTGAAACACATCAGAATTAGCAAACATTCAATGATAAAGTACTCATTTGTGATTCAGTTCTTCTTTACTGTGCAATTGAACATTGTTGGTTAACAACAACCGTGTCAAATGTGGAAAAAACGGCATACAAAGGCACGGCCGGTCAAAGCCGGAACACGAAATCAAATATTTATTCACACAATCAATACACATACGAACCGGACTGTGCCTTTTGTATTTTAGGGAAACATCATAAAAAGAACCGTACCTGTTCGATTCATCCTTATATTCCAACCAAATCGACATCAGAAACATTCATTGCACCTAAAGGAAATCAATGAAATACTAACCACTTGGGTTTTCTGAGAACTGCAGACAAGAATCACAGAGTGTCCACGTAATAGGTAGGAATACGACAAATAACCAGTTTTCCGTAACCCAACCGATTCACATTATAGGTTGGGTGATTTGCACCCATGCTCTATCATATAAATGCGGTTGGTTCACCAAAAAAACTTTCGTTGCACATTTGTCCGTGAACTCTCAAGTTTGATTACCAACCAAATATATTCATAGTCTGTTTCATGCGCTCGTAGACATTTACAGTATGACATATAAACTTTTTCATGTTTTTGACAGAGAAAATTCCGGTACACTTCTTGAATAGACTGACTCTATAATGTATGTGTCTACAAACGCATGAAACAGACTATGACGCTAAACTGGGCTCCGGTTGAATGAAGGACGATCAGCACCAGAAAGTGTGATACACCACATTTCTATGCAGTTGCAACAGAAAAAAAGCAACGCTTGGTTAACCGGAACCCCACTAATCTGTTAAAGAAGGACCGAATGGAACTCAAGCCCACTGCTGGCGGTGGTCAAATTCAGAAAAACTGCGTGGCAAAACCTGCGTCACGGAACCATGAGGGAGCGGAAACGAGGCAAGATATAGTTTTGTTACCAAAAAGTCGATTTAAAATTACGTGGGTAAATGTGAGATGAATCGATTCTGAGACTATACTAACGTAGTTCGATCAATACTCAATTTAGGAGTTCCATTCTGTCCACCTTTAACCCATCAGTTAACCAGAAACCCGATGAACGGCGAAATATACAAAGGCACGGCCGGAGAAAACCAGAACACAAATATCAAATATTTATTCACACAATCAATACATATACGAACCGGACCGTGCCTTGTAATTTCATAAACAAGATATGAAAATGAATCGTACCTGTTCGATTCATCTGAGATTCCAACCACGGCGACATCAACAACAGTCATGGCATCTGAAGAAAACATCAATGAAATACTGAAAACTACGGTTTTCTGACAACTGCAGACAAAAATAATGGACGTCTGCCAGGTAGAAATCGTGAACTGAACATGGTTTTCCGTAATCCAACCTATTAAGATAGGTGGGTGGTGTTTTGCACCCACATTCTAACATATAAATGCGGTTGGTTCACCAAAAAACCAGAGGTTCGTTGCACATTTGCCAGTGAACTCTCAAGTTTTATTGCCAACCAAATATATCCATAGTCTGTTGCATGCGCTTGTAGACACTTATAGTATGAACTTCCTGGTTTAAACTGTAAACGTTTCGAAACACTCCGTAGACAGATAGATTGCATACTGTACGTGTCTACAGACGCAAAAAACAGACTATATTATCATACCGGGTTCCGGTTAAACAAACGGCGATTGCCACCAGAAAGTGTTTTACAACACATTTCTAAACAGTTGCAAAAGAAGTGAGCAACGTTCGTTTAACCGAAACCCGACTAATCTGTTAAAGGTGGAATGGTCTAGAAAGTTAGCAGTCGTTATCTGTTAACTCACGGAACGATGAGTGAAAAGGGGGTGTTTTGTTTGATTACCAAACAATCGATTTGAAATTAAGTGAGTAAATGTGAGATGAATAGATTTTGAGACTACAGACTATACTAACGTACTTCGATCAATACTTAATTTTGGAGTTCCATTCTATCCACCTTTAACCGATCGGTTAACAAAGAACCCGATGAATTGGCAGAAAAAAAACGGTAAAAAAAGGCATGGCCAGCAAAACCAGAACACAAATATCGAATATTTATTCACACAATGAAAACATGTACAAACCGCACCGTGCCTTTTGTATTTTTATAAACAAGACATGTAAAGGTACCGTACCTGTTTGTATCCACTGAGATTCCGACTACGGCGCTATCAAACATCTTTCGAAGCACACATCTGCAAAGAAAATCATTCAAATACGGAATCGTCTTCACAGAGTAGAGTAGTATCTCCCTAACCGATAAAATTTATACTCTGTTTCTCGTAGTCGTGGACACTTACAGTATGAACTTGAAGTCACATTGTCATTCGAGAACGTACAATCATGAACTTGCATGAAACGTCTTTGTGATGAACTAAGAACACCTGGTTCTATGATGTTGGCATCGATACCGTAAGGGTCTACGAACGCGTGAAACAGTGTTTAATAAGTAACCGATTTGCGGCTAAAAAAAGGGTTCTGCTCAAGTGGTTACATTATCACTGAAATGAACAGTCACGTAAAACGTGTGATACAACACATCAGAAGTTGCGAACGTGCTATGATAATAGTCTTTTCCGTTCCCACTGAGACTCCTACAGCACAGCACGGATGCAGAACTTCCAGCACGTTTTAACCACGCAGACGATTTACCATTACAAATTACGTTGAAAAGATTTGGATAACGTTCAAGTTTGCAATAAAACAGTCATGTGGATAGAAAATTCGAATGTGTACTGTAGGAGTCTCAGTAGGAATGATGTCGTCTATATATTCCGTCTGACGGGTCTGATGCTACTTCATGTTTTGCGTGACTGTTCGGTTTCATTCGGTTAGCAGCCCGGTCAAAAACGGAAATATGGACAGGCACGGCCGGAGAAAACCAGAACACACATCAAATATTTATTCACATAACAAAAACATATACATGAACCGGACCGTGCCTTTTGTTATTTTGAAAACAAAACTGAAAAAAAGGAAACTATACCTGTTCATTTTCTCTGCCGTACGAGCCAGTCGGCAAATCAACTATTCTCTCGAAATGCCATGACGAATGCCCATCGGAATACTCCAGAATCCAGAAACAGCTGAAAAGTCGACTAAATGAGATCATTTGCGAACCAATAATCAATCAATACCCGAGCACAAAATTGGTCTTCCCTGAAATAGTTGCCCGTAATGCAACTGGTTCGCAAAGTACCGGTATGATTCTTGTCGGGTAAAATTTAAACAGGTGATAAGCGCAAAAATGCACGAAATCTATTGGAAAACAAAGTTGTCACAATAAAATCAACAAAACCAACCTTTTTTTGCCCAAATAGGGCCAGTCTCCATACAGCTGGTAGGATCAGCTGTCACCAAGTCGGCTGTCAACTCCACCGAGCGGGCCAATCCTGTTCATCTTCACACATAGAAAGACCCTAAAACAAAGAGATAGAAACTCACATCAACTTTTTCACAGTTAACAGGTACCATAGTTCTATTCATCTGAACGTCATCTAAAGTAGGAGCCGCAGTGATATTCGACACAAATTGAACGTATAAAGGAATCCAAATATCAAGGGTGCACCGAATTTGCAGTTTATACTTTTGAAGATGTTGAAATGGGTTGAACCGTTAAACACAAAGTAGTGAAATAATCAATATTTTCGAGTTATCAGTCTCTACTAGATGGATATATACATTCAGCTTATTTTCAACTTTATAATTCAAAATGTTGAGCAACTTGAATAAACGAAGTAGCTAGAAAATAATAGAAAAAATTCACATAAGTCCCACCTGCTTGAATGAATGACGTGTAGAATCCAGCTACGAACCAGTCGAACCAACCAGCTGTCACCCTCTTATTCTCTCAAAGGAACCAGCCGGTCATCCATGCGACTATCCTGCTACCCTATAACCAATAACAGAAAGCGCTAGTTTTACCGTTCAAAACAGCAGCAACTAGGAAAACTCTGTCCGTCGCCGCTGCACCCTCCACATTTCTCACAACTGGTTCCGAGACTTGAGACTGGCTGCGTGTCCAGTGTTCGGCCTTCCAGTCGGAGACTGTGGGGGTCAGAGATCAAAGGTCAACAATCATTACGGGCGCAAATCGTTCACGCCGACCCTCGCTAGACAGAAAAAGAAGGGGAAATTCACCGGACAACCTAGTCCTTGACGAATCGAACCGCTAACCAGTCAATGTCAAAGCGGAAGGTTCGGTTGCAACAGGCATTTCAACCACTCGGTTATTCAATGAAACCAAACCACTTTAAACTGAACGAGAACACAGCCATTCTCCGTTCTAGTGACAAGTGACTGGTGATCGAATCATTCGCTGAACAACGAGGCGGTCCCGAGCGATCCGTTCGGTTCCTTAGTAACCAGTTTGCGGTTCGGTTCGGGAAGGACGCGGTTATCGGGCGAATTCGCCGAAGAAATAAAAAAAATCACCTGATACATCCAAACTTGACCAAATAAAAAAAATATGACGTCATAGTTGTGAATCATCAGTGCTGCCTGGAAACAATACAAATTAAGCAAGAAAGGTTTTCTGACCTTAAGGTCACATTTAAAATAACAGCTCCGACTCGGTAAGTGTATAAAAACCGAGACACCGAGAGGTACATCAAATCGCAAATTCTGACAAACAATCAGTAAAAGTGAGAGTGTGGAAAGTAATGGATTTGATGCCTTTTTGAGTGCATATATTGTTTGAGCGAGGTGCTTGTCCCTCACTTCTTAGTGTTTCGCGATGCGTGAAAAATTCAAAAACTTCCGTAAAGATGAATACCCTTATATGCCGAAATAGTTCGAATACCAAATAGCGGCTCAATTCGAATGCTCAGTTTTGAAATGAATAAAGCTCACTTCAATTCCATCTTCATCAGAAATCGATGCCAGTCTGATCTGAACCTTCACTTGTATTCCAAACCACTGCCTGCAAAATTCACGGAGGAACAGCACTCAGGACATGTTCAATGGGAGAAGTTCAGGAAACTAAGTAACTACAACTAGAAAACTTGTTTCAAAATACCTCTAATGGATTGCCTATCTAAATACAAACTTCAAAAGACACTAAACCTTGAAACGACTGTTATAAAAACTCCAAACCTTAACCAACTACCTCAATCTAAAGTTTCATTTCATTCTGAACTTTTCCATTGAACCTGCCAACACACTTCTCAGGTCCACGTTCCGCATGGCCGTCGAACAGTACAAAAGATGCGTATTGATTGGGTCAGCGTTGACGCCGAACAAAATCAATACGCACATCTCACTATTGACGCCCATATGAAACTTCGACCTACGGGCCTCTTTATACTTTTTGTCGGCGGCAGATACATGGAGCAAGGTATGATCGTAAAGTAACCATACGTTCTCAGTGTATCTGTCGCAGACTGAAAAAAAAGTATGAAAATGCCCTGAAAAGTGTGGAAAAAGCCCTAAAAACCCGAAAAAAGTAATAAAAGGTAAAATAAACTGACTCTGCCCTGCCCAAGCCTTCTTTGTCCTTTGTCGCATTGTCCCTCGGACCAGCGGGCTAAAAGCCCCACCGAATCCTGAAAATAGACCCCCCCCCCCTCAAAAGAGCGCTCCGGACTTACAAACGCACAGAAAGGAGACAAACTGCAATTCCGCGGTCTCACGTCTGCGTCTCTCATTTGGAACCACCGCAGAGAGCGGTAGATCGGAGAGAGGCGAGACGGTTAGAGACCCGAAAAGGGGTGGTGATGGGTCGCGGTTGGCACATGGCAGCATAGGCCGGGTAACTGTACCAGGGGGAATTGCCTGGGTACAGACTATGGACCATTGCCAACCGCTTGCCATCTGACGAAAAGGGACCACCTTGTTTTCTGACGGAATTGCAGTCGGGCAAAGCCAATTTTTCGGGTTAGTACGGTGAGTAGGACGAGAGGTGAGAACGTGAGACGTGAGAATGTGAGAGGTGAAAACGTGAGCACACGTGAGAACACGTGAGAGGGTGAGAAAGGAAAAGAACGAGTAGGAACAAGTAGGAAGGATGGGGACCGGACAAGAACGGTGAGAGATGAGAAGAAAGGAACGAAAGAAAAAAGAAAACGAGTAAAAACGAGAGAAGAAAAGAAAAAACGTGAGAGGTGAGAAGGAAAGAAGAAATAAAGACGAAAAAAAGGCGAGAGGAAAGTCGCCCGCGCAAAAAAAAAGAAAAGTAGAAAAGTAGAAAATGAAAACATAACAAGTTAGCAAGGATAAAACGGAAAAAGAGTAAAACTATATAAATGGATAAAACTATAGGGAATGGGTAAAAATAAAGTACTAAGGAGAACGGATAAAACTATGGAGAGGAGTTGAACTAAACAGAATGGATAAAAATTAACTAGAAGGGATAAAACATAAAACCTAAGAGAACCGATAAAACTGAAACAGACGGATAAAACTACATAGAATGAGTAAAACTAACTAGAACGGATAAAACTAGAGCTAAAAGTTGAAACTAGGAAGAGGACTTAAACTAAACAAAATGGTCAAAACTAAATTGAACGGGTAAAACTAGACGGGATGGATGAAACTAACTAAAGGACGGGTAAAACATGAAAATGTGGATAAAACTATAAAAACGGCTCAAACTAGACAACATGGATAAAACTATAGAGAATAAATGGAACTTAAGAAAAGCCTACAACTAAGGAGAACGAATGGAACCTAAACATAAGAGAGATAAAACTAAAGATAATAATGAATAAAACCAGCTCAAACGGATAAAACCATTAAAACTTAAGAGAACGAATAAAAACTGGATAAAACTAGGGCTAATACTTATTAACTAACTAAACTAATTAAAACTGCGAAAAGTGAAAACCCAGCCAAAATCCCAGAATCTGCTGCTCGACCGAACACAAATCGATACGTTTTCAATCGATACTTCCACCACGAGTGAGAGAGATACATCTTCCAACTTCCAGAGAACCCGGTGACAGAGTAGGAAGCAACTGAAAAAAACACAAATAAGTCACCATTCGTTAAACTCGAGTTTTAAACGTTTCAAACAATTTCGGGCCGTAACCACAAAATTTGGAGAAAACGAAAAGTTTGCTCAACTGTCACTTTGTCAGCAAGAACCCACCGATATGCACGAAATATGATGTAAGCGGAATAGGATAGCTAATCTCACCTCATACAAAAGACGAAAGAACTCCTTTTGAAGATGCGACAGAGAAGAGGAGAACTACTCGGGGGAAACGACTGACGAGGGAGAAGAGGGCCCAGAGAAGACAGACGAACAGGAAACCGGGGAACCAGGAATCTGAAAACGAACTCATTTAGGAACATTCCACAATAACAAAAGATGAATTACTGAAGATAACGAAAGATTACAGAAGATAAACAAAAGATAAATCACCAGTACAACTTTGCCTAGCTAGTTTTGTGATCCGGCTATTGTTGATAGAAAAAGTGATATGTATATACACATAACATCTGGTTGATGAAAGTAAACTGATGCTCACCTATCTAGAATCCAGAATCGGTAGATCACAAGAGACGACAGACGGACAGAGAAAACTGCGACAGAAAAAAATACCAGTGACAACGTTGAAGAGGCTTCTGTAATAAAAAACATTATAGAAAACAGTGAAAATAGTGTTAAAATCGACAATACACCTGTTTTTAATATGGTACAAAAAGTATAAACTGGAAAAATCGATAATTCTTACCTTATGCACAGAAGAAATTCCGTCACAACCATTATAGAACGGGAAGGAAGGGCGAGTGGATGCTTCCAGATAACCAACAGAAAGAAAAGACGACCATCAATCGGAAACGATCGGCGATATGAGCTGCTGCAAAGGGAGAGGGTTATAAACAATACATTTAAAACTTATATTAATCAACTTGAACAAGAAGGAAAGTGGTCCAATTTCAACCTATTATTCAACTTCTTCCTCAGAATTGAATGATCATTAGGAAAACGCATGGGAAAACCAAAACAACCCAAATAGCTATGAATCGTGAATGAATATGTATTCTCACCATTTGAGGAGAGCAGCGGGATGAATTGACCAGATACAAGCGAGAGGAGATCAACATCGATGAGACCAATGATCAAAGATCATTCCAGACAGATGCAGCAGACTGTGAGAGACGGCGGACGAAGGCGGAATGCGACGGAAGGGCGAGACGACTCGATGCGAAAAGACGCAGAGAAACAGAGACACTCTGAAAGAGGACACTGGTAAGACTACATCTTCATATAAGATGAGATTGGAGCAGCTAATGATACTAGAACTAAAAACCAGCTTCATACACATGATAAGACAAAGAAGGTAGAAAATATAGCTTAGATAGAACAAGAAACAAGATATAAATGAGGGAAACCAACAGAAATGACAAACTAACCGTTTGTTTGTGAGTGTTGATCCTCCGTCTTGGTGGGTGGCAAAAGGGGAATGAGCCAGCTGGTTGAAATTCCGCGATGATTGGAGAGGGTTGGTTGGGTTGAAGGCGGGTCAAAAGGGGTGTCGCAAAGTTTATTGGTTTATTCTATTCAATTCAACTCTACTCAAATAACTCAACTCGGTTCACTCTTTTTCGAGCAAACGGCGACATTTAGTACCAAAGGTTGTTCCCAAATAGGAAAATCGCAAATCATAATGGTTCCACACTTTTTGTGCGTTCCTTGCGATTGTGGAAATTAAAGGCCTCGAAAGATTTAGACGAAAGAGGTCCCCTCAGAGGAATGTCGCAAATTTAGTTCAATTCGGTTCTCTCTTTTTTGAGGTACCGGCGACATGTAAAAAAGGGTGTCCCAAGGGGGAAAATCGCATATTCTGAAAGGGACCACATTTTGAGTGGTCCTGCGATGAAGGTAGAAGAGAGAGATCCCACTCGGTGGTTATAAAGGGGTCCAACTCTGTGGAAATATCGCAATTTCAGTATTTCCGGCCAACTCAATTAGAGAGGAGCGGGCGATATGAGAAACGCGCCTCCTACAAGAAATAACCGCCAAATTCAAGGAGGCTTGAATTGGACGGGGCTGCTTATGGTTCTACTTATAATAATAATAATGAATATAGAAAAAGACAGGATACAAAAAGGGAGAGAGGGCAAACAGGAAAACAAAGCAAGGCCGAGGAGGGAGGGTTTTTTTTTAATTTTTGTTTTATTTCTTTCTTTTTATTTCTTTTCGTTTATTTATTTATTTCTTTTTATTTCTTTTTGTTTTATTTAGATTTTTTTTATTTTTGTTTTTTTTTGGGAAAAAGAAGAAAATGAAACTATGGAACGAAACTAAACTAATACTTGCAACGCGAAAAATCTAATATCACTACTGAACCATAGCAGCCGCGCATAGATATAAATACAACTACTTCTACTACGAAATATACAACACAACAAACAAAAAATATAGAAAATGAGCTAAACACGACTAGAGATAAACGACTTAGAGAAACGAGAGACATGGTTAGACTAGGAACAAGAGGCAGAAAACGGGGTTCGTCATGCGTCGCGCACTGTATTGAGTGCAAATCTCTCTGGACGGCCCATTGTCAGAACCTCTTGCGGGGAACCACATGTAACCATGTCTCATTTACGACTAGAAAGAGACTAAAGAAAGACTAGATAAAAAGAATGACCACAAATAAATAAAATACCGGTAGAAGGACGACATCGAAACTGGAGGGCGGAGTATACAGAGGAGACCAAACACCATTTTACATCGGAGAGGGGCATCTGGACATCAAAGCACGGAGCATACAAAGAAGAGGGGATGAGGGATGGAGGGCGACTATTGATCTGAAACAAAGAAATAATCAATAACAACTCAAGAAAATCGATAAATTGTCCCTCGGCTTAGAGCAATACATACAGAGTACCGGCTGATGAGTAGAAAACTGCTCGTGAACTGTCAATATAATTGTTACATCTGTAACCGGTAACCAGTAGTCGTCTGGGCATACTCCAGTGATGTGCCCATATAGCCATAAATAATCACAAACTGACTCCTTTTCGCCAAAATCCGGAGAATCGTCTAACTTCTACGCAAAATTATGAATTTTGACAAATCTATTATGAAAAAAGGGTTCCGTTCTGTACGATATTCACACACCTCACTGGTGCGTACTTTTGGGCACACATCAGACCTCAGAAACGTGCGGATTTCGCATCGAATATTCAATAAATTCAAACTGTACGCTGTTTCATCTTGACCTTTACATGAAATGATAGTCAAATCACGTGCAACGTGTAGAGCCCGATAAAGAGCAAAGACAGCTAAACGAATTCTGACTTTTTCCGTTTCAAACCCAGTGCTTGTGATACTCAATATGACTTGTTGTAAGAAAAGACCAACGCTGATCATGATATATCACAAATTTATGATAACTATCTATACATGATAACAACAACAATAACAAGGTATGATCAAAGTAACATATTATGATAAACTACGAGGAAACTATTTGGAAGTGCTTGCATTTCTACTTCACGCATTCAGGGTTTACGAAAACACGACAAAATGTTTTTTTTACTAGCAGATAGCAAAAAAGCAGACACTCTAGTACTGGTTAGATTCCATTTGAAATAGTATGTGAATGCACAATCAAAACGCATTCTCCTTGAAAAAAATAAAAGGCTACACAGAACGAATTCCGCTCATGACAGGAATTGAAAACTGCGAAGATCAAATACAAGTGTACTCATTTGAATCGTACTTCATTATGTACTAGGTTTTGCTAAAGAACTCGATTAACTCTAAAAAAGTGGGAGATTTAGTTACAAACATGGAAAGTAATTAAAATACTGTTTACTGTAACGTAGGATGAAACAAAATGTCAGCCTCTAGTGAATATCTAAATATTTAATCTAACACAAGATAAAAATTTACGTAGCGAAAATATCTAACAATAACGTATGCTAAATGCTACGGTTCTAAAATGATGTATAATTAAAAAATAAAAGAGCTATCCGATCTAATAGACAATAAATTTCAAAAAGTGAACCGACTTCATGTTACAGATAAGGAGATAAGGCTCCATAAGTCCATTCCCTATTTGTTGTGAGAAAAGGCGACGAGGAAAGGCTGATGGATGGACTGGTCTTCTAACTTCGAAGAAGGTGAATATTCTGAAAAAAAATCGAATTTTATATTTTAGTTTACCCATTACCCTGGGTTTCAAATCAACAATGCACTCCTCTGCCATGATGGCTATACCAGAAAACCATTTTTGATAATAGCATACCTACTCAATATGAGCAACCTCAACATAAAACACAAAGGCCAATTGTCAGAATAAGAGTGTATGATGGTACAATTAACGTAACGTTCTGAAACGAGTATAGATAGTTTAGATACTAGTGTTCGCCAAACGCCAAAAAAACCGTATTGCAATGAAACAATGATTCCCTGACATCTGCTTACCTTACTGTAATAGTGGGCACGGGAACGACTGAATTGAGGATAGAAAACTCGAAACCAGTGCTGACTGAAAACAAAACAATCAAAACAAATTCAGTTTCGCGAGAAAAGCAAACAAATAGTAAGAATACATAATGAATATTCAAAGAAAAAATTAATAATTTGTACAGATAGTTTTAGAAATGAGAATTTGAAAAAATAAAGCCGAATCATTTTTTCTTTTTCTTTCGGAAACTGGTCTTCAAAAGACGCAGAACAGCAGACAGGATGAGAATACGAGAGCGGCAATCAGAGTAAGAGAGAGAGAGAAAGATAACAAGTGAATAAACATCTTTGAGTATAGCGAGAGAGAGTAGAATTAACAAAAAAGTAAACATTTAAGCAGTTTTCAAAAAACGTTTTCACCGCCGTCGGGATAGTTCTTCCGCTCTGTAAACAACGGGTGTCCGGCTTGTAATAGCATTTTCCGTAGGAAACAATTGAACAGCTGTTTCGCTTTTGAGTCGCGATTGATTGTTTTATATTTCCTTCTCATTTTAGTTTCTTTTCAACTCGAACCCATTTTTTGCTTAGATGTTTTTCATTATTGGATGAGTATGTTAGATTTCAGGGTTTTAGCCAGTACGTATTGTCTCAAGCACTTGTTTCGGGTTAATTGTGTTCAATTTCAATAGTTATTCGCTCGCGGTTTTATCTTTCGTACATAACTGAGCGATTTTTCACATTTCTACCCCTTCGTCATCAACCGTTCTTCAGAAAAAGTAAAGTACCTGATGTTATTGATCAATAGAAGCGACCCATTATTCCTCGGCTGAAGAGTCCCATCACTTTTACTGAAACAGATATAATTGCTGACAGCGCACATCAGAATATTCCCCTCCATAGACTACGCATTTGATTTCCACACACAATAAACTTTTTTTCGCATATGAACATCTAGTTAATATCATAATAACTATATTGTGTATTGTCGACTCGATTCACACCTATCTCAGAATACAGAATCCTTCCATCTCACAGTGTCTCTCTGTACAGTCATTGTTTTGGGATAGCTATATATATATATATATATCCAATATACTACTATCTATGGATGAAAAGTAACCGAATGTACCTGTCAGGTCCTTCACCACGTGTCCGATGGTGTTGGTAAGGGCGGTGAGGGTGGTGGTCGGCTGGCGGGAAGGGACGAGGACGGTGGAGGAGTCGGACTGGGTGGACGCAGACTGGAAAACGGGAACTTCATGAGAGAAGGTACGCATTCTATGCAATTTATCATACTGATGTAGATCTGCATTCTCTATACTGATCTAGGTCGTACATTTTCCTATTATTTTTATTTTTTAATATACTATATTTTGTATTTCATTCTTCTCATTCGCTCGAGTTTCAATTTAGGCCAAGAAGTGTACCAGAATCCATTACGACCATTACTCTGTTGTGGTGTTGGTAGGCACATGTTAGTGAGCTGTGACTGTTCTGCAAAAGGGAGCCTGTTTTTCCATGTAAATACGTAACAATTCCTAATGTGGCATTGAAAATTAGATCATTTCTCTGATATGGGCCGAACGGGAGGCCTGATTCTAATGTTGACAGTCCAGCAGAAAGACGTTACTTCTACTATATATATTATAACTTGTAAAAGGGGGTGGGGGTGAAAGTAGATAATACCTCTTGGCCCTGATCCTGGTATTGATCGTCCATAAGTGTGATGTCATCGACCAGGGGGGCTTCGAGCGCATCCTCGAACTCGGAATGTCGTTCCTCCTCCTCCTCTTCCTCTCTTTCTCTCTGCTCTCTTTCCCTCTCCTCCTGCTCATTGGCCAACTTCGCGGCTCGCTGGGCGGCAAAGAACTTTTTGATGGGCTGAAAAGTAATGTGGGTTAGGCTCAAACGATTTGAAACCTTTTCGCGATATACTCTGAATTTGAGTTCATCTGAATTCTAAACACAAGACTGAGCGTAGTACCGAAAAATGGACTGAAAATTACTATTGATTGAGAAAACCGTTTCATAGGAGCCTCAATGCTGCAGTTCTGCAGGAACGCTGTTCGGATTGCGCGAAATCGTAAAAAAGTGGTCCCGTTTTGCTGATTTCAGAACAATTAGCCGAAGTTTAATGTAGAATCTCGGTTTTCCTTGTATTTTTGTCGGAAAGCTGGCTGTTTTCATAGAAAGGTGTGTACGCAACCTCATTTATACTCTTTGAAGACTTTATTATTTTAGAAACCGTACCGGGTTGGGATGTCTTCTCGCTGGCGGGTAGTAGTGGTCGGGATCTGATTCCGAATCGCTCTGAAATAGGAAACAGTTCAGGTAAAAACATTCATAAATCATACAGTAAAGTTGTCAGAAAAGACATAAATAACTCACAAAAGGGCCTTCTTTCCGTCAATACAGGACCGATTTGCATTTGATGTCAAATCATCAACTTTCGTGTTTTATATAAAAAAAAAACGAATTAGTTTTCGCTATAAAGTCACAACATTGCGTGTGTATGACAACAACTTGCAAATGTCAGGCCAACGTACCTCCCGGAGGATGTCGGATGTTGTGGGACGGCGGTAGAACCGGCTGTCAGCTCGAGATACTGTAGCGACGGGGCGGTTGCGACGGAGAAGGGGAGAGGGAGCACGGACAGCGGAGGGTGCCTGACAACGAGACGGTTCAGGTGGGGGTTTGTTTACTCATTCATGTATTCATCTTAACTCAAATGGTACGAGGTATTCGTCGTGCATTTGCACAAATAAAAGTCATGTCTATGCTAAGACTATGCTCGAGAGCTGAAAATCAACTAAAGGGGTCTCCCTTTGCAAAACAAGCTAACATGGTGTCGGGTGTATGTAATCATATTTCGCTGTGTTTGTAGTTTGATCCCCTACTTTTCCGTCAACTTTTGTAAATTGTCTGTTGAGAGATCAAACTACAACCCAACCATTTCCTATATAGTACTTCTAATAGACGAACTAACCACTGAGATGTGTGTGGCGGGTGTCCTGCTGTACACACTGTGGCGCCGGTCCCCATTTAGCAGCTCCTGAACGAGAAATCAATATAAAAAATCGATATTTTACAGGACCAATCGGTAGTGCCAGCTGGTGATGTCTGTTCGCTCATCTACTATACTTAAGCGGAGTGAAGAAATTTCACAGAAGTAAGTGGGATATACAGTAACCCTTACTTTTCAAATGTGATATTGGTACTTACCGTGAGTAGGTCTCCGCTCTTCTTGGCTGATGAGGAACCGTCCTGAAAACATGGAACTGTTGAAATGTGGAAAAAAGTGTTGGGCTGTACTGGTTCTATTAAATTTCAAAATCGCGGTTGTTCGCAATCAAACATCAGACTAAATAGTTCAAATCCACAAAACGGCTTCCACTTTCGTATATTTCGAGCGATTTTGCTATGTGTTTTTCAATCAAATTTTTCGAGCGAAAAGGTATTGAAGAATCGAAAACACACCTAAACTCAGGAAATGATGCTGGAAATTTCAACAGCTTCACGTATGTTATAGTATGTCGGATAACAAACAACCCACCTCAGATGAGTTGGACCTCCTTTTCCTCGACTGGCCCTGACCAGATGTTGATGGATGGTTGGGCCCGTACTTGATGACAAACTCCTCCCCACTGCTGGATGACTGGAAATCAATAATTTAAAAGTAAGTTAAGTTCATGGAATGAGTGGAAATTGAACAGAACACGTAACCAATTTTCCACTAACCTGGTATGTCAATGAGAACTTTGCTTTATAACCGTAACCGCCACACCAATCTTTCAACCTTGCACGTTATTTCTAGGTTATTTACCAGTAAAATCACCTGGTTCTCAAATTTGTTATCTAAGTCTGAGGCTATGTGGTATTTTAAAAGATATCTGCTAAATGTACCTGAGCGGGGGTGTGGTAGGAAGTTTGCACCGAGTAGGGCAGTGTCAGTCCGCTGGTGGTGGGCGACGAGCTGCCGGTAGTGGTGCGGGTGGAGGTGCCGGTGGTGTTGGCGTCTTCGGAACCGGAACCGGCTGGGGAGCGGGTGGCAGTGGTGGTGGTGGAACCAGCCGACCGGGACGGTGAAGAGGTGGCGATGGAGCTGGTGGTGGATGTTGATCTCGACCTGAATAATAATAATAATAAGTTTATTAATTTTCTGTATCGTACGAGCTAGCATATTGAATCAACGTTTCTTCCCAAATGGAT
The DNA here is from genome assembly GCA_964036275.1 of Litoditis marina. Taxonomy (NCBI): domain Eukaryota; kingdom Metazoa; phylum Nematoda; class Chromadorea; order Rhabditida; family Rhabditidae; genus Litoditis; species Litoditis marina. The sequence goes on along the minus strand of OZ038439.1, from coordinate 12,834,390 downwards.
GTTTTATGCAAGTGAAGCGTAACGTGTGACTGTAGTACAAAAAGTAGTCCGTTTTTCGATTTGAATAGGTCAAACTTCACGGTTTTGAGCCAAAATTAGACACGTTTAGACGAAAGAGAAGGAAAATCCTATACGAACACATAGGTAATATACAGTACCTCGACCGTGACCTCTGAAGTCGTCCGCGGGTCCGGTTTGACCTGAATTTGTGCACATTCCGGTCCGCGCGTTCCGCTGTTTCCGACCTCATGGGGTTCGGGGCCTCGAAGCCAAACGCGCGAATGATCGCGTTGGCGAGCCGCGTCTGAAAACGGTGTATTAGTAATAATAATGTAATATAATAGTGATAATAGTAATCTTTCACCGCAACTATTTTAGCCGTTTGTTACTTCATTGATTTAAGTTCAACCGAAATGTATTCCAAAAAGTGGCAAAAGTGGTGTTTTCCCCTCAATATGTGTACCTCATTCTCAATTAATTTCAAGATATAGCAACCAAATTTCTAATCAAATTAGGTCACGTACGTTAAAATTATACGGGCAGGTGTTTTCACGCATACTGTCTGACCAAGGTCTAATATCTGTTGACTAATTGTGAATTCCTCTAATTTTTCAGCGGTTTTCATGGTCGACCGATATGTGCAGCCATCTTTCTTCACTCCAATGGAAAGTTCCCGTGAAACACAGCAGGTTTGGCAAAATGTGAGTTTTTTTAAATTTTATTCCTGGTCTTTTACACCGTTAGTCAATTGCACAGTCACGTGAAGCATGTGAAACACAACAAAACTCGGAAACGTGTAATGACAAAGTGCACGTTGCCTCATTAGAATGCCAACTTCACGTGACTATTCAATTCATCTCTAGTATAATCATTTAGTTCGGCCCAATTAGATAGTGTCTCACCACTCCTCTCCTGATTCTCGCTGTTCTTGTGGGAGGCGGGGAAATACGACCACGGGGGTGTCGGCGGGGATCGTTGAACTGCAAATAACACGTTTTAAGGGGGAGGGGGCAATGACCTATTTGTAGTTTGATCACCAGACACAACAGAAATGCTTCAATCCTGGTAGGAACGTAGTGGGATCAAACTACAAAGCGAAATGAGAGAACATGCACCGTATAAGTTTGCGTTTCGAATAGCACCTTCTATAGATTGAATGTAGACCAAGGTGATTTGATACATTGATAGTTGATTTTATACATTCGAGCTACTTCTCGTGAAATAGTCACAGTACGTACAAACACTAGTGTATCACTAGACATTATCGAAAGCTCCTGAAAGTATTGTAATCATACTGTAGCACTCCATGCTAGAATGCCAATGACTATCGTTCCCTTGAAATACTAAACTCCATCTCTCTAGACATGATTAGAACCGCCTTAATGTATTGTAATCATACGGTAGCAGTGCAAGCTAGAATGAGAATGACTATCTTTCACGTACCGCCACTTCTCCACTGCTCCTTCTTGCGTGGGGGGCCCTGACCTTGCGACTGGTGGTGCTCACCCGTCTCTTCTTTTTACGCTCCGCGGACGCTCTCTGAAAAAAGTAATTCCGATTATTTATAATAGTAGAAAGTTGATTTTAGCAAACGCACCAGGTCAATTAGATTCCCCCTAACCACAGCATTCAAAGTGCCTGGAAACCCGTATTCCTCTCTGACTAGAACAGTTTTGTAGGTCGTTTCGGACTTTTCTAATCGATTTCAGTTGTAGTAGTTCGCTAGATTCGTTTCAAATAATTGGTTTGACAGAGAGAAAACCACACTCTCAAATAGGCCTTTGTTACAGAGGGAGTGAAGTGAACTCACGGTGTTATTGCCAGCTGGTGAGATGCCGGCTAGAGCGCGGGAGGTGGCAGGAGAGGGGGTGCGAGAGACGGCGGCAGTGGAGGCGGGAGAGAGCGAGGTGCGGGCTGCTGGGCGAGGTGGTGATGGGGTGCGGGCCACAGCAAACCCAGGACTGGGAGATGGAGACCGGCTGCGGCTGGTAGCAACCGGGGTGGTGGTGCGGACAGCCTGGAAATCACAGGTAAAATAAACTGGCGCTGACCCTTGCTCACGCTCGTTTTAGAAGCTGAAACGGTTTGAAACACGATAAACTGGAGGAGTAATCACTTTTGCAGAATACCCACATTCAGTTTAGTTGGTATTGACCTATTCAGCTATGCTGGAGACAGTTTTCGTATACTACTGGAACAGTTTCGTGAGTACAGCGTTTCGATGGCAAACTTTTCACTCTATTAAATTTTCGAACAGATACGATACTGTACATCAATGCTCAGTTAAAGTTGTTATCTAGATCCGTTTTATAGAGAGAAACCCGCTCTAAATAAACTTTTCTCATAGAAGGAAACTCACGGTGGTTGCAGCGGGTGACGGGCTGCGGGCGACGGCGGTGTGGACCGAGGGGCTGCGGCTGGCACCAACCGCGGTTGTGGTGGTAGAGGGCGGGGTGCGCGCAGCCGCGAACCCGAAGCCGGGCGATGGACTCCGGCTGGTAGCCACGGCGGTGACGGGAGTGGGGCTGCGGCCTACCGCGGTGGTGGGTGAGGGCGAGCGCGCAGCTGGTGGCAGTGCTGCGGCGACACGCGGGGCGGCACGGCGGCGGCGACGTGGCCGGGATCGCAAGGTGGCATTGATGTCGAACGACCGCGTGTGTGCCAACCTCTGTAACACAGAAATCGATATTACGTCGAATTACAAACAAAGGAAAACTGTTGATTCTCTCGGAATAGGTACTATAGGTGTTGCGAATGATAGGGTATAGGTAAAACGAGGTGCTGTTTATTCGTTCAGTTGGAACTAGTTTCTGACTAACTCAACGAAACAGGGTATTGTTTTGCTAAATAGTATCAGTTAACGTTTCAGCGTCTATTTAATATATAGTTTTGGAGAGGTTTATCGAATAGAAGTACTTCCCCTCTCCTTCCTTCTAACTAGCTGTCAGCAGTGTACCCGATCTAATGAAGAGAAAACCAATATTTCATTACAACTTCCGGTTAAAATCCTGGGTTATGACCAATTTGTCCTGTCAAACGGGGAAACCAGTTTAATTAGTGTAGTTTGTAGTCTGATAACTTACCGCCTGGTTCAGTTCGCTGTAGAACCCGGGTGGAGGCAGGACACGGCGCTGGAATTACATAAATTATACTCAAATTGTCACGGTACGGCACATACTGTATATCATAATTTCTTCTGTGTGAAATGGTAGAATCAGCGTTTAGCTCCCAACTTTGCACTTATAAAACATACTTTCAGATGTACAGTATGTTCACGCCATTTGCCGGATCACACAGCAGGAAAGAAGAGCTACAGTAAGTTTTCAAAAGTTTTCAGATAAGTATTTGGTCAGTTGCCTTTCTTATGGAAATAGTTGTTTTATGTGAATTTAGAGAGAGAAGGGTTTGGTTGTATGTAGCTTGGCCACACACATCATAAACTTGAAACTACAGTACTCTTTCGAACGTTTTCAGGCAACATGAATTATTTTCTAAGATCTACGTAGAATGACCATACACAGCAGACAATGTTAGCTACAGTAAGTTTATCAAAAGTTTTCAGGTAACTACTATATGGTAAGTTACGTAGCCTACTCGATCAAAATAGTTGTGGTGAGTAATTCCAGAGAAAAATGGATGAGTATGTATGTAGCATGACCATACACATCACAAAATAGAAGCTATAGTATGATTCCAAAAGTTTTCAGGTAACCACTATATGGTAAGTTACGTAGCTTACCCAATCAAAATAGTTGTGGTAAGTAATTCCAGAGAAAAATGGATGAGTATGTATGTAGCATGACCATACACATCACAAAATAGAAGCTACAGTATGATTCCAAAAGTTTTCAGGTAACCACTATATGGTAAGTTACGTAGCTTACCCGATCAAAATAGTTGTGGTAAGTAATTCTAGAGAAAAACGGGTCAGGATGTACTTAGCTGGACCGCACACAGCAGAAATAATGAGCTACAGTAGTTTTCCCAAAAGTTTTCAGGTAACTACTATATGGTAAGTTACGTAGCCTACTCGATCAAAGTAGTTGTGGTGAGTAATTCTAGAGAAAAATGGGTCAGGATGTACTTAGCTTGACCGCACACAGCAGAAAATATGAGCTACAGTAGGTTTCCCAAAAGTTTTCAGGTAACCACTATATGGTAAGTTACGTAGCCTAATCGATCAAAATAGTTGTGGTGAGTAGTTCTAGAGAAAAATGGGTCAGGATGTACTTAGCTTGACCGCACACAGCAGAAAATATGAGCTACAGTAGGTTTCCCAAAAGTTTTCAGGTAACTACTATATGGTAAGTTGCGTAGCCTACTCGATCAAAATAGTTGTGGTGAGTAATTCTAGAGAAAAATGGGTCAGGATGTACTTAGCTTGACCGCACACAGCAGAAAATGTGAGCTACAGTAGGTTTCCAAAAGTTTTCAGGTAACCACTATATGGTAAGTTACGTAGCCTACTCGATCAAAATAGTTGTGGTGAGTAATTCTAGAGAAAAATGGGTCAGGATGTACTTAGCTTGACCGCACACAGCAGAAATAATGAACTACAGTAGTTTTCCCAAAAGTTTTCAGGTAACTACTATATGGTAAGTTACGTAGCCTACTCGATCAAAGTAGTTGTGGTGAGTAATTCTAGAGAAAAATGGATGAGTACATCGGAAAATTGGGCACCCGGAAAAACCTAGGGTGTTTCGGGGAAATGGAATTTCCGGGAAATCCCCGAGAACGTTCAAGGTATTTTCAGGGTGAAATAGAGGTATAGACTCTTTCAGGGAAACTCAGTATCAGGGAAAAGTGCGGGAAAAATATGATAAAATACCCTACAAATTCTCGATAATTTCAGGGTAACTCAGCATCGGGAAAAAGCATCGGAAAAATGGCATGAATAAGCCTTTCGCCGCGGCAATCGCGTAACCCGTACTAGATACGGCGCGGCCAGGGGTGCCGTGATTTGATATTTTGGAAATTATCAGCTCAACATCGGGGTCTGAATATCCATCGGGATGATACAATGAAGTTCATTTCATGAAGTTTTCACTAATGAAATATGCACTTCTATTCTCTTCATATATTATTAATATATTGAAAAATATTTTTTAGAAAAATATTTTTCAAGAAAATATATTTTTGATAACGTTTTCGAAAAATACTTTTACCAAGAAAAATATCTTATTAGTTTTTTCAATCACGTGTGAAAAATTTCTGAGAAGTTACTGAGAAATTGTAAGGTGACAACCGGGAAATTCCCGGGATTTTTCCCTGTTTTCACCTTCTTTTCGCTCTGATCATTTCGCGAAATGATCCCGGAACGATTGAGGTAGAATCGGGGAAAAAATCGGGGAATTTCAGGGAAACCGGCGCTCCTGTGTATGTATGTAGCATGACCATACACAGCAGAAAATAAAAGCGACAGTATGATTCCAAAACTTTTCAGGTAACCACTATATGGTAAGTTACGTAGCCTACTCGATCAAAATAGTTGTGGTGAGTAGTTCTAGAGAAAACTGGGTCAGGATGTACTTAGCTTGACCGCACACAGCAGAAAATATGAGCTACAGTAGGTTTCCCAAAAGTTTTCAGGTAACTACTATATGGTAAGTTGCGTAGCCTACTCGATCAAAATAGTTGTGGTGAGTAATTCTAGAGAAAAATGGATGAGTATGTATGTAGCATGACCATACACATCAGAAAATAGAAGCTATAGTATGATTCCAAAAGTTTTCAGGTAACCACTATATGGTAAGTTACGTAGCTTACCCAATCAAAATAGTTGTGGTAAGTAATTCTAGAGAAAAACGGGTAAGGGTGTACGTAGCATGACCATACACAGCAAAAAATGGAAGCTACAGTCTGATTCCAGAACTTTTCAGTTAACTACTATCTGGTAAGTTACGTAGTGTACTCTATCAAAATAGTGGTGGTAAGTAATTCTAGAGAAAAACGGGTAAGGGTGTACGTAGCATGACCATACTCAGCAGAAAATAAAAGCTACAGTATGATTCCAGAACTTTTCAGGTAACTACTAAATGGTAAGTTACGTAGCCTACTCGATAAAAATAGTTGTGGTGAGTAATTCTAGAGAAAAATGGGTCAGGATGTACTTAGCTTGACCGCACACAGCAGAAAATATGAGCTACAGTAGGTTTCCCAAAAGTTTTCAGGTAACTACTATATGGTAAGTTACGTAGCCTACTCGATCAAAATAGTTGTGGTGAGTAATTCTAGAGAAAAATGGGTCAGGATGTACTTAGCTTGACCGCACACAGCAGAAAATGTGAGCTACAGTAGGTTTCCCAAAAGTTTTCAGGTAACTACTATATGGTAAGTTACGTTGCCTACTCGATCAAAATAGTTGTGGTGAGTAATTCTAGAGAAAAATGGATGAGTATGTATGTAGCATGACCATACACATCAGAAAATAGAAGCTATAGTATGATTCCAAAAGTTTTCAGGTAACCACTATATGGTAAGTTACGTAGCTTACCCAATCAAAATAGTTGTGGTAAGTAATTCTAGAGAAAAACGGGTAAGGGTGTACGTAGCATGACCATACACAGCAAAAAATGGAAGCTACAGTCTGATTCCAGAACTTTTCAGGTAACTACTATATGGTAAGTTACGTAGCCTACTCGATAAAAATAGTTGTGGTGAGTAATTCTAGAGAAAAATGGGTCAGGATGTACTTAGCTTGACCGCACACAGCAGAAAATATGAGCTACAGTAGGTTTCCCAAAAGTTTTCAGGTAACTACTATATGGTAAGTTACGTAGCCTACTCGATCAAAATAGTTGTGGTGAGTAATTCTAGAGAAAAATGGGTCAGGATGTACTTAGCTTGACCGCACACAGCAGAAAATGTGAGCTACAGTAGGTTTCCCAAAAGTTTTCAGGTAACTACTATATGGTAAGTTACGTTGCCTACTCGATCAAAATAGTTGTGGTGAGTAATTCTAGAGAAAAATGGATGAGTATGTATGTAGCATGACCATACACATCAGAAAATAGAAGCTATAGTATGATTCCAAAAGTTTTCAGGTAACCACTATATGGTAAGTTACGTAGCTTACCCAATCAAAATAGTTGTGGTAAGTAATTCTAGAGAAAAACGGGTAAGGGTGTACGTAGCATGACCATACACAGCAAAAAATGGAAGCTACAGTCTGATTCCAGAACTTTTCAGTTAACTACTATCTGGTAAGTTACGTAGTGTACTCTATCAAAATAGTGGTGGTAAGTAATTCTAGAGAAAAACGGGTAAGGGTGGACGTAGCATGACCATACACAGCAGAAAATAAAAGCTACAGTATGATTCCAGAACTTTTCAGGTAACTACTATATGGTAAGTTACGTAGCCTACTCGATAAAAATAGTTGTGGTGAGTAATTCTAGAGAAAAATGGGTCAGGATGTACTTAGCTTGACCGCACACAGCAGAAAATATGAGCTACAGTAGGTTTCCCAAAAGTTTTCAGGTAACTACTATATGGTAAGTTACGTAGCCTACTCGATCAAAATAGTTGTGGTGAGTAATTCTAGAGAAAAATGGGTCAGGATGTACTTAGCTTGACCGCACACAGCAGAAAATGTGAGCTACAGTAGGTTTCCCAAAAGTTTTCAGGTAACTACTATATGGTAAGTTACGTAGCCTACTCGATCAAAGTAGTTGTGGTGAGTAATTCTAGAGAAAAATGGGTCAGGATGTACTTAGCTTGACCGCACACAGCAGAAAATATGAGCTACAGTAGGTTTCCCAAAAGTTTTCAGGTAACCACTATATGGTAAGTTACGTAGCCTAATCGATCAAAATAGTTGTGGTGAGTAGTTCTAGAGAAAAATGGGTCAGGATGTACTTAGCTTGACCGCACACAGCAGAAAATATGAGCTACAGTAGGTTTCCCAAAAGTTTTCAGGTAACTACTATATGGTAAGTTGCGTAGCCTACTCGATCAAAATAGTTGTGGTGAGTAATTCTAGAGAAAAATGGGTCAGGATGTACTTAGCTTGACCGCACACAGCAGAAAATGTGAGCTACAGTAGGTTTCCAAAAGTTTTCAGGTAACCACTATATGGTAAGTTACGTAGCCTACTCGATCAAAATAGTTGTGGTGAGTAATTCTAGAGAAAAATGGGTCAGGATGTACTTAGCTTGACCGCACACAGCAGAAATAATGAACTACAGTAGTTTTCCCAAAAGTTTTCAGGTAACTACTATATGGTAAGTTACGTAGCCTACTCGATCAAAGTAGTTGTGGTGAGTAATTCTAGAGAAAAATGGATGAGTATGTATGTAGCATGACCATACACAGCAGAAAATAAAAGCGACAGTATGATTCCAAAACTTTTCAGGTAACCACTATATGGTAAGTTACGTAGCCTACTCGATCAAAATAGTTGTGGTGAGTAGTTCTAGAGAAAACTGGGTCAGGATGTACTTAGCTTGACCGCACACAGCAGAAAATATGAGCTACAGTAGGTTTCCCAAAAGTTTTCAGGTAACTACTATATGGTAAGTTGCGTAGCCTACTCGATCAAAATAGTTGTGGTGAGTAATTCTAGAGAAAAATGGATGAGTATGTATGTAGCATGACCATACACATCAGAAAATAGAAGCTATAGTATGATTCCAAAAGTTTTCAGGTAACCACTATATGGTAAGTTACGTAGCTTACCCAATCAAAATAGTTGTGGTAAGTAATTCTAGAGAAAAACGGGTAAGGGTGTACGTAGCATGACCATACACAGCAAAAAATGGAAGCTACAGTCTGATTCCAGAACTTTTCAGTTAACTACTATCTGGTAAGTTACGTAGTGTACTCTATCAAAATAGTGGTGGTAAGTAATTCTAGAGAAAAACGGGTAAGGGTGTACGTAGCATGACCATACTCAGCAGAAAATAAAAGCTACAGTATGATTCCAGAACTTTTCAGGTAACTACTAAATGGTAAGTTACGTAGCCTACTCGATAAAAATAGTTGTGGTGAGTAATTCTAGAGAAAAATGGGTCAGGATGTACTTAGCTTGACCGCACACAGCAGAAAATATGAGCTACAGTAGGTTTCCCAAAAGTTTTCAGGTAACTACTATATGGTAAGTTACGTAGCCTACTCGATCAAAATAGTTGTGGTGAGTAATTCTAGAGAAAAATGGGTCAGGATGTACTTAGCTTGACCGCACACAGCAGAAAATGTGAGCTACAGTAGGTTTCCCAAAAGTTTTCAGGTAACTACTATATGGTAAGTTACGTTGCCTACTCGATCAAAATAGTTGTGGTGAGTAATTCTAGAGAAAAATGGATGAGTATGTATGTAGCATGACCATACACATCAGAAAATAGAAGCTATAGTATGATTCCAAAAGTTTTCAGGTAACCACTATATGGTAAGTTACGTAGCTTACCCAATCAAAATAGTTGTGGTAAGTAATTCTAGAGAAAAACGGGTAAGGGTGTACGTAGCATGACCATACACAGCAAAAAATGGAAGCTACAGTCTGATTCCAGAACTTTTCAGGTAACTACTATATGGTAAGTTACGTAGCCTACTCGATAAAAATAGTTGTGGTGAGTAATTCTAGAGAAAAATGGGTCAGGATGTACTTAGCTTGACCGCACACAGCAGAAAATATGAGCTACAGTAGGTTTCCCAAAAGTTTTCAGGTAACTACTATATGGTAAGTTACGTAGCCTACTCGATCAAAATAGTTGTGGTGAGTAATTCTAGAGAAAAATGGGTCAGGATGTACTTAGCTTGACCGCACACAGCAGAAAATGTGAGCTACAGTAGGTTTCCCAAAAGTTTTCAGGTAACTACTATATGGTAAGTTACGTTGCCTACTCGATCAAAATAGTTGTGGTGAGTAATTCTAGAGAAAAATGGATGAGTATGTATGTAGCATGACCATACACATCAGAAAATAGAAGCTATAGTATGATTCCAAAAGTTTTCAGGTAACCACTATATGGTAAGTTACGTAGCTTACCCAATCAAAATAGTTGTGGTAAGTAATTCTAGAGAAAAACGGGTAAGGGTGTACGTAGCATGACCATACACAGCAAAAAATGGAAGCTACAGTCTGATTCCAGAACTTTTCAGTTAACTACTATCTGGTAAGTTACGTAGTGTACTCTATCAAAATAGTGGTGGTAAGTAATTCTAGAGAAAAACGGGTAAGGGTGGACGTAGCATGACCATACACAGCAGAAAATAAAAGCTACAGTATGATTCCAGAACTTTTCAGGTAACTACTATATGGTAAGTTACGTAGCCTACTCGATAAAAATAGTTGTGGTGAGTAATTCTAGAGAAAAATGGGTCAGGATGTACTTAGCTTGACCGCACACAGCAGAAAATATGAGCTACAGTAGGTTTCCCAAAAGTTTTCAGGTAACTACTATATGGTAAGTTACGTAGCCTACTCGATCAAAATAGTTGTGGTGAGCAATTCTAGAGAAAAATGGGTCAGGATGTACTTAGCTTGACCGCACACAGCAGAAAATGTGAGCTACAGTAGGTTTTCCAAAAGTTTTCAGGTAACTACTATATGGTAAGTTACGTTGCCTACTCGATCAAAATAGTTGTGGTGAGTAATTCTAGAGAAAAATGGGTCAGGATGTACTTAGCTTGACCGCACACAGCAGAAAATATGAGCTACAGTAGGTTTCCCAAAAGTTTTCAGGTAACTACTATATGGTAAGTTACGTAGCCTACTCGATCGAAATAGATGTGGTGAGTAATTCTAGAGAAAAATGGGTCAGGATGTACTTAGCTTGACCGCACACAGCAGAAAATGTGAGCTACAGTAAGTTTATCAAAAGTTTTCAGGCAAGCTTTAGATCTTTTAACCACCGATCGTGCGTACTAAGATGAGCGTCCACAAATATCGATTGATCTTATAAAAATTGGTACATGACACAGCAGAAAGTTGAAACCACAGTATACTTTTGATCTGAATATAACTCACGGCAGTTGGAAAGGGTGCTGTGATGAGTTTCATCGTAGATTGCTGTTCGCTTTCGGGATGGCCAAGTTGAGCGAACTGAAATAATTTTAATTAAGTACAAATAAACATTGTTAGTAAGCAAAAAAGACATTAATTCCTATGATACGTCACTGATTCGAACATTGGTCACATGTACAACTCGTTATACTAATAGTTTAAATGTATTTTCGCTTAAAAAAGTTAAATATTGAAAGTTTTAATGAAATTTGGCGGGAAAAGTCAGACCGCACGCGGGAAAACGCGATCGATAGTGATTTGTAAGCAGAAATTCCTTAACGTGTTAAACACGGGCGGTACGGTTATAATAATTGTCATAATCTCCAACGAGTAAGTTTGTGTTGTAAACTAGTTTAATTGGTTCTACATCGAATTTTTTCGAATTTTCTTTTTTAGTTCATAAGAGAAAGTATAAAACTAAACTAGGTTAATGTTTTGAATGTTTAGAATTTGTTTAAATAGCTTTTCTAGTGAATTTTTGACTCAGATCGTTGTTTTTGAGTCCAAATGCATACCTGTGTCGCACCCTTTGCGAACTGGAATTGACTATATCAAATGGAACATTTTGTAGTTTGCTCACTATCAATAAATCCGCCTGAAAACACTCTACAATAAAATGTGAACGATTTTTGTTTTGTTTCACGAAAACGTGAAATATTATAACTATACTGTCATTATCAATTGGAACTTGGCTATATTTTCGCACTGGGCGGAGATACTCATAATTCATGAAACTCGACATATATCACTTGAAAGTGAAACATTTATATATTTTTGAATTTCAAAGATATTGTTTAAGTTAGTTAAGGTAACTTTTCAAAAGTTTTTATATCCAACACAACTTTTCACTAAATTTTAGCTATTACCAGCTCGTACCACACGTGTGTCGCACTCTTTGAGAGAGTTTGGATAAATTTATACAAGAAACTTTTGTAGTTTGTTTAATGTCATTCAGTTCCCCTGAAAAAGCTGTACACAAATTTTGGAACCTTTTTTGTTTTATTTTCGGAAACACAACTTTTTACTAACTTTTAGCTATTACCAGCTCATACTCTTTGTGTCGCACGCTTTGCAAACTGGAATTGAACTGTATAAAATCAAACATTCTGTTGGTTTATCACTATAAATAAATCCGTTCGGAAAAAGTCTACCAGGAAAATGTAAACGATTTTTGTTTTGTCTCACAAAAACGTGAAATATTGTAACTTCTCAGGAGCTATCCATTGAAACTTGGGTACAGTTACATACTACAAAAGGGTGTTCAAATTCCACAAAATTTGATAACCTTTACTTGTAAGGAACAATTCCATGTTTTATTTTATGGAACATATTTCTGCTCATTGGGGGCACTTTTCCAATGTTTTTATACCCAACACAACTTTTTGCTAACTTTTTGCTATTGCTTGCGTACCACACGTGTTTCGAATTATTTGGAAGGGTAAGAATAAATCTATAGTCGAAACTTTTGTAGTTTGTTCAATGTCTTAGTTCCCCTGAAAAAGCTATACGCAAACATTTAGCCCCTTTTTGTTTTATTTTTGGAAACACAAAACTTTTTACTAACTACTTTTTACTAACCTTCAGCTAAACCAGCTCGTACCATGGAAAAATGGAATTGACTGTATACAATCGAAAATTTTGTAGTTTGCTCGCTTTAGCCTGAGAACACTTTACACAAACATTTGAATAATTCTTGTTTAGTTCGTCAAAAACGTGAAATATTATAACTTTTCGATCATTCGTGAGTATAACATGGCTATAGGGCCTAGATCTCTAATTGTCCAATTGTCCAACTTCAATTGTCCAATTGTCCATCTCAAATGTCCATTTGTCCAATTGTCTATTTTCAATTGTCCAATTGTCTAATTGTCTATTTTCAACTGTCCATTTGTCCAATTTTGAAAAAAATTTCTTACTTTTTCTTTCTAATTGGTCGTCACTTCACGCGTTGGGGTGGTCACTTCACGCGTTTAAATGTAAAATTCGACGGATTGGGATAAAATTTGCACAAGTGGGGTAATCGACCACGAAGATCACGAATATGCAAATTAAAATTTGTTCAACACACGCAAAACGTGCACGCGACGCGACAAAAGTGTCAACATTAGAGATTGGGAATGAAACTTTGGGAACGGGGGTAGTTTATGACGCTGATTTCGAATATCGAATAAAGTGTGACTGTTGGTTCTAGTTGGTTTTACCAAAATATTGCAAGTGGGTCTCTGTTACTAAAAATTGTATTCAAATCAGTTATAGAGGGGCTATGTCGCCTAATGAAGTTATTATCTAGTTATTGTACATATTTTCAAACTATTCCACATCAAAACAGCACTAATTGTGAGAATTTTGAAGTTCCTGCACTAAATTAGACAATTTCACATTAAAATACATTGGATTAAATAGTGTTTTTATCTATTTGAGATTAAATCCGCTTATTTTCATTTCAAAAGTGCTAAATTACTGTTTTAATTAATGCACGCGCACGTAAGAAGGAGGCAGGCGCGGGCGAGGCAGGGCACCGCGCGCCTCTGCCATCGATCGATAATCGAATCTTTTCGAAACTGTCTGGCCTTTCATTTAGCCGCCGCTACTCGCCCCAAATGACGGCCATTGGGCCACTCAGACAATGGCGGGCCGGTGACCGCCCAGTCTGAGTGGTCCGCCCACCGACCGCCCAGTGTCGGCCCAGTGTCGGCCCACCTGGCGGTCAGTGGGCCAGCTCATCCATTCCAAGCATGCGAAGCGGTCGACCGCGACGCAGCCGAAATTCGAAAATTTTGAAGTTATTTTGTTATTTTGAAATGTGTTTTTTTCCTTTTAATATCATTTATTTATCATTCTATCCTTATTTTTGTTTAGTTTTTGTTTAGATATCGCTGTGTTCTGTTATTTTTGAAGATTCATGTTATTTTGGAGGTTTAAACGCCGTTTTTTCGAAAACACCGAGTTTTACAGGTTTTCTTTATTATATAATGGATCTATATTATTGGTATCTAAATATTCCATTGCTCTTCTCAGGTAATATAGAGGTATGTTGGTGTTGAATGTGGTAAATTTAGTTTTTATAAAGGTAAAAGTTTAAATTTTTCTGATATCTATTAGGTAAAGAGTCAGTCACTCTGAAGAATCCATTCATGTGGTTGATTCCTGTTTATAATGTTGATTACTTCTGAAATTTGCTCATTCCTTTAAATCAGACTGACATCTGCTAAACCCATGGTATTTTATTTATGATTATATCAAACCTTTATATTTGTTTTTGCTACGGAAGACATTTTACTAAACTCCTGATGCTGGGACAGAGCTAGCTTACAGCCAGCTATTTTGTAGGTCATTTCGTCGGCCAAGGTCCGGTAACATTCCTATTCTGTACCGTTTTTGCTAGCCTGTGTTCAATGTTCAACAACGAGTAGCGTATTAGTTTGAGTTGTGTGTTCATTGTCTTGAACACCCCGAATTCTTGAAATTTAAAACCGAATCCGGGTCTCGCTCCGCAAATTTGGAGAAAGTAGACACATACCTGAAACCACGGTGTTGTTACTCGCTAGGTTAAACAGAGGCTAGGAGAAAACTACGAAAAATAAACAGGTCACCGAATGTCGACTTTACGAAAAGTTGGCTAGTGCGCTATTGGCTCGGCTGTTACGCTAAGGGTCGGCTCTCTCTGATTGAGCTGTTGATTGAACCATTTCGTTCCATACTCACGTCGTAGTTGCCTTCTAAATCCAACCCAAGAGAGATCCCAAACAAACTCATGACATTATTCGTTCTTTACATAATTTAAAATGACCCATTTCAGAAAACAACTCGACAATGTCTGACGAATAAGGACATGACGGCTCGCGCAACAAACGGATTCGTACTATCTTCTCTTCTTTCAATTATTCGATGGTCACCAGTACAACCTGTTAGTTAACTAATTTGCATCCGACTGCCTGTTTATTATACTATGTTTTAGGCTGTTTATAAGGCCCCATCTTGCTTTTCAGTTCGAACAATAGTTTCAACTTCCTGGGGCAAACTTATTTTTTAGCCCGTTTATCTAGGTTAAATTGATAAATCATCCTCACCTCCGTGATATAATTCATAGGCTGATTCTTTGTTGCTATTCTGGTTCTAAAACGGCAGTTTATTCAAAATTTTCGCCGCTTGTTGTTATATTTCCATTGTTGTTTCGATTTTTGTTAATTGTCGCCTCAAATGTGATCATTAAATTGATTTATCTCATTATACATAATAAATACAAGCAGGGAATACTACCCCTACAATTATTTTCATCATTTATGTACTGCGTAAGCTTTTGGATGTTTTCGGCCCACTGATCGCCCAACGTTCGCTCGGTGACCGCCCAACGTTCGCCTAGTAACCGCCCAGCGTGCGCCTAGTGTCCCGCTGTCAGGCGGCAACTAGGCGCACGCTGGGCGGTCAGTGGACGAACGTTGGGCGGTCACCGGCCCTCCATTGTCTTAGCACGCTGTTCCCTACCCACTGAATGCGCTAGTTTAAGAACTAAAAGAACTGACTTAATAAAGTTTGAATGACTTCTATTTCTTACACAATGGTAATTTACTCGGTACTATGTTTTTTGAGAAAGTCTGACTGGAAACTAAACTATTGTGGAATTGTACGAGTAAAACTAATATAACAATAGAAAAGTAACTCAGTATGAATAGGAAACATGCATAATTATTCTATTGAAAATCAGTGCCGAAAAACTAGTCTGTTATATGGGAATCACCAAATTACTATTAATTGAAACATCATAGAAATTCAACAACCTCTGAATTAGGAAAAATGTTGAACAGTTTCCTAGAATCATTCATTTTACTGATATAATGTGTTTAACGTGCTTTTGAAATATAAATTCTATTTTGAAGCATTATTTTGTGGTTGAATGGTTAGATTAGGATGATGGGACCCCCCGCCGACAGTTTGTCACTTGACAAACTGTTGGTTCACTTGAACCGACAGTTTGTACGTTGATAGACTGATAATTCTTTCACAGAAATCGCAGTTGGAGCACGTTTTTGGGAAATAGAGTGTTACTGAGTAAGAAAAGTGGATGGGTATGAGATCGTCACTTGGTGTGCAAGTTTCTGAAATAAGCGGTTTTCAAAATATTTTTATTTGGCTACGTCTTATATGTTCCCGTCTCATTATAAGTTTGAAGACTGATAATGAGAACAAAAACAACAACTGTCCATGACATGATTCAGTTGTATCTACATTTTGACGCCAGCAGTCTGAGCGATTTCGGTGGTCGTAATGGCGAGGTTCGGCTTCTTGAAATGGGCCGCGACGTCCTTGTCCGCCTCAGTACACTGAAACAACATTCAACAACATGGATCTTACATATGGATTTATGGATTTTATGGATATATTTTCATCTGTTTTTTTGTATGAATCCGTTCATTTCCACTGAGACCTCGGCAACGTGCCAACAAATTTCCAGCCCGCTTTTCACCATGTTAAAGTTTTCAAAATCACGAAAGGTTTTCAAAGAGCGGGTGTAAACCTTTGTTAGAGTACCTGGGTGAAAACGTTTTTTTACGAAACCTGTGACTTCTATGAAATATATTTAGACGAAGTTTCATTGGCACACTGCCAAAGTCTCAGTGAGAGTCTTTACTTACACTGAAAACGGTTGCAGACGGTGAATGTCGCACTATACAGCTGTGTTTGTAGTTTGATCTTTGCCCTATTTTGTGAACTATCGTGTGATTGAGATCAAACTACAACCTTTCCATGGTCTTTCACAAAAGGGTCGATTTGAAATGCCCCACAACTACCGGTAATCCACAGATAAAACGACAGATCTACCGGAAAACTACATGCACGACTGCGGGTAACTGAGGTTAGGGCTACAACCCTATGCTTCGAATGGCCCACTTATAGCACAGGGGAAGCCTGTGTTGAATCGAAACAGCCTGAGTGAACTAATAGCGGTGAGATGAAGGACCCAAAAAATAACAATAAAAAGATCTAGAATACAAATAGATGACAAAAGAAGAATATGAAAATGGAACCCACGGCAGCAGTGCACACGACGACCTTGTCTGGCTTGGTGGCACCCGGGTTTCTGGTCACCACAACCTTTGCCGTCTTACCAGCCTCGATGGTGGAGAATACTGGCTGGATGCTGGAAGGGGGGAGGTGAAAAGGGGAAGACTAACTAAGGAACTGTAAGTAAGTAACTAACTGACTGCTTACTTATTTACATCTCAATCCGTTATGGACAGTGACAGTAACGGTGGTACCAATATCTGAGTCAAAGAGAAAACTGAAATATTGCCCCCCCCCCCCCCCCCCCACTTTAGTTGAGTCCCCTCCCCGTAGCACTTCAACCCCCCACCCAAGCTAAAACCTGAAAATCTAGGAGAGGGGGGGGGGTCAGAATTCAACTGAATTTAATTCAAAATCGGCATTTACTATTTACCCCCCACTTAGGTCGGCGGTGGGTAGAACTTCAATGGTGGGGAGTCAAACTTTAACGAGTGGGGGCTGAACTTCAATACCGGAAATATTTACTTTTTACCCGCACCCTCAAACTTTTGTAATACAGGTGATAAATTGAACTATCACCCCCGGTGGCGAGGGGGGGGGGGGTCACACTACAATTCCCCAAACGCAATACAAGTTCAGAAATGTGGGGGGGGGGGGGGGGGGGGGGGTAAAAAGTCAATGTTCCCGAGTCATCTTGAGCTCATGTGTAAAACTTGAATACGAAACTCGAAAACTGTAATACGTTTCAGTGTCTATCGTTAGTATCGCAAGTACGACAAAAAGGTACGAATCAAATGGAAGTAAGAAAGTAGAAGAAGGATGAACGAAGTTGTACCACAACAACAAGAGATGAACCCACACAAACAGCTTGTTGTCAGAGCACTTGATCGGGACCGCCTGGCGAGTCGTCGAATTGTAGGTGATCTTGACGATCTGGAACATTACCTGCTTCAGTAAAGAGTTGAAACAATAAAATTCAGAGAAAACTTTCTCCATACAAACTGGTACCTCAATACAATACAAACTTCCTTAAATTATACTACTTCTTTTCAAATAAGCACAGGTTCAGAATTCAGGATGCGTGAAAAACGATTACAAATATTATATTGCTTATTGGAATTAACTTTAGAGGTTAATAGACAACTTACAAAGTAGAACTTTAATCTAAACTAGCACAACACCGGAATAAACCATACCTGCTTGCCACCCTTTTCGGTCCGAGCCAAGGTTTTCTGGCCAATTTCCACCACTGAAAATTGAATTAGTTTCTTACGATCAACTATGGCGAAGTCAACAACAGATGCATTCTACCTGAACAACTAATGAGGTTAAAGAAGGACGATTACGTGGTCCAATCGCAACGGTTCAGTCGTTTAAAGTGCAATACTTTGTTCAATCGCAGTTTAAAGGACCGTTCAGACAGGATTGGTCCACATATTCGCTTCTTTAGAGAAGTGAAGGAAAAGTTATTGTTAGAATTCATCAAAAAGTGGGGAACCAACAATTGTGTGATTTGAACGAGCTACTCAAGGACGGCATAACTTCTAGAGACACTGCAACAAAAAGGGAAAAATATAGAGAGTGATTATTTTAAAGTGATGATGCCACAAAAAGTGAAAAATATCTTGCTAATTAGTTCACGGTAGATGTTAAGTCACAGCTGATTAATTTTGTCAATAACAGTAATCTCGCTCATTGTTCTCAAATTTCGTATCTCAATTGAAAAGCTGTGACTTGTCACTTGTGATCTACCGTAAACTAATTAGCAAGATATTTTTCACTTTTTGTGGCATCATCACTTTAAAATAATCACTCTCTATATTTTTCCCTTTTTGTTGCAGTGTCTCTAGAAGTTATGCCGTCCTTGAGTAGCTCGTTCAAATCACACAATTGTTGGTTCCCCACTTTTTGATGAATTTTACACTTTTTGTAGACATTCCGGAGGCATGTCTAAATTTGCAATTGAAACCCAAAAGAACTAACTACATTTGCTCTTAAAATTTAATCATGCGCAACTAAAATTTGGATGGAAGCATGTTTGACGTTACCTTTGCAAATTCAATAATGACATCAGTCGACCAGCATAATCAAAAACACATCATGTTTAGATGAAGTTTCATCGTTAATAACCCACTGACCAACTATTTTCATCATTTGAGGAAATATTTGACATCAACTTTGCACTTTCGAAATTTGACGTCATCGGGCCTTCAGAATTCCAGAATAAGTCATTGTATGATGAAGTTTTACCGTTAATAACTCAGTTGCCAACTATTATTATCACTTGAAGAAATATTTGACGTCAACTTCGCACTTTCGAAATTTGACGTCATCGGGCCTTTAGAATTCCAGAATACGTCATTTTATGATGAACTTTTACCGTTAATAACTCAGTTCCCAACTATTATTATCATTTGAAGAAATATTTGACGTCAACTTCACACTTTCGAAATTTGACGTCATCGGGCCTTCAGAATCCTCGATGACGTCATCAGTAGAATTTGTGTATCTAAATTGAAGTAAGTTTATGTCGTCGTATCATATCTCAAATTTTACTTGAATTGGTTGGGAGTGAGCTGAGTTATGACGACATTGGAAGTTGCCCCAGAGAGAGAGAGAGAGAGAGAGAGAGTGAGAGAGTGCACAAAATGAAGAGACGCAGAGACATTTTTAAACGCCTATAACTTGAGAAAAAGACAAAAATTTTGAATTTTTTTTGTGCCCTTGAGGTTTGAGTGGGAGATTTTGTGCCCTTGAGGTTTGAGTCTGTCCACACTTAAAAAAATGCCAGAAGTGCGCCCCACAGGACAGACAGATCACAACGGAAGTCGGCGCTCTGGATGAAGCGCATAGCGTTATAACTTTGCTCAGACTGGACCGATTTTGTTGAAACTTGAAAGTAGGTTAGAAATGTCATAGAGAAAACTTACAAACCATAAAAACTTTTGTTTTTGATCAGTGAAGCTTTTTGAGGTGAAACTAAAAAAATGAAAGCGCGCATTAGCCGGACCAAAGACAAATCACGCACAGCGCTTCGCGCTGCGCGCGATTGTTAGAAGATTCCAACAAGAGTTCCAATCTGGTTTGAACAGTACCAAACTGAGTATGGCGTAGAGTGTAGTTTGTAGCTTTCCGAAGAGAAACTGCAAAGATTTTCTAATAACTTAGGCTCCAAAAATACGTATTTCTGACCTCCTTTCTTTTCCTCCTTCTTGTCTTCCTTCTTGTCGTCACTCTTTTCTTCTTTCTTCTTCTTTTTCGACTCTTCTTTCTTCTCCTTTTTCGACTCTTCTTTCTTTTCCTTTTTCGAGACATCTTTCTTGTCCTTCTTGCTGTTGGCGCCGCTCTTCTCTTCCTTTTTCTCCTCTTTCTTCTCTTTTTTCCTCTTCTTTTTTGTCTTCGTCCTTCTTTTCCTCTTCCTTCTCTTCCTTCTTCTCCTCCTTTTCTTCTTTCTTGTTCTCCTTCTCGTCCTCTTTCTTTTCATCCTCCTTTTCTTTTTCTTTTTCTTTCTCATTTTCTTTCTTTTCGTCTTTCTTTTCATCCTTCTCCTCCTCCTTTTCCTCCTTCTTTTTCTGAAAGAGCAAAGCGTAATTATGAAATGAAAGAGAGATCGCGCTCAGGGGGCGTGTCTTACTTTTTACTACTTGTAAAACTGCGACTTGTAAAATTGCGACTTGTAAAACTGCGACTTGTAAAACTGTAAAACTGAAAAACTTGCGTGTATATATAACCCTAACAATACAAAAGTATGGAAAGCACGATTTGTGAACTACTGGCGGCATAGCAATCTCTCCAATCTCATGGAATATTCATATGAGTTTCTCATGAGATACCTCATGAGCTACTAGTGAACTCTCAATGTTGTAGCATAGCGATAGATAAAATCTCATGAGAAGCTCATGCGAATAGCTCATGAGGTATCTCATAAGATTTTTGAGTGATTGCTACGCCGCCAGGGATTATGACAAGATTAAATTTATGAATAATAAATACGGAGAGCACACTACAGTCTACAGAAGTGAAACAAAATTTCATTGAAATACATTCAAATAGTTGGTTTTTAGAATCAAGAATTTTAAGGCTTCCAACCTATGTACTTCGACAAACTACACCAAAGAGAACTAGGGGAAAAATGAATACCTCCTTCTTAGACTTCTTATCCTCCTTTTTCGACTTTTTTGCATCCTTTTTCGACTTTTCCTTCTTTGCACCCTCCTGGAATAAGAGATCAGAAAATGAAAAAGAAATTTCTCTTAATTTCTCTTCTTTTCTATTCATCTCTCATTCCAATTCAAAACTTCAATTCAAAAGGAATTCCCATGGATTAACCAGGGAGAAAGTCGAATAGAACGGCGTCAACCAAACAAATCAGTTAGTTGGTTAAATCTGTAACCACGATAGCTAGATGACTATATTAGGATTTTGCACAAGTCAAATCGGAGCACATCAGAAATGTAGGTATACAGAGTGATCCAGTGTTTCAATCCGACTACAAAAGAAGATCACAGAAAAAACAAGACAAACCTTCTTGTCCTTCTTTTCGTCTTCCTTGGGGTCCTGAAACAAATTCAAAATAGTTGCTGAAAAATGTTAGATTAAATGCGTCAAAACCAACTCAGGCTCAATCTATCAATCCTAAAAACTGTATAGCAAACACAGGATGAGCTAGCATGAAGGAGTCTAAAATATAAGTCAGTAAAATGAACTCATAATAATGATGATCTATACTTCCCTAACTATAAACTATGGTCAAGAAATAACAAACTAGCAATCAGTCCAAACAGTGACTAATAAACATGTGACTAAGTCACTAGTTAGTTTAGTCACTTAAAAATCAGGGGGAGGGCGAAAGTATAAGAGTTTCAGTTCAAAGTCACCCACAGCCTTCTCGTCTCCCTCTTCTTCCTTCTGAAAATAGGTTGTTGAGATAGAAGTAAACACAGCAGAAATTCAGGTATACAGTATGCCAATGAGCGACTGCTATAGAATTCACTCTTCCAAAGCAGGATTTTTGGTGGAAATTTGTGAATATCGAGCTCAAACTACAATGATCCGGGCACTAAACTGTCTCAAATTTACTGATAAACTGAGCGATAAAAGTTGATGGTGGAAGGAAAATGGACTAACACGACGACTGAAATAATGAAACATCGAAATAGTTCACGTTTTCCTCTTTCTTCTCTCCCTTCTTGCTCTTCTCCTTCTTTTCCTTCTTGCTCTTCTCCTTCTCTTTCCTTTCATTTTTCTTTTCTTCTTTCTTCTCCTCCTTCTTAGACTTTTTCTCGTCTTCTTTCTTCGATTTTTTTCTCGTCTTCTTTCTTCGATTTCTTTCCATCCTCTTTCTTCGACTTCCTATCCTTCTTCTTAGATTTCTTCTTATCTTCTTTCTTTTCTTCTTTTTTCTCCTCTTCTTTCTTTTCCTCTTCCTTCTTCGATTCGGCAGCAGGCTGGAAAAAGAAAAGTTACAAAACTTGCAAAAGTTTCGGTAATTGTGACAGAAGGTCATTTTATGAGCATCAATTTGAATCTACCAATTACCGTGAAAATTCCTTTCACTGCTAGCATAAATGTTGAATCTTACTACTATCGAAGGGGTTGAGAGCCTCTAGTACTCCGGCATCCGCTAGGGCAAATAAAGACAGAACTACGACAGCGAGCACGAGCAAGACGTTCATTCTGGAAAGAAAACATTTGAAAATAAATTCCCGTAACATGTACGCATGCTAGAACATCCCAAAATCTTCATCCCACTCTGTGTCTCCTTTGCGTACTGTTTCGCGACACTCTCATCCTGGCGAGAAGTTAGAGCAGGCGGCGTAGCAATCTCTCAAAAATCTTATGAGATACCTCATCAGCTATTCGCATGAGCTTCTCATGACATTCTATTGATTGCTATGCTACAACATTGAGAGTTCACGAGTATCTCGTGAAGTATCTCATGAGAAACTCATATGAACTTCTCGTGAGATTGGAGGGATTGCTACACCGCAAGAGAAAAACATGTTCGAATAGGGAAAGGTTGGGATAGATAGGACGAGATGTTCAGGAATACGGCGTCAGAGTTGAATTTGATTGTCTAAGTTGGTTGAAATACAACAAATGTAGCTTGGATTTTCTGAAACAAATTACTCTTTGTGGAAAAAGACCTGTGTATTGCTTCATGCGTACGAATTTGATTTGGAGAAACAACAAAACAACTTGTGAATTAATAAAAGCAACTGAAATTGAAGATAGAAGTTTGAAGGAAAGTTGAGTGAATAATTTTTAGATAAATCTGAGTTCACCAAACTCAAACATTATCAAATGTATTTATACAAATCCTAGCAATTCTGTTTACAACAAAGACAATAATATTTATTGTCTGGAGTCTGGATTTCTAATGATCACATCATTTTGATCAGTTATATTGCAAGACATGATGTTCTGTGTTACTCAACATTGATATCATTTTGTTGAAACAAACAAATAAGGAAATGAAGAACCGGTTTTCGGGTTGATCATTGACCAAGACTATGGTCTAGAAACAGTTGCACAGTTTTCTGGTAGATTATTAAGAAATCAAAATAGGTAAAGTATGCAACAAGATTCAAACATTTCATGAATTACATCGATGTTTTGTGTTTTGTGTTTGAGCTGTTTGTATCTGGTGATCATTGACAGTGAGAATTCCATCAATGAAAACGTAATCCGAAAAGCTCAAAACAAACGTTTATCACAAAATTATTACACACATTCGAATCGAATTTCATCTGCTCATCTCTTGTAGATCCCGTAGCCTCCGTAACCGCCGTAACCGCCGAATCCACCGTAACCGCCCCGGTATCCTCCGTAATGACCGTAGTGCCCGTAGTGTCCGTAGTGACCGTAATGACCATAGTGACCGTAGTGACCGTAACCTGAATAAAACTTTGGCTCATTCATGTTAGAGATTGTAAATATAGAGTTTAATAGAATACACACAATTTAACGTTTCTTCATAGTTTCGGAATTGTTGAAGAATCATAGCCTAACAATACCGGTTTGCCGGTTACCGGACAATACCGGTTTCGAGGAAGTGCGCGTCCCGGGCAGTTTTCGCGGCACGTCCCGGGCAGAGTTTTTGCATTGACGAGTGAGGAAATATGCAAAACAAATAGTATTTTCATTCAAAAACGTGTAGTTGTTTTTGAACTGATTTGTTACACGCATTCTACTTGTCGAAGTATCTGACTTTTGTATGCCTCGATTTCACGTGGTCATTTCCTCTGAAAACCCGCTGCAACTTAAAATACCGGACTCGCCAATTTTGTAACTTAAAATACCGGGGTCAGCCAGATGTCGCCTGTACTGTTTGAAATTCATAAGGAGATGCAGGCTAATTCGACACCAGTATTTAAGCCTGCATCTTCTCCGGTATTTTAAGATGCCAGCGTTTTCACAGTCAACCTTTCCTCCTCAAATGTACGCTGTTTCTCTGCTCGCACATTCCGCCGGAACACCAATGTCGCGAAATGAAGCTTAACGCAAGAGACGTGAGATGGAATGTACTGGTATGTTCTAGCATCAGAATGAAAAAAATATACCACTTCTACCAAGAGTCCTTCAGCAATAAACGATGATTACACTCATCTCTGGTTTATTTGAACCGGTGTGTGCATAATAACATGAAAATTCAATTTTTTCTTAAGAATAAGTTTCACTTCCACTTTTCTACTCTAGAACCAACAAGTTTTCAACTATGAACTCCATTATTGTTTTACACATAGATATTCCACACACAACTCCAGACATGCACCCATTTTTCACAACTCATAATGTCTTGAATCATTCATTAAAAAATAAATATTTAGTAATAATCGAAATCATGATAGTGGATGTGGTGATGTTGGTGGAAGTGACGGTGTGGATGGTAGTGGTAGTGGCCGTAGTCCACGTATCCTCCGCCGCCTCCGCAGCCTGGAAAATGCAATATGTGTATTTTTATTGGAACATGAAACAATCAAATTTTGAAAAAACCTATGAAAAACTTACAAAATTATATTTCTAACGTTTACTGAATGGATGGGACATAAAATTCATAATACACCAGAACCGGATCAAATTCATGTGTGTCTCATAAATTCAATAGTCTTATGAAAAATCTGAGTTCAAAAATTGTATATTTGTAAGGCAGGTGTAATCGTGGTGCACTTAGGGTACAAAAATTTATCACAATTTAGTGAACTAACAGTTTAAACCAATTTACATCTCAAACGGCGCGCTCAGATGCAATTCGCTGTTTATCGTGATTTTGTTCTAAGTCTTTTGAGTCTTTAGCAATTATTTCATACTTTTAAATGATTTTTTGGAACATCTAACCTGATTACGATTCTGCAAAACATTCAAACTTGGTAATTTCTAGCGACTTCTGAAGTCAACACGTTTTCTTCACGACAACTATTGGCAAATTGTGTCTAACCTAAAAGACACAAATCATACCTAAAAGACAAATCATACCTCAAACAATAAAATCAACAAAATAATCCAAAAACATACCTCCACCGTAGGCCACAGAGATACTGACGAGAAAGCATAAACAAAGCACAACCAGTCGAGAAATCATATTTCCGGAGTTGTGATCAAAACTGTGCTCTGTTGAAGTTGTTTTACCGATGAGCGTTCTTTAAAGACGACTATATCAGCCAAGGTGTAGCGGACTAGAGTGGATTGGATATCACCGATACTGTTTCTTTCGGACAGGCTTCTAGGTCGCACGTGAAGCGCTGTTTAGCGAATACCCCTATCCTAGACTAATCAAGAAAATCGAGCCAAGCTGACTGAACAAGGTTTTGTCTACACACTAATTAATGAAATTGGAAAGGGAAGATTTATGTTTTATCAGACGTTTGACTCTTGGACCAAGTGAATACTCTGTAAATTCGTGGAACTGGCCCAAATTTTTTAAAATTTGCCAAAAAATTGGTTCAGAACTTACGGAGCTGGGTATTCCTATAGGTGATAACGTGTATAATTCACCATTGCGAAATCATGCTGTATAACTTTTATTATGACAATTAGTAAATACACATAATACAATAAATAGTCAATAAACCCGAGAAGATTTCCAAAATGAGGTTTTAGCGACGACCATACCCATAACCATGGGGATGGTAGTGATGGTGTGGGTGATAGTGGTAGTGGCCGTAGTCCGGATAGATACCGTAATCTCCGTAGCCGCCGTACCCGCCACCGTAACCTGAAAATACAAATTATTTCTCTTATAATTTTTATTCTTCTTCTCATTAATCGTAAAGTAGCCTGATATCATCATTATTTACGCTCACTCGTACAAGCACAGTATTTCCTTTAAAACTCGTATTCGTATTCCTAGATCAAGAATGACATAAATATTATGGAATATGTTACGCTCAGATTAGCGAGCAGAAACCACTAAAATTTAACTAACTGAATATTTCGAATACAACCTACTTATAAGGGAACGTCATTACACAGGAAGTTGTATATTTTCATACTAAATCGGTCTCTTGAGAGGCTGAATCCTGCTGTGTGTCTGTTATTTTAAAGTGTGAATTCGAAAAATGGTACATTAAGTATAGCAAAGAATCAAAGATGAATTCAAATACCACCAAATGCCGGTCGGTGGCAATTGTGGAAAAATGCCAAAATTTTGAAAATGACGTGATAGAAACGCAAAACACAAGCGGTTCCTTTTCACCTTCATTCTCACGCGTATTCTGTTAGTTGGATGCGATGGCAGTGCGTTACACCCTAGTAATTATTCACTCTAGTTCGACTCCGGGTTGAGACGCCTGTTTTGATTCGTATTTTCTTACCCCCATGATGTCCGCCGTATCCATACCCATATCCGGCGGAGACGAAACTGGTTAGGGAGCAGAGAACACACAACAGTACAAAGATCAGTTTGACGAACATTCTGGAGATTTGACAGGTTTTGAGAACAGAAAACCTACATGATTCGATGAATTGATCCAAACTGTTACAAAAAAAAGTTGCTATTATCAATTAGAACATCTATAACGAACTGAGTGACGTTTGACTCATGGTTGATGGAAGGTCCGATAGACATGTGTAAAAAATGTTTGACAATTTATCCAGCTACTGTAGGATTTCAACTCAACCTAAGCGTTTGGGAACAAAGATACTTGAAAAACTGGCAAATCATATTTGTCAACATGAAATATTGAATATTACCTAACTTCTTCATTCTATTCTATTCTATGAAGGAGAGGGACCAAGACCTTACAAGAAACTGCTGCTACAAAGATCTGTGACATGTATGATGAACACCGCCTCGTAACGAAGCGACGTGAATAAATAAATATGAAATATGAAATATGAACTTCATTATACTCCAATTATATCCAATTATACTACAAACATTTGGTACTAGTGTTGATTTTACCAATGAATGGGATGTTATACATATACATATCATAGATAGTATTTATTACTTTTAATTCATTTAACCATTCATTTATTGACTTCATCCTAGTTAACTTGACTTAATTTAACCAATTTTTGCTTATTTAATAGATCGCTGGCCAAGAAGTGTGGTTGACCAAACTGTCGACCCAGTTGTGTGTCATGCGTTATATGCAGGCTTCCAACGAAAACACGCGTTCATCCAGACTAGAAACCTGTACGCTTTCCGTTTTTCAGACGAACCAATGGGATTTTTTCATCAAATACAAATGGAAAGCTCTATGGGGGTTGATGAGTTGTAATTTGATCTTCATACACTTTTCGAAGACACAGAGGGATCAATCAAGACACACACATCAGCTCACCGTGTCAGCTAGACTTTTCAAAGCACCGTTTCAGCTAGCCTTTTCGAAGCAATCCCAATGATTACATTGTCCATAAAATTAACAGACAGTGTGAAGAAGAAAATTATAGTTTTTTGCGTCCTGGCTGTTTTTTCTCCTGTTTTTGCGTACCTAACAAGAGCTTCGTAGACGCGTTCGTCAAGAAAACTTTAACTGGATGTGTACATGTTTTTCTGCTGTGTTGGTTCACCCCCCTTTACGTCTCTTTTGTAGTTGAGAAAGCATGATGTGTAAGCAAATCAAACTACAATCTAGTCATGTCCTCCGACTATTTCGGTTCTATGACAAGTTTTGGACGTTCGCCAATCGACGCTTAGAATGATATCACTTGATTAGTCTTCTTTCTTGGATACAGACAGATATGTCTGTTTATGTAAACTGGCATACTTCCACAATGAGATATACATACTGCCGGCGAAAAATCAAGCAAGCCAAGTCAACTACAAATCAAGTTAATGAAACTCGAAATGCGCAGTTGCCTAATTTCTATTGCAGCTATAGCCAAAAAAGAACACAAAAACAAACACTGGGGAATGTTTATTCAGTATAGGACAGATGCACAAAGAGCATTGGAATATGGCTTTTTTGTTTGCAAACTTGTAAAAGTAAAATAAGTTAAACTCAATCTAACAAATTTTCTGAGTTATCCGTTAGTTCTGTACGGACAGCATTCGTTGTTCGAGTTACATCTGGTGTTATTAGGGCACTTCCGGTTCACACATTTACCTGGAAATCGATATGATTCTTAAAATTCCAATAGTTTATTTCAAAAACGTCTGATAAAAAATGCAATCTTTGCGCCATAGCTGTTGAACAACTGATCTTTGAATGCAACGAAAAACGTGTCTTCGCTCATGCTTTCCAACCGCAGCGAAGTGTGTTTGAGGGGGAGTTTTATTTATTTTTTTATGAAAGTCAAAAAAACAACATAAAAACATTTAAAAAACATTCTCATTTAAAATGAATGAAAAATACAACAACATCTTACAACTCACCAACACTCGTCCCGAAGGCGCACCGGCAACACACTTTGTTGGATGTGCAGAGGAATCCGGATCCGCAGCGGTTGTTGCGGCAGTAGCCGCCGGACACCTCGCGGCCGCCGCACACTGGCTGCTGACGGGTCTTGGTGTTCACGAAATTGCGTCTGGTCTGAAAATATCTCAGTTTTGCTGTGCAACTAGTAGACAAACGATTTTGGTGGATTCTAAAAAACATTGCGATGCACGGTCTTTGGTGTTTACGGAATTACGTATGGTCTGGAACATTTGTTTGTTAGATTTATCTCAGATTTATTTTTGTGATTATTTGTTAATCTGCATGTTGTAAGCTGTTTGTTGAACTACTTAGAACGATCAACCTAAAACAATTTTATCCCACCGATTTATTTAGGGAGCTGTCATTATAAAGCATGATTCAATTCCTCCGTTTAAATGCTCAGATTCAGAATGTATGACGCAGATACGAAGTATTCAATCGAGAATCTAACTGTTGATTAGTTTACGTTTTCCAGTGTACACTACACTACAAAAAATTCACTTTTTTAAGACAGAACTACTAGGAGATAATAACTAACCTTGCAGCAGCCGTTCTGACACTGCCAGTTGGAGTTGAACTTGCGACAATAGGAATGAGTACTGCATCGGTACGAACATTTGTTGTTGTTGTTGTTGTTGTTGTTGTTGTTGTTTTTGCACGCTGAAAGTTGAATACTTTCCAAAAATCACTATATACACGTGAATATGTGTAGTTAAAACGTACACGTTTCCAGATGTTTTCTCATATGTTTCAATATTTTCAGGAAATAATGAGTGAAGTTCGTTCTCAGTTGATAAACCAACTAAGTTTTTTGCCAAGTCACTTTTTCATAAATGAACTCACGTGTGAAGGACAGCTTATTTCCGCACAAGTAGTACAGTTTGTAGGTTGTCAAGGAGCGTTTCTCCCGTGTTTCTAAGGTCGTTGTACTGTTATAGTCAGCATAAACTGTAGAAAGAAGAACCAGAAGAGTTGTGAATATCATTTTGGTCGAATGTTCAAAAAGTGAATGAACAACCTTTATATGCCTAAGTTTTCTCTAAAAGTCAAATAGTAAATCAATCTGATATCTGATTCGAGCGTGGGCAAACCAACAAAAGGTGCCGATCGACAAAACATCCCTCGTAAGTTCGTCAACAATACCACGTCCGAGTAAACAAACCAACAACATTCCGCTGTCCGGCGGTTGAATCAAAACATTAGTAAACAACTCATTTTTCCACGCATTCTGCCTTTGATCTGACGGCATCAGGCGGCGTAGCAATGCTTTCAACCTCACGAGAAACTCATATGATATTCTCATGAGAAACTCATATCGTCAACTTCTAATGCTGTAGCGAATAGATCATTAGATTCTCGTGAGAAGTTCGTGAGATATTGCTCTGAGGTATCTCATGAAGTTTTGAGGGATTGATATCGCGACTGTTGTCTACTCCGAGCTTCAAAGTTTTAGTGTACATCGTTGATACTTGTAAACTCTGTATCTCCTAGTGAATTCTCACCAAGAGTAAGAAAATATAGTTCCGGTCATTCCTACTGAGACTTGGCAGCATGCCAATAAATTTTCCAGGTAATTTTTGAACACTTTAGAGTTAAAAAAACGTCAAGTGTACGTTAGCGGTTTTTCAGTTCCATAAGAACACTTGAATGAAAAAAAATCTAAAAATACTTATATCTGCTCTAAGATATAGTCATTCGAAAATCTTGGCACAATGCCAATGGATCTCAGTGGGATTGAAACGAACTATATCTATAGCTCAACGTGTTTTCACGTTTCCATTTTACGATTAGGCTTACTTCACAATGTAAGGGCAGTGTGAATGAATATTTTCCGCAAAAAAAATACCTGGCGGCGTAGCGAACCGTCCAACCTGATGAGAAGTTCTTATGAGTTTCTCATGAGATACCTCATAAGCTACTCGTGAACTCTTAATGTTGTAGCATGACAATCAATAGAATCTCATGAGAAACTTGTGCCAATAGCTCATGAGGTGATCTAATGAGCTTTTGTAGGGATTGCTATGCCGCCTGATAATTCATGTTAGTTCGTCAGTGCTGACGGAAAACATAATGATGTTGACAAAATCCGTCTAATCATCAATAACGTGTAGTCACGTCGAACAAACGTGACGTAACATGTACCGTTCAGTAATTCTCACACATAAGATATATTCATATTGGAATCTACGGTCAGCCATTGGCATTTCGACAGTTATGAACAATGACACGTGACGTTAGTTAAGTTAAAGTTAACACATATTTCGTTTCGTACCCAAATCGAATTGTTGTTATTCACAAAAGGAAATTAAGTTTTTTCACACATCTTTCACGTTCGTTATGAACTCATGTCTATTATCAAACATAAGGAACTCACCAACATCAAAATCTGCATAATAGTTTTTTCGGGAAAAAAGTGAAACGTGAAATATTCGAGAAGCGTTACGTTACTCCTCCCATTAATACTCTCAAATACATACGTCAGTGTCCGTTGTCATTCAAATCTCAGTCAGTGATTGAGATGTTATCTATTTCACGTTTTTTTAAATGAAAACCCCTCCATCCATAACACGAATCGTACAATTTATTGTCACTACACAATTTTTTTCACGCCACGAAAAGTGACGTGACTTTTTCCATTATTACTCTCAAATACATGAATCAGTGTCTATTTGGCGGACCTTGGCTGATCTTTTCTGTTCGATCACCGTCGGCAAATAATGCCACTTTTCTATTTACCTACTCTTTTACTTCCCGACGCAACTGAGGTATTTAATGGAGTTGCCACACCCTTTTGTCAACTGAACACTAGAAATGCTAGTCTTTGCCATATTATCGCTCTTCTCTACAGTATACGCCGAAGATAATACGGCCTTGGAAGAGAGGAACAAACGGGCCTATTCCTACTCTTTCTACTACTTGTGCGGAAATCCGCCCAATCAATACCTATCTTATACACGTGAGTTTTTACATTTTGCAATGAATCTAATCAAATATATTCTTGTAAAACTTTGGAAAAGGTATAACTGTGGTTTCTCGTTTTTCAAGCGCATACATCGTGGAAATGTGATTTAGAACGTGTACTTCAGTACTGTATAAGCCACCATGTGAAACACATTATTCAAGTTGCACTTTCACCCAATACCGTACTAAAAATTTATGGATTCATGAAAACGTGCAACCTTCGATGTCTCCGAAGTCAACAAGGAGTTTAGAGAAACAAAAACAGATGAAGTTTGATGAATTCACTCGTTTCGCTTTCAGCGTGCACCAGCACCTGTACGAACTGTAACAACTGTCAATACCAATGTAGTACTACTGCGTACTGCCGACAGTACAACTCCAGCTGGCAATGTCAGAACGGATGTTGCAAGGTGGGTTTTCATTGAACGTAGTGTTTCATCGAACGTGATCGAAGTTGCATTTAACTTGTTCCTGATGCACCTATTTCCTGAGATTTTGCTCAAAATCATAACAACACAGCGTTCTCACCTACCGTAATTTTTGCGAATAAACTTGTATTGAGCTCCCTCCACAAAGTTTTCGTGGCGGAACACTGTATCTCACTGCAATTTGTTCTGAGTACAGCACTATTTCCTATCGCGTTAATTTTCGCGCGAATACAACGCGGAGCGCTCAAAAGCGAAGAGGCGAGTTCGTTATTTATTGACATGATGATTGTGTTGCACCGGCATGGTTGAAACATTCATTCAACCTCCACGCTCGTTTGTTTATAGTTGGAACCCGTTGCTTTCTAGTCAAAACTTGTGAAGTATGGGTGCATGGAGATCAAACTACAACTCATATATTGTCTTTCCAAAACTCATCCATTCCAAATTCCAGGCCGTCTACAGTCCCCCTGCCACCACTACCAGCCGTCCAGCCCCCGTCTGCGCGGGTCGCGAAGTGTCCGGCGGCTACTGCCGGGCGGGTAGCCGATGTGACGCCGGATTCCTCTGCACCTCCAACAATGTCTGCTGTCGTTGTGCCTACGGAACTAGCATTGGTAGGTCAAATGTTCCAGAGATTAGATAAATTCGGGGTACTGTAACCGGTTTTTTTTTTCTCTCGGAAATTGTTCAGTTTCTTTTCGTTGGCAAACTATTGTTCTGCTCCTTCCAGAAAAGTAGATAGGGAAGGAAAGTGATCGCACTTTCTATGACATAATTCACGACGAACAGGTTCAGTATGAAACAGTTTTCGAGAGCGTATGAAATAGTCATTATTTCATTATTGAATAATGAACGTAAAAAAGAAGAGCGCGCTCGATTCATTCAGAAGTTCTAAAATTCTCCATTGGCACTGTATCAACCGGCATAACAGTTAGATTTCTGTGTTTATGATACTTTGAACACTGTTGTCCATTCCAGGTCCATGTGTGAACCAGCAGTGCCCGGACAACACCAAGTGCAACGCAAACAACGAGTGTTGCCCGTACCAGGTTACCGGATAACTCGCCACACTTTGACATGTACAGAATAAATACTTTATCCAATACAACGTTTACTCATTCAGTTTTTTCTCGGGAATAGTGAGGCATTGAAGAGGCACAATTGGTTCAAAATCACAATTTCGTCTTTATGGATCAATATTATGCAAATTTTGCTAACTTTTGATTGGGAAGTTTTTCATGATCTACTGGAACACATCAAGAACCTCTTATAAGCTTTTTGAATTTTTCGTGAAACTCAGATTATAGCGGAACGGCAAACTCCGATGGGAACGTTGACAACTCTTATCTTTTTCATTTCGACAATTTATGTGCTTCACAAATTTATCACATTGACAAACTTTTCGCATTCAATGACAGTATTATCATGTTGAGAAAATATTTATCGAACTCAACAATTTTCACTACGTTTTCACATTTCCTCTTCGTGTCTCCTGGAATATTGAAAAGGTTCATTGAAACGTAAAAAGAGAACAACTATCACAATCTCTGAATAAAATCATACATCTACAGTATGACAATCTATTAAGATGAAAAGACCCATACAACGCACATCCTATGCGATAGACAGAGAAAGAAGAAATAGTGCGGAAAAGTGAGAGAGTGCGATAGAGAGTGAAAGATAGAGAGAAAATAGCCGTCTAGACTGTACGAATCCGTGCTGTTGTGAGAAAAATCGATATTGTGCAATTTGGTGTCCTCAGGCGTAGTTCAGTGCAACTTCGTCCTTGATCTAGAGAAAGAGGTGGTAATTAGATCAGTTGATATATTATCGACTGGCAATTCGAACCGCGACGCGTTGGAGACGCGTCGCGTACATCATAGCGACGAAGGGAGGAGTTGAAGACAAACTGCGGGTGAAGTACGTAAAACCAAGGGACGTGAAAAAATCGATAATGAAAATGTATTCAAACACAAAAGGAAACAGTGGATGGATAAAGCAAGTCTACATGCAAAACTATGCAAGACTCAAAACAATGGAAAACCGAGACGGGTGCAGATAGCCGTATTCAACATCTCGCGAGAGGCTCCCACACCTTCTCATGGGTGATCTTTTTATAGTAAACGCGATGTGTGGTCCCGAAAATGGTGAATACGGCTATTGGGGAAACATATTGGAATGACAGTATTCAATCTAGAATTCAGGTCGGGAAAATCACCACTTAATGTGTACACGACATAGGAACAAGAGTGGGGAAAAATCAGACATAAACAAAGTTTTCTCGGTTTTCGAAATTGAAATTACTATAACATTCACATAATATGAAGGTTATGAAATCAAAAACTACATAATAGTTGAAAATACTCATTTTTCTATGATTTACACCGTAAACTGTTCAAAAACCAAGAAATTTCATATCGAGTCTAACTGAACACTTGCTATCTGACGGGAAATCAACTCGGAATGGACATACATTGGGTAAAAAGGTCATGCTCGGGGGTCATGCTCTTCACAACTCCGTGAAATGTGACACGACCTGTTGGAGGCCGAGTTCGATCTTCGACTGCTCGCGAATCTCGAACTTCTTCACCTTCCCGGTGGCGGTGAGCGGGAACTCGTGCTCCTTCTTGAATAGGATGTAGCGAGGGATCTTGAAGTGGGCGATCTGGAAACAAACGTCTCATTTTTAAATTCTGTCTATTTTTTCTCATTCTTGAAAATGTCCAGGTACGAGAGAAACTCATCAGAGTGTTTGCCATGTTTTCTATAGATCCTTGTTCTTCACAAGAATGTCTGAATCAATGTTGTTTTGCTAGTTTTGCAACGGAATAGACTACAATTTACTTCATAGATTTTCGGCTTTCACTCCAAGATTACTAATAGCGACATGGTATATCAATCAAAAAAAATTTCGAGCCCAATAGTCTACACATGGTGATCTTATACTGTGACCTACCTTTCCCTTGCACCAGTCCTTGACCTGTTCCTCTGTGACTTTTCCTTCCCCAGACTCGTGTAATCGTACCCAGGCACACACAACCTCCCCGTACCTCTCATCCGGCACGCCCACAATCTGAAACAGAAATTTCAGCAAAACGTGCTATTCGTGAAAACATAATTTTTATTAATTTTCTGTTCCAACCAACTTATTATCACCAAACGCGATGAATATCTAAACTGTACGTTTTTGTATTACACTCTAATTTTCTCACAACCGACATATATCATGTAGACCACCTTCATTTGAGCAACATTTTTCTAGAGATTGATTTAAACTAATGAAAACGTTACGATCGCAGAAAAACTTGGGAAGGTGAGAGTTAGACACTTGTCATTTAACTTCTAGCTACCGTAACCCGACTCACATGAGCATCCTCGATCTTGGGATGTTTGAATAGGAACTGCTCCACCTCCGTGGGGTAGATGTTCTCACCGCCCCTCACGATCATGTCCTTTGACCTACCGACTATTGAGATCGTACCATTGTCGTGCATCACGGCAATGTCACTGGAAATGGAAAACTCATGAAATTTTCTCTTCGCCAACGTTTTCAAAATTTTCGTCTATCAATAAATTAGTATCTACGCTTCGCCGAGAAATAACATTATTTTCTAACTTACATCACTACAAAGGGAATGTTTAGAATGAATGTATTGTAAGTCAACTGCAGACATGTAGATTACTGTACCACGTATACAAACAACATCGAAAAAGTTTCAGTTATAGTCGCAGAAATAATACATGATTCGGCGCCACGTGAATTGCACGTGAAGTATACGTGAACTGACGCTCACCCCGTATGATACCAGCGGTCCTCGGTGATTTCCTTTTTCGTCTGTTCCTCGCTGTTCCAATAGCATCTCATCACCGAGTAGCCACGGACAATAACCTCTCCCTTCTCTCCGCGGGGAACTATGGCCGCACGTTTGTCAACGATGGCTGCCTGAACAAAAAATACGTGATAATGTTAAGTTCTTCTTTGAATGCTGTTTGAAATTGAAAGCTCTCAACAAGTAAAATGACCACGCGGAAGAACACGTGACCAACTGCAATTTGCCTGTAGATCAAAAATTCTACACGTGAAACCTGATGACCTTTACGTGAAACAACACGTGACAAACCTTAGTCTCAGTCAGCATTCCCAATTTGAAGTATGTAGTACTCGTGAAACAGACACACGTGACAACGTGTATTTTGTGGTTTAATTTCAATTCACATTTCTCAAGACTCGTAGGCTCTCTTCTAGTTGTGAAGTTTTATCACGTTCTCGATTTTCACGGCCGCAGGCAAATTAATACCTCCAAGTGGTCCATAATGTGTCCGACGCTCTTGATTCTCTGTTCCGGTTTGTCCTCTCTGATTGACATGAAAGACACCGGGGAGGTTTCCGTGGTACCGTAGCAGACCTGGGATAACGATATTACTAATACGAAAATGGTTGAAATGAATAGGTTTTACAACAACAATTGTTCGTCCATTTGTCAATAGTCAAATAGCTGTGTCGAAAAGTGCTTCAAATGGAGCTCTCATCTGGAACAAAAACAGAAAAATCCAAAACATCATATATTCTTTACCATAGTTTTGAGAATAAACCATAATTCAGAAGAAAAAACAAAGTACCTGCATGTCGTGCATGTGCATCTCCTGTACTAACCGACGACACAATGTGATGGGACAGGGGGAACCGGCGATGAATCCTTAACATACCATGAACTTGTTTATGAATCAAATCAACCGAAAACTGTTGAATCAAACAAATTTTCGAAGTTTCCGCGTGTAGAATAAGAAATTTCAATGAACACGCTCAGCACATTCTAGTCAAGTTTTGGGTACAATGCAAGTTTGAAGCAAAAATACAACAGCAAGAGAAGCAAGATGATACCTGATCTGATGCTTTCGTAGTTGAAGTTTTTGTACTCCGGATGATTCAGCATGTCAATGAACATGGTAGGGGTTCCATACAATGAAGTACACCTGATGAAGCAGTGCTATTTGAAATCTAGGTTTCACATCTACTTTTCAAACTCGAAGTAGACACGCTTTGATGAATTTCAATTCAGACCTAGTTTGAACAAAATCACAACAATCTGTTGGCATATTGAGTCCGTACATGAAACAAATCTTGTTACTACTGTCCTACCACGCTCTTCCCGGCAACAAGTAAAATATGTGTTTCATGTATAGTTCCTCTATTCACACAAGGGAGAGATCCGAGTGAGAACTAACTTCTCCTCATCTACAGCCTGTAGGGCAGCGAGTGCTTCGAAGGACGGGGCGGGGAAGACGCAGGTCTGCAGATGTGTCAACGCCGCCAGAACCCCCATCACACAGCCGAAACAGTGGTACAACGGGTTCGGGATGCAGATCACCGTTTTCTGGAGAGATTAGTCATCATAAACAAAATGTACTTGGAACTTGTACTACGTTTCAAAAGCAAGTTTCTAAATTTGAGACGTTGAGTAGTCAAGTGGTTGGCGTTCGGCTGTCGCCCACATAACCTGGATTCAATTTTCTCTACAGGTTGATAGTGTGATTTGTGCACAATTATGAGTTGATCACGCGTCTGGATTAGTGGTCGAAAATGTAATTATACTGGTATATTTGTATTACTTATGTTGTGTTGTATTATTAAGGCTGTGCATATGGTATGAAACAGTTTCTACTCACAGAAACACGTCGGTAATGGTTTCTGGTTGATTTTAGAGCTACACCCATTCTATCATTTTCGCCTGCACAAAGACGTGTTTGCTAAATGACACGTCATTGTTGGCATCAACGCTAATAAGAAGAGAGAAATTGCTAGAAATAGTTCCACCTCCAATCACTGAGATCAGAAAATCACAGGGAGAGAATTGAACAGGCGCGCACATAGTTGGAATTCCCAAAGATGTTATAGACAGTGTTTTCAAGTAAATCTTCATTTAAACAAGATGAAATATCACCAACTATGATGGATGTTGGAGAATGATGAAGCAATATCTGAAACCATGCATAGGTTTGCCAGTTTCACAGAAAAGCAGACTGGCTATAAGGATAAGTTGCTGAATAGTCTGTAGACTGTAGAACGCCATTAAAATTTCGCCAAACTGTTTTATTCAATTATTGAAGCTTGTACCGCCTTATTCTTCGAACTTATTCAGAAACCCGTACAATGAAAACCCACCCTCTCATGGTATCCCGCTCGAACGCCAATGAAGAAGGCATTGTTCAAGACATTGTGATGAGTGAGAGTGGCTCCCTTTGGCTGTCCGGTAGTACCCTGGAGAAACATAATTATAATTATCATAGAATTATTTATACTAATATTGTTATTAATACTCAATTAATAAATATTGATACTTGTCCTATCCATAACACGCAATAATGATAGTTGAACCATTCGTTGATAAATTATGAGACATTTAGAACAAAATTTAGAAATTAAAAGTCAGTTCTTTCAAGAAACCACTTTTTCCAAATCAACGAAAACTGTCACTCACACTGGTGTACTGTATATTAATTGGGTCATCTGGCTGGGTTTCCCGTTCGATTTTCGACAATTTCATCCGGTCTTCCTCAGTTCCGAGGCGGATGACGTCAGTGTATTTCCACGCACCACTGTAACGTGAAAAATACTACTTTTTTTTCATTCAGATTCATTCAGTCACTTTCCCGAATTTTTCACAGTTCATCCAGATTTACAACGGAAAAGAGTCATTATCACTGCTAAGCTAACAGGTTGAGTGTTTATTGGAATTACGTACCGCTACAACGTGAAAAATACTAGTAACTTTTCCGGTTTTTTCACAGTTT
This sequence comes from Litoditis marina, assembly GCA_964036275.1. Taxonomy (NCBI): domain Eukaryota; kingdom Metazoa; phylum Nematoda; class Chromadorea; order Rhabditida; family Rhabditidae; genus Litoditis; species Litoditis marina. The sequence goes on along the minus strand of OZ038439.1, from coordinate 12,795,340 downwards.
ATTTAGATTTACAGAGGAAAAGAATCACAATCACTGCTAAGCTAACAGGTTGAGCGTTTGATGGACTCACGTACCGCTAAAACGTGAAAAATACTTGTAACTTTACCGGCTGTATCATAATTCACTCACATTTATCCACTGGAAAAGTAGTTTGCGTACTTACGTAAAAACACAATCAAGACTGTTTTACTCGCACAGATAATTAAGTCTATTGTAATAAAAGCTTTTTTTACTGATTCTGACCCCTCTCGAGTTTCGCGTTACACTATCCATATCCGTATATCATTTCTCCTCCAAAACCTAACGAACACTCTATCTGCTAGGGGCTGGCAATTAAATTAATCGACTGGCAAGAGTGGTAGGAAATGACGTGAAAAACGTTTCAGTCCACCTAGTCCGGATTGACTCGAGGTAATGATTCATTTAGATAAGTACTAGGATTTTGCAATGTGTGAACGGAAAGTCATCACATTTTCGTACACGTGCTTCACGTGGGGATCATGTGAATCGCAGTACGATCAAATTTTCCAGTGAACAGAGCGTGACTTTCGTATAACGGGTCTCACACATTGTGTCACGTGACAAGAAAACTGTTTTCTCGAGATAAAACGTGTAACTCACGCGTAGGCCTTGTCTTCCTGATCGAAGATGATCAAATGTCGGAAATTGGGAAACATTGGGCATGAGATGTCACTGCGGCCAGCCGGCTTGGAGGCAATTTCCGGAATCACGTCCTTGAATGAATACATTTTTTAGTCTATTTAAAATAATCCAAATCAATTATTTATATTACTGATACTAAATCTAGCTTGAAATACGTGGTCATACAGACATCATGCGTAAAGTATTTTACTTGGAATTTCAGCTTGCAAACACGTGAATTACGTTGAAAACTCTAAGTATCTTGTACAGAATAAAAGCTGGACCAAAAAGAAGTCCAGTATTCTAGGTGTACGAACGGCTATTCAGTTATAAACCAATAAAGTTATAAGAAAAAATAAATGAGAGCGTATTCCGACCCAGAGAATAAGGCAGAATAATGAGATGAATACGTACTCTCATAAACGTACCTTCACACTCTGGTAATAGTTGGACTTTTTGAAGCCGGGCGGGGTGATGAGGGCACGGATTCCCACCTTCTCCAGGGCGAATCTCAGCTCTTCCGACTGGTAGGAGGGGTTTATGTTCACCTGAACAAGCAGTTTATTTCTCGGTTGTGAAAAAAGTTCGATAGACAAAGTTTTAAGAAAGTTACACACTGATTTAGGTATAGTTCTCATATTTCATACGTAATTATCAGTATTCTTCGGCTCTTTCTTGAATGTTCTCTTTTCGGAACCAAGTTCGGTTTGATAGCAACAGATTACAGAATATTGCACAAAGTCGTTGACTTATGTTCAGAAAACTATTACCCGTCACATACCAACCCGTGAAAAGTCTCACTTACATTATAACAATTTCGAAAACACTTCGATAAACTTTTGATAAATAACGTACCAGCACCATGCCGGCGAGGGCGGTAGCGAACTGGGTGGTGACCCATTCGTAGGTGTTCGGGCCCCAGATACCCACTCGATCACCCTTTTCCACACCCAGATGCAGGAGACCACAAGCGAGACGATCCGCCTGGAAATCAATAAATGTACACCGAGTTTCTATTGATTCTTACAAGAAAGAACCACATATTCAAAAGTTGGCAGAATTTTTCGCAAAGAAAACTTACATCATCACTCATACTCTCAACTATTTTGGATGCTTAATAACGAGACGCAGTAGTTCGAAACTCACATCCTTGAGAAGTTGTTGAAAAGTTCGGCGGATTCCCTCCCTTTTGAACACAACAAACTCTTTGTCGGGAACCTAAAACATACTATACAGTATTGATTTTGATTGCTGGTTTTCCTGTTCTTTTATTCTTTATTTCACAATCAGTTAACACGTGAATGTACTGCGCATTCTTATACCATCTAAAGCTGTCCAATCATTCCCGTGTTACGTGTAGCGCACCTAATCGACAAATGATGTACATTACACTCTTTTTCTTAAATAAAAAGTCTGGGAAAAAGTCGATGAATCAATAACGCACCTGATCTACGGCACTTCTGAGTCGTTCTCCCACAGTTTCGAATAGAAGGGGAGTCTGACTACAGCCGTGCACGTAGCTTTTCCGACTCGGCTGTGCCATGGCACTCTGTGCGGCCTCCTCGAGGGACAAAGAGTCGTCTGAAAAGTAAATTATTAAAATAGAAAGGTGGTAAAAGGTGTAAAAGTTAGTTTCACTCATAAAATTATTGGTTTGATTGGTTTTACCAATCAGAGTAACGGTTGAAGGTTATCGGAAAGGGGGAGTGGGAAAGCGTAAAAATGATAGACCATGCTGGCATTTTGACAGAAAAGAGAATATGCTCAACCTGCTTTTCAACCAGATAAAATGTTTTACTGTGAAGGTGAAATAGGGAAGCAGGAGGGTAATGTGGTGGTGAGGAAGTAGAGAAGTGCGAAAAATCGATAAGAAAATAGGGAAGCGAGAAGAAAGTGTAAAATTTTGTTCAGGATAAATTTGACTTGCAATTCCGACCAGTTACTGGTTTGTAGTCGCGCGTCGGCAAACGGCAAACATGCCATATAGTAGTATCGTAGTATGTCATTGGTTGCTAGAAAGTTCAACTTTACATCGCGCGGGGTAAAAATTCAAGAAAGTTACTGTTACAAAAGTTACTTTGTTAGGAAACATAAACATACTTTTTGCATTATTGGAAATCAGTTCACGTGTGATTCTGACATATCATCGAAAAATGATTCCGACAAATGTCAAAGTCAACAGAAGTCAGAAGGGTACCATTTCGAAATTTACGTGCACAGGGTTACGGTGAAATGAAGTTTTGGAGTTTAGTATCAAAGTTAGGAGTAATCGATAACTTCACAGGTCCATAAACCAAAACAGTTCATCAACTCTATTGATCAACCCTAAAAAGATATATGATGTATCCAGTTGTATACTAGAAGTATAGTAAATAGTCACGTAAAGTCAGCATTCTAATGAGGAATAGTGCACTTTGTTATTGCACGTTTCTGACTTCTGCTGTGTTTAACATGTTTCACGTGACTGTGCAAATGACTAACTGTATACATAGCAGAGTAAAATTATTGAACAGCTAGAAGAAAACAACCAATAAACATGTAAACATCCAACTTCTCCTAAAATTTTACGAATGAGCGAGAATTGGGGTAAACGAATCAGTTCAAGACCATTTACGGCGTTCGATTTCTTCGTTACACAGCAATGACCCCAGAAACTGCCAAAGACCACCGGCAAATTGTGATTTAACATGTTTCAAGAAGTAAATTGGAATGGGTAGGCTGTGTTCTATAACTATAACATTGTTAGCAAAAGTGAAAAATTGGGATGGTGATAAATGAGAAAGTCACCAAAACTTTCATATAATCTTGGGTTTGAGATTCGTGAGGTTTTGAGCAAAGTAGAGTGCGGTAGCGGTAGGCTGTGTTCTATAGAAGAATACATGATTGTGATTATTGATTAGGTTTGAAATGATCTCGTGAACGTGAATCTGGGTTTAATTTTTGTAGAATTATAACGATTTTAATCATGTAAATTAGAGTGTTCGCTGAGGGAACGGAACGTAATTATGATTAGATTCGGAATAATATTACATCAGGGATCAGTATAAAACTTCTATGTATTGTTTTGATTGGATTCCACTTTTCTTATTTCTCATGAAAACTCCAGGTGCTACAGAAAACGAACTCGAAAAGTCCAAACAAAGGTTCTAGAGATGAGAAAAGTAACCTTGAGATAATTAGAAGACAACATGTCATATAACGTACTTTGATATTCTCCGCGCACCACTTTTATAAACTCAAATGCGAGTTTTTCTCCAAAATTAGATTTTGCGAATGAATTGACGTGGTTTCAACGGAAATGATGAGAAAACGATTGATAAACACATGACTCAGAAATTGTTACACTCTTGAAAATCTTGAAAGTTCTCTAAAGTTCTATCATGAAAGTTCCAATTTGAACTAGTTTGAAGTGATCTAAAATTTGATTTACACCAGCTCAGGTGAACGTAAAAGTTTCAATGAATGTTCGGTCTTTTCAGATTTAAAAATTCACAGCTTGCAATCGTGGTAGTAATCATAGAGTTGGACAAAACAAATCCGATATCTTTCGAACTAAAGTACAAAAAGTCTCAAATTCAGAGTCTGACTGATATAACTGGGTACTCGGGGTCAAACTGAACCGAAACTATTGATCGGGATCGGCTAACCACTGACTAAATGATACTATTCGTAGATATGATTCGTAGAGACGGTGGAACCTGTTCAATGGGGGCCCCGACGCGGCCACAGTTAGCAAGGAACTAGGGCAAACAGCTAAGGCCTTAGAAGGGAATAAATGACAAAGGGTTAAGGAGATCAATTAAGGATACAGAGAACGAGTGATAGTTGGCAACTAATTGCGGCCAGTCTGCTAGGGTTAAACACAAACATCGAATATTCAGAGACTAAGCAATCTTTTGAAGCTTGTAAGCAGTTATAGCTGTTAGCAAGATACTGCGCGTCAGCTGAGGCATCCGGAAAAAAAACAGCAATTTTTTCCGGTTGAGAAATCGTGTGTTGGCTTCCAAGCAGCACAGTAATTGACAAGGCTAAACATTATTAGGAGCGGTCTAAAGTTGAGTATGAGAATTTTCTTTACCATAATGGATGAATGCGGTTAAACGTATCTTTACAAACTATGAGGAATTAGGGAAAATGATCATAATGCTAGTTATTCACTTGGACCTAGTGGGCCAACTATTTCCGTTCTGTTGATTGGTGCCCACCTCAGTATAGTGGGTGCCAAATATATAAACTTCCGTCTTTCCCCGGAATCGAACCTGCGAGCAAAAGATTCGTAGTACATAGCCAGCAAGCTTTTGAACCGGTGACATGTGTGCGTACACAGCGGGAAGTGAGATACACAGTACCCTCCCGTCTTTCCGTTGGCGACGACTGTATATTTCGGTTGTAGTCTTTCATCCACTCAACAAATTGTTTGGAATAAAGAACACCTGATGGTTATACTTTGCACCCGGATTTTTCAGCGCAGGTAAACGAAGGACGAATATCCCAACTGTATCTTTTTGAACAACACTTGTTAAAAACTACTTTCGGAATTACAAATTGTATTAAAACCACATGAAGAAAACAGGCAAAGAAGAAATAGTGTGTGTGTGTGTTTCTACATTCTACCAATTTCTCAATGTGTTCACATTGAAAATTGGTAGAATGTAGAAAGTGCAGAATGCACAATAAAAAAATCAGTATTGGTAAAATGAAAATTCTCTTAAATGATGGCCAGAGTGTTTCTTGTTTTAATGATGGTGACAGATATCTCAAACCTCACGCGCAGGATCTCAAATTGCGATGAAAAGACTAGGGCCAATTAGCACTAGAGTACTCCTATTTTCCACTTCCTATTCCGAAAAATGAATAGTACATATATCAAAGAACATTAAAGAAAGCGTAACTTAGTGAGAGTTTGAAAACATCTATCAATTCTGTAGCAAAAACAATAATGTGCAAAACAAATGGAACTTTCACGTGAAATGTGAAAACAAAGTATGCACAGTGTGAATCATTGCTATTAGAAAACTGTGTTGTTCAAAAGTATAACATACAAAAGTTCAGGAAAACCAACACTGAACTTTCTGTGCTCTACCGAGTTCTGTTACCTCTGGGTCGTGAATTCGCCCTCCCTATAGGATTCAATTCAAATAAAATTAATGAACTCATTCTTTGAGGGTGTAAAATTGATGAATGAGTTTGAGTAAATTTAGATTGCTTAGAATAAAAACGAAATTTCTAGTTATAGAGAGCGACCTATTTAGAGTGGTTGTTTTATATTTTGGTTTTATACGCATTCAAATTGCAGTTTCACTCCGTTCTCCTTGGTTTGTCTATTTACATTATGTAAAACTTATTAATAATTCAAACAAATTACGTAAAACTAATTACGTTGATTCATTAAACGCGGTTGCACTGTTGTTTTCCAGGACTCCATACGGACCTAATAATTGTATGGTAAGTGAAATTAGTACAAACGAAATAACAGATGAGATTAATTGGAGATCAAATAATGACAGAAAGGAATGCAAACTAGTAGAATGAGCTAAAATATCATAATAACGTAGATTTCTGAACTCCTTAAAGTTGTACAAATAGTATATAAAATCAAAAGAACACCGCGCAACTATCTATAATGCTCTTATTTGCTTCTCTCATTACTTCCCACATTACAGCGGGCGTGAGCCTGAGCGGACATTGTAAAAACTGTGCGTACTTCACTTCATTTGGCCTTGGAGGTGTTTTTTTTGATGAGTTTCTACGTTAATGTTTGAAGCATCACTTTTTTCTGCACGAACCTCATAGATCAGGTTATACTGTTAGTCAATTGCACAGTCACGTGGAACAGGTTGACCACAGCAGAACTCAGAAACGTGCAATAACAAAGTGCACGATTCCTAATTAAAATGCTTACTTTGCGTGACTATTCAATTTACTTCTAGTATAGTAAAGGTTCACTTCATTCACTTTTTTCTTTCATGCGGTTCTTTCAACACGTTCGTCTGATTATTTTATCCTCTGAACCATATTTTAACATCAACTCACCGAAACACTAGTATCAAACTGTCCATTAAAGACATACTACTAGAGTGGTTAAGGAATTGAATTAAATTGGAATTGGAATTGAAAAGAATTGAAAACCAATTCCAAAGAATTGAATTGAATTGGTTTTTTTGTACAACCAATTCCAAAGAATTGAATTGAATTGGTTTTTGTGTAAAACCAATTCCTTAGAATTTTTCAAATCCAGAAAAATTAGAATTGAATTGAATTGGTTTTTTGAATATCAGCAATAATATTTTGAATTGGTTTTGGAATTGGTTTTTTCAGCGTGGGGAAATTGTTTGTTTTCTGCTGTGTTATATTCAATCTCAAGGCGGTAGTGGTGTTAATAAACACAAAAACTGTTTTATGAACCGAATTGACAAAAAACTGCGTCTAGAATTGAAATTGGAATTGATTTTTTTGGAGAATTGGTCGGAATTGGTCGGAATTGAATTGAATTGAATTGGTTTTTTGGCGCCGGAAAAAAATTGGAATTGAAATTCGGATATTTTTTGAGAATTGGTTGGAATTGGAATTAAATTGAATTGGTTTTGCGCCATCGGAAAAGAATTGGAATTGAAATTCTGAGATTTTTTGAGAATTGATTGGAATTGGAATTGAATTGAATTGGTTTTTCGGAATTGGTTAACCACTCTACATACTACACCATCAAATCATCAAGAACTACTTTCATTATGAAAGTTTCAAAAAACTCTAACTCACCTGAATACCGTACTATCGCCAATTTAAAACGAACCCAAATAGTTGATATCTTTTCACTTAAAAACGAGAACCTCGCCCCTTTCACCCACTTTCTGCGTGCATGCGTCGATTCGGCCACAGTGCCAGCAGGTGGTCGCGAAGGCGTGAGAAATTCAGGGTGAACTCGGTTCGGCGTGACCCGAAGTGAAACTTATCGCCTCTTTTCGCGGGGGAAGGTGTGGTTGGGGGCTAATTGAATGAAGTCTGCTCCATTGCCAATTCCCCTTGGACCGTCGCTAATTTGGTGTTGGCCAAGCTGCCAGTAAAACAACACGCGACCGCGATTGCATTTGGCCATTCGGGCGTTATGACGAGGTATAGGGCCTGCCCGGTGGATATTACACAGACAAAGTTCTACGCAGGTGAAAGTGAGTATACCACACAGCAGACATTTGGTTAACTAGTTGGGATCCTGCGTATCTCAGTTGCCAGGAAAAAAACACATTCATGATACCAATTCAAAAACACCGAGTCCGAGTTGTTCGAGAAGTGGTAGAGTGTATACATTAGTTGTGGCCGTGTGCAAAGTTAATTAGAGGTACAAGTTAGAGTTACACCAAGCACTGTTTACAAAACATAACAAGTTGATACATGGAGTAAATCCATCTCAAAAAACTTTTTTATCGAGTGATGTACTTTATGAATAAACGTTTGTGTGGAGCTCTTAAAAAGTCGCTGAGTTTCTGGAGAGAAGGTGAAGGGAACATAATTCGAAGTGTGACCGTTACAATGAATGAATGAAATAACTGTTGTTTACCAACATTACAAAATTTTAAATGAGCGTCAAACCGTTTCAACGCATACAACTATATAGGTCTTTGTGCACGCACTGTGCGCGGGCGAAAGACTAGTCTTAGCTTGTTCTCAGAACGCCAATTCTCCCACACAAAGGAGTGCTATCACGTGAAAAACTGCCATGAAAGGTAATCAAACCGAATTTTCCGTTCTTACTTGTTACGAAAAAGTTGCCCGCGACAGAAAAATTCATATTATGTAAAAATGATTAATTCAAAGCATTGACACTTTGAGAAGCATTTTACTGAGTTGACGAACACTTTACTTAAACGGTTTGGTTTAGTATGTGCCGGAGTTTGATACATAATTTCTTAACTAAGGCTTTTTCTTCAATTCATCGCAGAAAGCTGCCATTCAAGGTTGAGGCCTTTGGTAGGTTTTTTTACTATTTGAAGCTTCAAAAACTAATTTCGCAGAACGTTTCTACACTTTAGATATATTTCAAGCCTTCTTATCTCTCTTTGAGGCCCTGTCTAGAACGGTTATAACAAGGAAACGACGTATACTTCATATTGTGAGAATGATTAATGAAATTGATTCATTCTGAAGAACTCACCAATCAGCATTCTTCCTAGGATGGGACAGACCGACCGGTCGAACTACTCTGCAAATAATCATAGATTCATACGAAAACTCAAAATAAAGTTCACAAAACGTAAAATTTTGAGAGAGAAAAAACAAAAACCATATAACCGATTCAATATAGATAGAAAATTATAAAGATTATAGAAAATTTTGAGTTTTTTGATAACAGCGAGAAAGAGAAGTTTGAAAATAAGACAGAAACATCGAACAGCGAAAGTAAGAGTTGTTTTTTGACATTTCGAGTCATGAAAACCGGTTGTGTAAAATGTATCTGAGACAACATAAAAAACAACAGATAAAGGAATGTATGGAAGAAAATGGTGGAGAAATGACAATTGTGGACGGATTATGTCGGTTGATTTTTAGAGAGATTTACACCTAAATTTGACGAGCGTTTGTGAGTCAACTCGTTGATAAAAATTAACAAAATCATATGAGGTACTGAAACTCTCAAGAGAAAGTGGGCTCAACTTCAAATTCTACGAAAAGTTCATATTTCGATGGTTAGAGACTGAGCGAATAACGTCGGAAATTCTTTTAGGAATAGATCCACATCGTATGCATTAGAGTATATGAATATTAACCCCACGTTTTTGTAAAACTAAATACTTAAATTGGACAAGAATCAGCTCCAATCAGACAAAACCGACTTTTTACTCAATCTATGGAAAACGTAGATGGAATGGTGGGTATAATCGATTGAATTTGCGGGGGCTAGAGATGATTGGAGATTGGAAAAGAAAGGGGGGGGGATATGGGAGATGGTCTGATAAACCCCCCTGATCGGAAGAAAAGGACAAAATCTCGGTATCAAATATATTCATGTAAGAACGGAAAGTTCAAGTGGGCTTCACTTATGAACTTTACCAAGCTTTAATCTCGAGTTTTTGTTTATTTCTAACTTTCCGTAGAGGAACTGGTGTTAGAAACCGCCTGATCAGAAATAAAGGACACAATATTGGTATAGGATTGCACATGAAATATGTGCACGGAAATTAGAATAAGGCTCCACTTCACGTGAGGACAAGCATGAATCTCAAAAACCATAGCAAAAACACCCGGGTTTTTAGTTTCATTTTTGAAGTTTTTGCTAAGGGAGATGGTCTGATGAACTCGCCCTATCGGAAGAAAATCATAACATTGAATTTGGCTACATATATGAATTGAGCTAGTAAGCATAAATCTCGAGAACTATTGCAAAAATATCTGAGCTTTCATACAGTTTTTTCAACTTTTACAAACGGGAAAAAATCCACATATACAAACTTCACGTTTTTGGAAAGTTGCAAAAACTTTGTCTTTTTCTGATTGCAGACAGTCCCCTTTTCTCCTTCTTTTCCTTGGTCAGATCTGATCGCCAACCGGAAAGCTAACAGTGAAAGTGGCCAACGACGTACGCAACTCTACGTTCGAAACCACATTCCACTCCCAAAAACCGATGCTACCAAGAATACCGGACAAATTTCCGTCTGCAATTTTTACGAGCATTGAGATACCGGAGTTTCTAGACCTACGTTTGCGTTTACATCCAGAGAAAACAAAACACAGGCCAACTTTATGGATTGTAACAGTTTTCAGATCATAGAGCGTTAGACGAATACATTATTTACAAGAATAATGTAGAAACAGCTATCATGCTTGTCTACTTAACTCAAGAGTAACTAACCTAGGCGACACTATTGAGTGTTAAGGTGTTTATTTTCTGTTTCCCAGGTTTAATTTTGATCACTGGTACGATTAAGTCTGACCGTAATAGTGTATTATCAGATGTGTTTGTGAAAACTTGAAAGAGATTCAGAAACTATTTAAACATTGTGAAAACTCTGTTGCTGTGTTGTTTTTCCATAAGCGTCAAAAATGAAATCTGGGAAGAGAGGGGTGCGTGTGTAATAGAGTTGCATTAACAAAGAACCAAATTGAGGTGACGAAATTCACTTCAGCTCACACACACACAACAAAGACATGAGAAGAATACGAAAGAGAACCAACAAAGTAGTATAAAATTCTTTAAAAGGATAGATAACGCACACTTCTTGAATTTGTTTTATTTATCTTTTCTTTTTATCATTAAAATTTTCATGCGAAATGAACTAAAAACATGTTTTGAAATATTCAATTCCGTGTTATTTAATATTTAGAGAAAAATAAGACTTTTCTTATAGTATAAGCTATCGAACAACATAGATAAAAACACTTGTTTAGAGTTCATAAAAACCATGATTCAATCGTTTCACGCTCAGAACGCGGACCCTAATCATGAACAAGAAACAGAAAACAAAGTAGTTCTCGTGTAAAAACTATCTGAATGAGATACGAAATAATAAAATAACTTTGTAAACTAAGAATCTAACCGAATTCAGGACTTTATGGACATAATGTTAGTTGAAATGTTGGTGGCAGTGGCGAGGATGCCAATGGCTTATCGAAAATCGGACAAATGTCTGGCTGACTAGAGAACAGACTACAAGGTACAAAGACAATATTGGTCGAAAAAGGAGTGCGCATAACACCGACCGCAGGAATGAAAAATGGTTACAAAAAACAGAAGGAGATAAAATAGAAGGAGAAATAGAGAAAAATGGTTAGGTGAACAGGACCGGAATGGGAGAAGAATGAGAAGCGGAACATAGAAATAGCTGTATACCCATAAAAATCGAAAGAGTGAGGACAAGTGAGGTGAAGGATGAAGAGAAAAGGAAAGAATAAGAAAGATAGATAGAGGGATAGAAAGAGAGATAGACTAGCGTGGAGAGAAATAGAAAGTAAAAGAGGGAGAAGGCATAGAAAGAGGTAGAAATGCGTAGACAGAAAAAGAAAGAGAAACTGGGGGAGAAGGAAAAAGAGAAAAAAAACGAAAGATTGAAAGTGAGAGAATAATAGAGAGAGAGAGAGAGAGAGAGAGAGAGAGAGAGAGAGAGAGAGAGGGAGAGAGAGAGAGGAAGGGAGATAGAGAGAGGGGAGAGAGAGAGAGAGAGAGAGAAAATAGAGACAGCAAGTTTCGGTGCTAGTCGGATGTGCGTGGAACGTGGTGCGTAATTCGGTCGCGACGAGACCAGAACCTGCCGTCTGTGTAACCAAGTGGAAAAGCAGAAAAAGACTACGGTAGCATAAAATATACGCAACGAAAAAACTGGCGTCTTGAAGAAAATGTCTGCACAATTGTGGAAAAGTTAATAATTTTTCGGATTTAAAAGAAAAGTTTTGCGAACTATTAGACAGTGGGTAAGTCAGATTTCGAAAAAACGAACTGAACTACCTTTTCTTGATCAGTGATTATTTCCGTTTTGCAACAGATAAAACTATTACAAAGTAGTATTATATTCATTTACAAAAAAACTATTTGTTGTCATTAAGACTCGGATGTTATCATGGAAGTATGTGCTCAGTGAATTTTCGTGGCACCTTTCACTGAGCACATACTTCCATAATATTTAAAAGAGCTCAAATCAATTTCATTATTTTCTAACATTTCCTATATATCTTCAAAATGTCGGCGATTAAAGTGCAATCTTGATTATTTGGAGTAGAATTAGGTTTTCGCAAGGACATGCACTGAAGTTTTCAAATTGAATTAGCAGTGAGAAGGTTGTATAGTGACATGTTCGCTGAAAATTCTTTTCAATCAACCTATTTTCTATAAAATAGAAGTTTTTGATCTATGCAAATGTTGGTACCAAAAGGCACTAGTTATGTAAGTGAAACGTGAAAAACAGAAAGAAATAATGTTATAGTAAACATTAAGCATTGTCTCAGTTTTTTTTCATACAAACGCAGGGATTTTCTGTTCGTTCAGAGGTATGTTGGTTGTGTTATGTATTCAAACACTGTGATAAACGAATAAACAAGTTTTTAGATCCGGTTCAACAGAGGTCAAACAGTCACACTCGTACGCTGCAAAACTCGTGAGGCCAGTTTTTCGGTTCGAGGGGAAGAAATCATCAGAACAAGGCAACAGGTAGACAAGTATGTGACTTCAATAAAAAATTCATTTGCATAGATTTTGCATAATAACCAAAACAAATATAATTAGAAAAAAAGAAGAACAAAAGTGATAAGTTTGCTCTCTACTCTAGGCTTGATCACCTACGTACCCACGTTTCAAAGTTAAACATAGGTTTAGAAAACCTTGTGAAAGAGTTGGAAAATAAATTAATTTGCTCTCATATTCTGGCTTGTAAAGCTAAAATGGGTTTTCTGTGGTCATTTTCTGTAACAATTCCAATTGTTAATAGTAATTTGACCGTATATAACATTCAAAACATGTGTTTCTGCTTGGAACCCAGCCAAACGCGAAAAACGGCGGCAAAATGCACGTTTCAAATACAGGTTCTGTTTCTGGCAATATTACACTGCTAAAACGGAAAAAGAGATGCGGCTATAGATAGTTGATCTTCATTGTGCTGTGAATTTTGAATGAGCATACATTGAGATAGATTATTAGTATGAGGTACAGGTTTCTTTGCGCAAATTCATTCAATATGCTATGTAGAATGATAATAGTTCAGTATCAATTTTGTATTGATCAACTAATCACGTTAAAAAAAGTTTTCATGTTTTAGAGAAAACTCAAACAAATTTTATGAACGACAATAGTGAGGGTATGCAAATGTTCACCAGCGCTTCTGTTTTGTAGTTCGGTGCATGAATGGAAAACACTGAATTGTACAGATCCAACTAAAATGCAGCTACGTACAACCGTACATAACACAGTAGAACGGATCAAATGCATCCCAAAAAGTTAAATTACAGTTTGTTATACCAACGAGCCGTCAAAACATAGTGAACGCTTGTTTTTGAGCATAAAATTCTCATTGCAATTATGTATTGAAAACGTTTCGAGAAATTCTTGAAGATGTTGAATAAATGCGGCTGCGGAAGATAACGGAAATCTCTCACAACAAAGCTAGGCTTCAAAACATTTTCATCCAACTGTGATTAATTCTTTATATAAATGTCGGCTGAAATCACAGAATATTGAAAAAAAACTGCAAAGTTGTTAAATACAAGTTATTTTTATAAACTTGATTGGCTCAACAAGAGCAATATGTAAGAGTTAGCTTTACTAATTAGAAACACTTTTTCTGTGTATTTAATTGTTGGAATAACAAAATATGAACGTTTTCACTTATGATTCTGAAACTGGGCCAAAACGAACATCCAGAGTTAATTAGATTTTGCTGAAAAGACGAGTTCGAAAAACAAATTGGAGAACGAACAACAGGAATGGGGGAAATAAATGAAAAACACACAAAAACTTCGTTGATTCAGTTTTTCTACTAAAATTGTATCTGGGTAATGTAGTTAACCCGTTATTTTTGTGGTTTCAAGTTATACGTTTGACAATGATCTAAGCTTATGGAACACTTCATAATTCTTTGAAACTCACTAGTTTTACACCCCTGTAAACAATTTATATGCAAACTGTGAAACTGTTAAGAGTTTCTGGAAACTATACCTGCCTGGTGAGAACATCTTGGGTTATGGTACTGTCATGATAAACGCCTCAGGCAATATGAGTGTGATATTTGAGTGTTCTCTGATAACTTGTTGATAATTTTATAGCTCTTTTGCAGCGGGTTTAATATTATATCTCTGATATCATAGTGTTCAAAGTATAGCATTTTTTTCTGATAAGGCTGTGTTCCAAAAATCAGATGAGGTAATGAAGAAAGAGTACTGTGCAAAAAAAGTGAGGGAATACAGTTCAGACGTTGTAATCGTTAATGATCATATTTTCACTTTAGAGTGACGATTATAGTCGAAAGCTGAAATTCTGTTCTGTATTCCCCCCCCCCCCCCCCCTTCGAAATGACTTGATTTTAACTAAATTTGGGAGTAGACGCTGGTTTTGCTAATAGGAAACTCAAAGATCACATGGAACGGGGAGAACATTCATGTCATCACGTGAATTTTTGCGTGTCTCACACGTGTCCCACGTGAATTGTTGCGTGTCTCACACGTGTCCCACGTGAATTGTTGCGTGTCTCACACGTGTCCCACGTGAATTGTTGCGTGTCTCACACGTGTCACGTTACTATAAACTTCACTGGCATCAAATTCACGTTAACCTTATTCAATTACAATTATGGCAATGTGATAGCAAATGAATCTATCTAAATTTCTAAATATTCAGAAGATTCGAATTCTATTTTATCGAAACATAAGTTATAGTTAGCACATGTACTTCAAAATGACAGACTAATGCACAACACTATCATGCGCTGACCCAAAATTACACAATTATATCAGGAAACAAATTGTAACAAAACTATTATGGTGACTTTGATGAATCATGGTAGACATATAAAGTACACCTGACGCGAATAGTTACACTTTTTAAAATATTTGGCGGTATTGACTTTTTGCAAACTGACATATCTTACTCTGAGTTTTTGTGGTGTTGTTTGCTTTCTAGTGTGGCGAAAATTCAACTCATGAGAAATTCCCGTGAACTTCTCGTGACAAACTCGTGCAGATCGCGTATGCTGAACACCACAGACCATAGTTTCAGAGATGAAATCTCAAGAGAAGTTATGGAGTGTAATAGGATTGCAACCAGTTATAACAATCCGGATTAAAATTTAGATCATTTTCTCCAGTACCTTGAGCTTTATTTGGGGCAAACGTATTCTTGTCACTCAAAATTCAGGCGTGGTAGCGGTACCTATTTTATGAGATAACCACAGTCAAACGTTTTGCTAACCTCTGAGGAGAACAATGGAACTCTGCGGTAAGTTCGTTAAGCTGTTCTCTAAACTTTCACGTGAAAAATCTCCTAGACATCGCATGAAGTCGCAAAGATTGATACCGCGCTATAGTTCCAATCATTCCCACTGAGACCTCGGCAACGTGCCAACTAAATTTCCAGACGGCTTTTTAACACCTTGATGTTTCTCAAAACACTTAAATTTTCTCTGAGCCGTAGTCGAGCACTGTTGTAGTACGTGAGTAAAAATTCTTTTCGTTCGTTGGCACGCTGCCAAAGTCGTTGGCACGCTGCCAAAGTCTGAGTGGGAATGGCGAAAACAATAGTACCATTGTATCTACCAAAACAATGCTAAGTTTGCTGGATAAGCTCGTAAACTTTGTGTTCACCTCTGACTGATCTCGACCAAAATGACCAAATTACCTAGTCTCTAAACTGGGTATGGTGTGAGTCGGTGGTGAGATGACCAGTTGAATCTGCCATCCCCCCTTATCTAACTAGGAAACGGCTCTTATCAAACCAGGAAGACGCATAAAAACTAATCTCTGCCAAAACAGACGACCACAATGTGTCATTCAATCCTTTCGACGAGAAAAAAAAACAGATTGTTGCTATACATATACAATATTATTTCTAAAAAAGTAAAAATATTAGTTATTGCAACACGTAGTTGTTTATTTCCATATGAAACGTAAAATTGACGATTTTAGTGGAACCCTTGAACTGATCTTTAAACACTTTCATATTAAAAATTTCAAAAAATGTGTTTACAACAAGAAAACAGCTTACATAAATCTGATTTTTAGTGTTAAAGTGTTGAGCTAACAGCACAATTACAATTTTTTTCTAGAACATTTTAATGCATTACACAATTACTTGTTAAGACGAAATGTTCGTGACCTACAATTCTTCTAAAAACTAAACTTATCCCGGAAAAATGAACGTCGGTCGCTTGAATTACGCCTACTTGAGAACATCGAATATTTGCGGAATGATGGTAATTACCAAACTGCATACTACGTCATGCGAACTGCAGGGGTACGAGAAAGAAGAAAAGCAAAAAACAATGTTCAGTTCGTAAACGGTTCATCACAATGACATGCAAATGCTCAATAGAAGATACCTTCTCAAAAGTTGCTATCCAAGTTTAGTAGAGTAGAGTCCGCAAGCCGCAGATTCAGAATTAGCAGGTAAAGATAACTTCAAATCCTAAAATCATATGTTCAAAAGTTACTTGGCAGCTACGCAATGCTTGCCATTCAAATTTCTTGCACATAACGGAAAACATAGGTAAACACAGATTTAAAGCAGGACGATGTGGACCAATCCCGTGTCAACGGTCCTTTAAACTGCATATGAAAAATGTATTGCAGTTGAGTACGTATGCTAGAAGATCCCGGAAGCTTCATCCCATCCTGCGTCTCTCGCTCTGCCTCACTATTTCTCGTCTCTAACATCCCGGCGGGATGTAAGAGCAGAGAAATAGCGTATGTTTGAGGAGACGCAGGATGGGATGAAACTGCCGGGATCTTCTAGCATACGTACTCAGAGGACTGAAGCGTTGGGATTGGATAACGTCTTTCTTTAAATATAAGTCAATCATTATTACGTATGTTCCAGGCCTTTCATGAGAAGGACCAAATAGTTGTCCGTGAAAGTTTCCAGACAATAGTGAAAGTTAGTTGAGACCGGAATTCTAGGAAATAAGTTTTGAATAAAGACTCTTGGAGAAAATCGATATTTGATGATAGATTACAAAAGCTTACGAATAAACAAATGTGTTATTATTGAAGTGGACAAATAAAAACACTGACTGTTATGTAAATTCACAAATAAACAATATTATGGTCATAAAACGATGAAACAAATTTGTTACATACATTTATAAGAAGGACCAAATATTTGTCCGCAGAAGTTTCCAGACAGGCGGGTACAATGTGATCTCGATTAGAGATTAGTCACGGTACGAGATATGGGGGGATGTACGCATATCAGATTGATAATATACTCGCTCTATTTGATCAATATCGCAAAAATGACCCTGGCGGAGGGAAGATAGAGATAAAGAGAGGGGGAGAGAGAGAGAGAGAGAGAGAGAGAGAGAGAGAGAGAGAGAGAGAGAGATAGACAGAGAAAAGGTGGAGGGAAGAGAGTGAGAGAGAAGGAGAGAAAGAGACAGAGAGGGAAGGTATATAGAGAGGTCGCAAGGGAGGAGAGGGAGATAGGAGGAGAAAAGGACAAAGCAAGAAAAAGAGAGAGATGAGGGGAAGAGAATAGAAGAGAAACAGAGAGAGGAAAAGAGAGAAACAAAGAGGAGAGAAAGCTCACATGTTTTACAACATTAACTGGACACTGTTTTCTCAATTGTAACACACGTTTAAGTACGGCCCAGCACAAAAATTGAGCCAATTAATTTGAGTGCAACATTTTTGTTGAAACGGAAAACTGAAGAAAGACTGTGCCCTTATAGGTGGAACAACTAAAGATATCAAGACACAAATTTAGTGAAGACTGTCTAAAACTATATCAGTTTCATGTCACTGAATGCTTCAATGAAAGGCCACAGTTTGTAGTTGGTGGTTGTAGTTTGATCGAGCGTGTGCGGCGAACAACATTACAATACTTTTAAACATTTTACGTTTACAGAACATGGAATTCATCCGTTCTCCTCCAAGTATGATGTGAAATAAAAGTTTATTCAATACAGACGCGTTTTCTTGGAATGAAATTAAACAGAACTTGGAAGAAACGGACAACTTTTGAGAAGAAAAACAGACAAATTTCAACTAGAGTGAAAAACTTGAATTTTTCCCTAATGGCAGTTCTGGGCGTTTTTGATTCTTGGAGTAAGGATGGAGTTTCACAAACTGTCGCCAGGCCTCATCCAGCGTTTTCTGAAAATATGGAAAATATAAAAATTTAAATAGTTTCACTACAAGGGGGATGGGACCCGGGGGCTATCGATGTGGGTAATAATATTATAGAGAATCGCTGCAACGTTTATTAGTTTCTGTCTCATCTCTTTTTGAGGATAAATATTCGAAAACAAGCATGAGTATAAACTAGTTTCCGGTTTATTATAGAATAGAATAGAATATAATTAATTCGAGATTGAACAGGTGACTTTCCACATAATATGTGGAACTCTGTAAGGATTAATGGAGAGAAAATTTAAAAAGAAAAGGGTACGTTTGCCCTGTTACGCGTAATGCTTTCTACTTTCAATTGTTGCTTTTCAGCGTAGTATTTTGTGCAATTAGTCACAAAAGAAAACAATGAAATAGTTACGACGAAATAAATTCACCCCAGACAGAAATTTGTGTTCCTCGATAATCTGTTTCTGTGGAAAAGTGGCCAACTTTCGCTGGAGATCAAAGAACAGAGCAGTCTTGCCGTTGTTAGACCGGTCAGGAAAGTGCATTGCCGGGTCGGGGTAGGATGACTGGAAATTTTTCTCTCTTCAATATCTTACTTTACATTCCTCAGAATGTCAATGATTACCCAAACAGCTCTAGAAACAGATCAGGTGTAGATCTTTACCCATTTTCTAGTCATGTTTTGCGACAGTTCCAGGCGCTCACGCTCATTTAGAGTGACAATGATCCAACTTATTCTAGCGAACATTCAATACATTTTTTCACTATTGAGTCATTGTTTCACAAAATAAAGTCAATCACAGATGAGGAAAACATGGTTTACGTAAAGAAATGGAGACGACTAACAACTGGCTGATTAGGATATCTTCTCTGCGTAGATAAATATCGACTCGACACTTCCACTGCAAATTATAATGTAAATCTAAATTGCAATAATGTGTTCAAGTTCACATTTATTCCCAGACATTCGCCAAATCATTAGAAACTATCCGATTCACCCTACTTTGTCATAAGTTTCATTACGAGAACGAGTTCTCAAGCTTGGTGGACAGTGTAGAACAATTGAATAGAGGTTCCGCATGAATAAGAAGCTATAACATCAGTGTACGTATGCTAGAAGATCCCGGCACCTTCATCCCATCCTGCGTCTCCCCAAACATACGCTATTTCTCTGCTCTTACATCCCGCCGAGATGTAAGAGACAAGAAACAGTGAGGCAAAGCGAGAGACGCAGGACAAGATGGAGGTGCCGGGATCTTTTAGCATACGTACTCAGTAAAACGTATCGTCGTTCCTACTGACAGTACTACAGTTCATATTCAAGTTTTCCAATGACTGCTAACTGATGCAAATTTCAACTTTAGTGAATAGTGTTTTGAAACACTATCTTTAGTCTCAGAATTGAAAGTGAAATTCGGAAGTATTCCAAAATAACATTGACGTAACTTAAACGCAATGGGAGTTTCATGAGAGTCTCACTACAAATGAAAAATACTTTACCTGTCATGAGAAAAATACACAGAGAGACCGCCAGCATTATACAGCGGAGAGAAAATGAATGAGTCTACTGCTTCCAGGATACGAGAAAAGAACAAGTTGCGTGAAACGTGAAAACATGCTCATCTCACGTTACCACGTTACCAGCGACTCTGGTAGTTTAACGATGTTATAAAATACTCACATAAAAATAGAAACAAATCACCAATCAAAAAAACTTTTTCTCTCCTCACTAAACCAGACTGACAACAATTAGTTTCGAATTTCTTCAACAATAAATGAACAGAAGCAAAACAAACTATTGATAAGTTAATAGCGACAACATACAACGGCAAAAATTATGAGGTATGACTAAGTTATGGGAACTCTAGAAAGAAATCTAATTTAGGAGAAAAGAAAATGTCGTGCTCATTTATTATGTTAAGAGTCCTTTCTGGATTGCAAAGCAGAACTTTCGGAGAACGTTCAGAGAATTGTTGGGTGCCCACAGAAACAAAGTTAGATTGATTACTTCTCCAGAAAGTTTGACTCTACCCTGCCAATGTTCACGTGACCTAGAATAGAACGAAAAATTAATATTATTCTAAGAAATTATCAAAACAACATATATCTGGCCAATGGAGTTGCCGAATATGTCGAAAACGCGGATTCGTGCACCAGAGTGTACTCCGAGAGCTGGTGATATCTCCCGTTTATCTCATAGTTGGCTATCCAATAACCTCTTTTCGATAATTGGTTCAGAAGTTCCACCATTTTGAAGGCTTGGTTGTTCGGATGAACTTCTATCAGAATCTGTAATTAACATAATCTACATCTATCGTTAGCTCGTACAATTCCCTATAAATTATCAAGCCATTTTAAACCGCCTTGACGGGAGAGTGTGCAGGTCAGAGAGACGCAGACTGTCTTAGCATGTCTGCGGCCTCATTGACCTGCAACTGAATGCTCTTATGCGTGGGTTGCAGGCCAATCGTAGAAGTTTGGTACCAATGTTTCTGAGCTGTGCTCTCACTTTATTGGTATTTTTTGAGCAAATTAAATTTGTTCGCAGGTAACACAGAGGTTGTCGAAAATTCTAGATTCTGTGTTGTAATAACCACTGGAAGATAACTATTGTGAGCACAGCTCAGATATTGTAGGTCAGAAACAGCCCGCTATGAATGGTTCAATTTTCTTCAGATCTCTTCGTATTCAGAATCAATAGCGCCAGTTGTTTGCGAGTGGCCAGCTTCAAAGCAACATAGCATGGATGTAAATTGTCTGATCACTTATGTGAGACGCATATGTCTGCGGCCTCATTGACCCCCATGTTTCTCGTATCTGTACTTTGCTCATCTCAGAAATTGGCGCCAATCGTTCTGAGTACGGTGTAGCGGGCTTTGACACACTCCAGTCCAGCGACGTCTATTTGATCCACCCACTCTCTTGAAGCAGGACGATTATGGGCCCATTCTATATGTAACCGGGTTTTTTGGTAACCTAACCGGTTCTTGGTAACCCTTTTTTCAGGTTACCTCACAGGTAACCGCTAGGTAACCTAAAACTTGAATCCTGTTACCAAACAAACTAACAGTAAAAACCACATTTTAAGTTAGAAAAACAGGTAACCGGTTTTTCATTTTCGGTTACCGACCGGTTACCTACTGAGGTAACCCGAAAAATAGGTTACCAAAAACCGGTTAGGTTACCAAAAAACCCGGTTACATATAGAATTCACCACGATTATGTGGATCAATTACGTGTCAACGGTCCTGCAAACTGCAATTGAAAAATGTATTTCAGTTTAAAGGACTGAACCGTTGCGATTGGACCACATAATCGTCCTTCTTTAACTGCCGACAGATCAATCGCTGTCTTTGTTGGAGAAATGAAGACCGTACCTGCGCGACGACGAATTTGTCCAGAAACGGTAGAAGAGCTGTGTATTCCGCGCCTGGAAGAATTTCGAGTTACCGTTGAAGGCATAATTGAAAATATGTGATTGTGTCCTGACCATTTTTGAATAGAGCTCTATCCGTTTCATATACCTGTATTTTACATTTGGGTTTCTATCATTGTTTCGTTCGAGCATCACATGACCGCATGTACAGTACTTGATCAATGGTACCTTGATATTAATAACAGAAATACATCGTTGAAAATGTAACATGAAAAATAATAGGCTGTACACAAGTTCACTAACTATTTGTTGTTATTATTGTGGTTACTATCTGGAGGACCCCATTTGAGAACCCAAATGATTTCACGTGATAGAAATTAAAAATTTCTCAATGAATAATAATTAATTGAATAACAAGTGAGTTTAAAGTTTGAATGGGAAAAATTTAAAAGTAGAAAGAAAATATGGATCTTGACTCTTGGAAGAATTGATTAGTACTTATTACTATAATATAGTCCCGGTCATTTCCTCTGAGACTTGGCTGCGAGCCAATGAATTATTTAAGCGAATTTAACCATTTTGGAGATTTCCAATTAACTGCGAATTGCCGTTAGAGGTTTTCAGTTTGAGGAGAGCAAGTCAATAGAAAGGGAAAAAGTATTCAGAAATCTTATATGTGGTCTGAGAGGAAGCCATCCAAGAGTCGTGGCGTAATAACAATTAGTCTCAGTGGGAACTAAACGAACTATACCAACCTTCGATGTCAATCTTCAGTATTTCCACTTCCGAAACGCCGTTCGTTTCCAGTAATTTCGCTAGAGAAAGCTGTCCGGGACCGTCTCCGATAGTGCCTATGATGATTTTTCCGTTGATATTCTTCAAGAGTGCCCGCGTAGAGTCCGCTTGCTCCTCCTGAAACAATCACACTGATCAATGCACTATAATCGTGGCCAACGGGAAGGCGAGAGGGTACTGTATATCTCACTTTCCGCTGTGTAGGCACACATGTCTTCGATTCCGAAGCCTGCTCGTTATGTGCTCTAATAGCGCAGTGGTTAGTGTTCTGCTACGAATCTACTGCTCGCAGGTTCGATTCCGGCGAGCGACAGGAACTTGTAAATTTGACACTCATTGACACTCACTATAGATTTTTTTGAAGACTAGCGCTGGAAGGGGGGCTCAATTGAATTTTCAAAGAAACGACAAACTGAGACAACTTGGTGTGTGACATTCTCTCACTAGAAGGTCCAATTCAAAGCTTTTTTCAAAATTTTACAAATTTTTACTTGCTGTCAGAAACTTCTCTGACTCTCGTGCCTTTTACGCTTACGCCGTTAGCCAAATTCGGAATTCAATTCAGCCCCCCCCCCCGTTTAAAAAGTATGTCAAAAATCGATTAAAAGGGGGATGTTCTCTGACAAAAGCTGAGGCCGTATTCACGAGTATCCCGGTCGTTCCATTACAACCTGCGTCTCTCTACACATGCGCTATTTCTCTGTTTTCTCCGGTATCTATCCCGGTGCTTTGCGCGATCTGGATTTGCGCATACAACCGGGACTCCTTTCTGCTCTTACAGCCGCTGGCTTGTACTCCTTTTTTTCCCCCAAAACCTTCTCGAAAAATGAAACTAACGTGGCTTAAAAGTCCGGTCTGTACTCGACATCTTCGATCAGACTATTTGCACAGCAGGATATTGTACAAAACTAACCATGTCAACTCCGATCACTTTACATCTCTTCTCGGTCAAAGTCTGTAGATCACCTTCAAATGAGATAGAGTTGGCCAGGCCGAGAGCGAGAATAGTACATCCACTGGGCAGACTGAAAATAACATCACTAACAAAATAACGGGAATTGAAAATAAAATGAGACGAAAGAGTTGTGTGGAGGATCGTGGGTGAAAATATGCATGCTGGAATAGAAAGACCGGGATGTTACCACAACAGAAAACACCAAAATACCCACTTGAATGGACTGCACATCCACTTTCCTCCATCGCTGATGGTACCGATTCGAACCAGTTCCGCACAGAACACCTCGGAAACGACGGCGTTGTAGAATATCAAGAAGTCCGCTTCGCTCTTCTCTAGGATATCTTTCATAGCCTCACGACGAGTCGCTGCCTCAAAGAGCAATAGTTTGAACAGTAACGACTAGTAAATGAATGTAGACGAGAACTCTTAAAATTCGATTTTTCAAACTCGAAAAACTCATCTGTCTAACTAGCCTAAGTTTCCGAACTCGAACCACTCCTAAATATAACAACCCGAAACTTACAAACTTAAACAACTCATAACCTTGTTTCCCCTAATTCCCAAACTTGAACAACTCGTCACTCTGACTACCAGACACTTACCAACTCGAACAAATAACTCTAACAACCCGGAACTTACAAAGTCTAGAAACTCTTTAAACTCGATTAACACTCCTTCTACTTTAGCATTCAACACAGGATTGGCGACCTCTTCTAGACTTTGGAGGTTCCGGGTTGTTGGAGTTATTTCAGATGTGTCTCCTGGTTTTGAATATTTCTGTGTTTTACCGCCACCGTTTTACTTATCTTCTTGTATATACAGTTCCGGTCATTCCTACTGAGACTTGGCGGCGTGCCAACGAATACTCCAGACAATTTTTCAACACTTTGAAGAATTTGAAAAATTCTTCAAAAATTCTTCCTCTGTTAACGGTTGTTCAGTTCCACGAGAACACATAAATTGAAAATATCTTCAGAATAGTTATGCATACCTTAAGTAATAGTCATCTGAAAATATTGGCACGAACGGATGAAATAGGCCGTACACAAATTTATTATTATTATTATTATGCCAATGAGTTTCAGTGGGAATCTCAGACAATTCCCAACCAATTGGCCAGCCTTTTTTTATTGGCTGAACGAGAGATTGTGCAGGTCAGAGAGACGCAGACTGTCTCAGCCGGTCTGCGCGTAATTGACTTGCATGCTCTCTCGTTTTTGTAGCTGGCCAATTACAGAAAATTGGCGCTAATCGTTCTGAGATGAAACTGACTATAACATGTTCGCATGTAAATAAATAAATAAATATAAAAACTTGATACCTACCTGACTCTCGAATATGGACCGCATTCTTGGAGACACAGGTCCATTGGTATATTTGTTGTTACCCTGAAAGTTATAATAATAACTAATAGTAAAATACATTTAGTTTACATTTGAAGTTTAATTCAATGCGGACACATAAATTCAGAGTAAATAACAACTTTTTAGATTGAGATTGTGAAATTTTATTTCAATTGCTATTTTGTCGTCGTTCCATGTAGATGGTAATAAAAATATAATAAAAAATAATTGACTGTAAATCACTAACATTGGCTTTGTCCCGCTTCATCAACATTTCTACGTCCTCTTGTAACGCTCTGTTTTCATCCGAACTTGTGTGAAATAGGAATATGAGCCCTGAAAACTGGGGTTCAGGACTCTGACCTTTCTCGAACCCTCTGCTTTTTCATGGGAAAATGGCGACTATAGCCATAAACGACGATTTGAGTGGGCGACGATTCAGCTAAAATGCGTTAAGCTACTATCTATTACTCAAGTAAGAACTTCAATGGATAGTTTATAACTTCACAATAGATACTATGTATGGATAAAATACGATTGGTCAAATTTGAAAGAAAATTACTCATACAGTTTTTTATACGAGACATAAGCCCGAAGTGTTTTAGCTGAATTGTCGCCCACTCACGATTTGAGTTCGACCGACAATTTAATAGATCAAACTACAAACACTAGAAACAACTAGAACTAGAACTAGAAACAAACGGAATGGTTCTTTTCTGATTTTATGAAGTTCGGCCGAATCAGAATAGTTCTGAGAGAACGAATAGTTCTATTGTAGAGGTATTTGGCAGAATCTCAGAAAATAAATAGTACAATGAGTACTAACCTCCCATGCCCATGATCATTCCTACCAGGCTGAACAAAGAAATGCCCATTTTCCGAAGTTGAAGAGATGAATTGAAGTTTGGTTGTCTTTCGGGATTGTTATTATGCACATTAAGTTATCATGCGAGTCACAGCATTGTATACTGTGTTCCACGTACTCCTAATTCCTTTGATAAGATAGTGCATAAATTAGATGTTTGCATGTTTCTGTATTGTTGTCCAATTAGCCAGAATGAATTGGAAACGGGCTACCGTTTAATAATAATAATTCATTCATCCACATTAAATTATTAGAAAAACTAGGAGATTGAAATAATTATACACAACCACGTTGCTTGTATAAACAAGTGTCAGGGGGACATGTATCAGAGACAAATTAAGATTGATGAGATCACGTATGGAGATACATTAAAACTTATATTGCCAAAATGGGAGTGAAATGGTCTGAGATTGAAGAAAACGAAAAAGTAAGATTCTCGTATTTGATAAGTAGAACTAGAACTACTTCCTTTTCGCGAAGTAGTAACACCGTACTGTGGCCGTATTTTGTAAGTTCAAATAGCCGGGTAAGCTACTTGAGCAAACTTTCAATGACCGAATTTTTCAGGTAACGATTATTTTATTCAATTTGCTGCTAATTGAGCGAAAGCTTGCTAGTTTCTACATATATACAAGATAAACACCAAAACAAGTGAGTGAGTAGTCCGTAGTACACTATTCGAATTTCGCTCTCACATTGCACTGCTAGCAAACTAGCAAACTCGTCTTCTAACGTGATAGCTGGTTGATTCCTTGGAAACGGTTTTGCTCACAGGATTAGTGTAGTTAATCTAGTTTGAAATTTCGAGTTTAAAATTTAAAATAAAAAGTTTTTCGAGTTTTGAGAAAAACTGAGTTTTTCGAGTTTCGAGTTATTCCAGTTCTGGAAATTTCGAGTTTTTCGAGTTCCGAATTTTTCGAGTTTTGGAAATGTCGAGTTTTTCGAGTTCGAGTTTCGAGTTTGGTCGTTGAGTTTCAGGATTTAATCGAGAGAGAAAAATGAGAAATTTTTGAGAAGTTCTGATTTTTTCACATGATTACACGAGAATCGTGAAAAAAAAACATTTTATGTTTGAAATAGAAGATAAATTGCTGAAAACGCTCATTCGTCTCTCATTTCTGACTTGGAACGATGCCAAACTCGAATTTTTTTCGAGTTTCGAGTTATTCGAGTTTTGAGTAAAACCGAGTTTTTCGAGTTTTGAGTAAAACCGAGTTTTTCGAGTTCGAGTGTCTTGCATTTTATGAAAAACCGAGTTTTTCGAGTTCCGAGTCAAATTGGAAACTCGAAATTTCGAGTCAATTTGACGTTTTTTTCGAAATTTGAGTTTGGCTTAACAACCCTACACGGGATGCACACTATAGGCTAATGCTGTTAGAAACTATTACCACTTACATAAATCATAAATATGAGTGAAGACTGTGCCGGGATTTGGCTGGTAGTTTAGGTTGTAAACACGTGATATACGAAAGCGAACAAGTTATTGATAAATTTATAACAATAATGAACAAGATCCAACCAAAATTATGCACAATATTAACGAAAATCTTCTCATTGAGAGTTGTCAGTCAATAAGAAGGAAATAAAAATGATAGAGTTGCCTTATTGTGTTTCGGTTGCAATGTGGACACAACCAACGTGTCATGTAGGAAACTCCCCGCCTTGTATAAAACAGATTTTTGTTTGAGATTTTTGGCGATACTAATTGTCTTTTTTCACAAAATGGACCCTTAAAACTATGCCTAATAACTCAAGAAACGACTAGAAACATGATGTATGTTTGGATGTACACTGGCAGGGTTAACGTGACCTAGAATTGAACGGAAATATTATACATTAACACCTATTTGACCTAGTCACAGAAATCCAAAAATGCTCAGAACAACATATATCTGGCCAATGGAGTTGCCGAATATGTCGAAAACGCGGATTCGTGCACCAGAGTGTACTCCGAGAGCTGGTGATATCTCCCGTTTATCTCATAGTTGGCTATCCAATAACCACGTTTTGACAATTGGTTCAGAAGTTCCACCATTTTGAAGGCTTGATCTTCCGTATGGACCTCGATGAGAATCTACAATCAACAAAACTGTAGTTATCGACTACTAAGACAATTCATTATCCATTATCATACTCCTTTTGTAGCGCCCTCGACGAGAGAGTGTACAGGTCGGAGAGACGCAGACCGACTGCGAACCTGCATGCGCTTTTGATTTTGTAGCTGGCCAATCGCAGAAAGCTGGCGCCCGTGTTTCTGGATTGAGATTTCATTCTTATTGGACAATAGAGATGTATGGGGGACTCCTGAGACACGCCCCGCCCCTTTTAGGCCACGCCCCGAATCAATGAGGTCACGCCCCTTCTCTGGATCCCCCCCCCCTTTTCTGGATGAGGCCACGCCCCTTCTCTGGATTTTAACTAGGTAATTTTTAGGTACAACTCTTTTCAGGTGAAATTTTGGGCGTGGTCGTGGCCTGAAAGGGCGGGGCGTGTCTCAGGAGTCCCCCATACATCTCTGACAATAATATGTGTTCATTGAAAAAACAGCGATGTTCGTGATTTTGAACTAACCCTATTGTGACTATGGTTCGATTTTGTAGTTGAACCATATGCACAACAATGCCGAGGTTCAAAGAAAGCAGGACTTGGAGAATAACCCTATTGTGTTGTGATAACCACTGAGTTCAAAAAGATCGTTAACTCGAGCACGTTCTCCCTCATTCTATTCAGACACTTCACAGTCACTTTTGTGGCGGCCGCCAGCGAGAAAGTGTGCAGGTTAGAGACAAACGACCAGCGCATCTGAGTATCCTAGATCTACACAGTCCCTCATCTCTTGATGAATAAGACCGTTCGAAATGTATTGCATCTAGTTGGCCATTTGCCGTCTTTGATGAAAGATGAAGACTATACCTGCGCGACGACGAACTTGTCCAAAAATGGTAGAAGAGATGTGTATTCCGCTCCTAAAACTCTTTCAAGTTACAAATCATCATTGAAGGCGTCTTATGATTGAATTAATGGGATTGTTACTTCATTTGTACAGGTAGTTACAGAGAGTGACTAAACTGTTGTGTACCCTTCTTTGATAACAACTGAAATCTGAAACGATTCGGGATCAAATCATAAATGTAGCTGCAAAACATTGCGTAAGGTTCATACTTACACGTTGCATGAGTGAATGTAATACGTTGAAAAGTTAAAAGAACAGTTGAATATCAAGTTTCAAGTTTTGATTTTGATTTATTATCATAATACCAACCTTCGATGTCTATCTTAAGTAGTTCCACATTCGATACGCCTTCCGTTTCCAGTAATTTTGCTAGAGAAAGTTGTCCCGCACCCTCTCCGATAGTTCCTTTGACGGCTTTCCCGTTGTGTTCTTCCATGAGCGCACGTGTAGAGTTTGCCTGCTCACTCTATAAGAATCACAACGGTGAATGTACTAGATTTGTCATTTTGTGTAGTATTTCAAATACAAGCGCATAAAAAGTGTGTAGAAATCGATTAAAACATAGGTATTCTACACTTTTTGTTTTACAGAGTTCAATTTTTCAAAATTGGAACCAAATCAGAAAGTTAGACAACACCAACCATATCAACCCCAATCAGTCTACATCTCTTTTCCGTCAATCTCTGAAGATCCACTTCAAAGGAGATCATGTTGGCGAGGCCGAGAGAGAGAATAGTACATTCTTTAGGCAGACTGAAAACAACATCAAACTGTAGAACTGTAGATAAAACAAGAATTTGCAAGTCAAAAGGGTCAGCTATTTGAGGAATAGATGGCTCTCATGAATGGAGTGACCGAATTTTCGTTGTCGTTATACTCCATTTTATCAATCGATGTCCTTCTACAGTAAACCGTCAACTATTCAGTGTTTTCTAATGAATACTTCATAAGTTCGTTTCCCACTCTCAGACTGTTAAAGGTGTGAAAGACATTCCTATTCCAGAACCAGAAATCCAGAAACGCCAACATACCAAACTTTAACCTGAAAGATTGAGCATATCACTGTAGAGGGTTATGAGTGAGTGGGCAACTGTAACTTCAAGAACGAAGCCTATATACCAAGTACATTCACTGGAGAATATTGGCATCTCTATCCCATCCTGCGTCTTTCGCATGATTCATTATTTTGCGTGACGCTTCTCCTTACGGAATTCAGGAGCAGAAAAATAGCGTATGTTTTAGGAGACGCAGGTTGGGATGGAAAGACCGGGATGTTACAACACACGCACTCAGACACCGTTATACTGTTAGTCAGTTGCACAGTCACGTGAAACATGTTAAACACAGCAGAACTCCGAAATGTGCAATGACAACTTTACGTGACTGTTTGATTTACTCTTACTATAATTGACCCACTTGAATGGACTGCACATCCATTTCCCTCCATCGCTGATGGTACCGATTCGAACCAGTTCGGCACAGAACACCTCGGAAACGATGGCGTTGTAGAATGTCAAGTAATCCGTTTCGTTGTGTTTCAGGATGTATTTCATGGCTCTGCGACGACTCGCTGCCTTGAAGAAGAATAATTTTAACCGAAACTATTAGTAACTAAATGTATACGAAAAAGAAGAGCTCTTAACTCTGAATACCCAAGGTTTCCAGAATCGAAAAACTCATTGAATCCTATCAACAATCCTATTACTGTAGAAGACCACAGAAGAATGACGAGCACTATTAAGACGACGAATTTCAAACTTTTCACAAAATTCGGCTTTTTCACAGATTTACCACACTTTCTGTGAAACGAATATAGAGGCTACAATTCAAGAGGAAAACCCGATTCGAGGCATTTATTCAGATTTTCTAAGAACGAGAAGAAGTAAAAAAATTATTTTCTCGGAAATTTTCATTTTTTCGATCATTAGTAATTGAGAAAAACGGCTTGGAAGTTTCGTAATCCTACTGTAGAAGTCTCAGTAGGAATGGAAAAGACTATACAACCTCACCTGACTTTCGAATATGGCACGCATTCTTGGAGACACAGGTCCATTTTCCGTATGGTTGTTAGCCTGAACATCAAAAAAATCAACATTGAAACGTACATGAACATTTTGCTTGCATTTAATCTTCATGCAATTTGGAAACATACACCTATTGAGTAAACAACCACATTTTTTACCGACATTCTGTGTCAATGGCCAGGGAATGCAACTATTTGTGCACATTTCACGTATAAATAATATGGGAATCATATTTTACTAATATTTCAACAAAATAAACTAACCTTGCTTTCGTTCTGCTTCACCAAAACCTCTACGTCATTTTGGAACGCACTGTCTTCATACGTAGTTAGGTGAAGTAGGAATATTAGCACTGAAAAAAGGTTGTGCAGAGCCATATCGATATTGGAGAGGATCAAATCTTTGTTGTAGTTTGATCTTTGTACGAGCCATAAATCTCGAGTTCCGACCGAAAATCAAAAGGATCAAACTACAAACACAGCGGGTTAGGACAACATAGATCATTTTGAACGCACAAATCTCAGTTTCAAACAGTCTATCCATGTATAATAATGCAAAAGTTTAACAAAATTGAAGTTTGATCAAATTCCAAACTGGGAAATCGTACAATTACGGATGTTTTTTCTATTCGCTTCTAGTGTAAAACTCTATCGATCTCTTAGAAAAAAAACGGAACAGTTCGTTTCTAACTACATGGAGTATTAGAACAGATTGGCAGAAAATCAATAATCC
Organism: Litoditis marina; assembly: GCA_964036275.1. Taxonomy (NCBI): domain Eukaryota; kingdom Metazoa; phylum Nematoda; class Chromadorea; order Rhabditida; family Rhabditidae; genus Litoditis; species Litoditis marina. The sequence continues at coordinate 12,763,895 of OZ038439.1, read as the reverse complement.
AACCAGTACTAACCTCCCATGCCAATGAGCACTGTCGCCACGCTGAACAACGAACGGGCCATTTTCTGAAGAGGATGAAATGCAGTTTTGGTTGTTTTCCGGAGTTGTTATTCAGAAAGTTCAGTTATCATGCAAATTACAATGTTGTATGGTTTTCCACTTATAATCCGTTGGTTAGATAGTGAACACAGTGGATGTTGGCCTACACAGTTCGTTTACTTCGCAATGGCCACGTGCCAAGATTTGTGGATGACTGCTCTGAAGCCTGAACGCTAGTAGATACGCGAGGAACTAGGGAATCTACTAGCGTTTTGGGTTACGGTAGCTGAAGTATTGACGCGGGCAACGGTTTTGCTCAACTTTTCATATTGAATATTAGAAACTTAATAAATTAAGTTTTTATCAAAAAACAAAGAGCTAGCGTATCTGCTAGCGTTCAGGCTTCAGTGTATTTCTTAGACCCAACATAAGTAATCCAGAAAATTGTTTCGTTCACGTGTTGCCATTGAACAGAAGATCACGCCAAATTGCAGTTTTGTGAAAAAAAAATCAGTGAATAAGTAATTGTGAGAACCAGGCCAGTTCTCTGATTACAAAAAGGAGACGAAAGAAAACAATGAAGAGAAAAAAGAGAGTGAACGAAAAGACTTACCGCCGGATCTTCCAATGAAAATGAACTGAAAATAAACGCTGCCTTCCCTGCAGTGCACATTGGAGCGTGATAGCTGGTATACGTGATTTCTTGGAAACGGTTTTGCTCACGGGATGCGTACTCTAATCTAATACTGTGAAAACTATTACCGCCTAACGTGCTCTATGCTAATTGCTGTAGAAACTGTTGCAACCTACATACCCGGAATCAAAAAAATTAACTATTGTTGTATTTTATCCGGCATTTCGGGTTGTAGAAAAGTTATTTACAATATTTACCAAGCAAACAAGATACTGATAACTTTATTACAAGATTGCACAAGATCCAACCAAAATTATACACGAACTTAACTAAAAGCTTCTTTGTGAGAGCTCAAAAACAAGACAATATTGTATGAAATATAAAAAAATATATAGCAGTTTCATTGTGTTTTAGACTCAATGTAAGCACATTCACAGTGTCAAGTTCAAAAAGCCAGTTTCTTTCAATATACAAGTTTTGTTTGAGATTTTTGACGATACTACATATCTTTTTCACCAATTAGACCCTAAAAACAATGGTAACATAGTTATTTTTGGTCACAAATATTTGACCGACAGTAAAAGGCCACGAAACCTTGAAATGACCTAAAACGGTGCAATATATGAAACTATAAACTAATCCCTGGTTTACGTACTAATCCAACTCAGAACAACATATATCTGGCTAAAGGAGTTGCCGAATAGGTTTGAAACGCGGATTCGTGCACCAGAGTGTACTCCGAGAGCTGGTGATATCTCCCGTTTATCTCATAGTTGGCTATCCAATAACCACGTTTGGACAATTGGTTCAGAAGTTCCACCATTTTGAATGCACTGTTGTTCGGATGAACCTCGATTAGAATCTGCAAAGTAGTTCTCAATATTTGCGCCAGTTTTGATTTATAATGGGGTTGTTGAAGACTTCGATTTCAAAAATAACTCAAACTTACGAGACCCCAGTTAAACTGGAAACTCGAAACTCAAGTTATTTTGAGTTATTCAGAAAACCGTTCGGGAGATGTAAAAAAAATTTAAAATCTGGATTTGGTAGTTTGATCCTTTTTCAAGTTATATCTGGAAATACAATAACCACAAACAGTTTATATGCAATACCTGCGCGACGACGAATTTGTCCAAGAACGGTAGGAGAGCTGTGTATTCCGCTCCTGCAATCATTTTATGCTACAAGTCTCAGCCAATTGCACAGTCACATGAAACATGCTAAATACAGCAGAACTCAGAAAAGTGCAACGACAAAGTGCATGTTGCCCAATTAGAATTCCAGCTTTACGTGACTATTCAATTTACTTATAGTATACAAGTCTCATGATTGGAGCTCTGAAAATATTTCCTTTTATACTAACATTTGAATGAGCTTTTATCAATTAAACCCATACGGAGTACTGCAGCCTATCGCTCTGTGTTTGTAATTCGATTCCAGCAAACTTTTGGTCAATCCCCATAAAAGATTTCCAGTTGTACATATGTGAATTTAAAGCAAATGTATGAAGTGACAGGTGGAATAGGCGAATTGGTGTACACAAATATTTATGTATTCTTATTATTGTCCTTGGCTCTCGTAGTACTAACCTTCGATGTCTATCTTCAGTATTTCCACTTTAGACATGCCGTTTGTTTCCAGTAATTTCGCTAGAGAAAGTTGTCCCGCACCCTCCCCAATAGTGCCCGTGATTGCTTTTCCGTTGTGTTTTTCCATGAGCGCCCGCGTAGAACTACTTTGATCATTCTAAAACATTTATCACAGTTTGCACTTGAATCTTCACTGTTTTACGAAATGCATGAATCGGTTTGGTAAATTCGATTCAAAATTTTGTTGATTGTTCAACTGATTTGTCTAACACAATTGCTAAAGAATTGAAACGAACTTCTGTGAGAAGTACAAAACATTGTAGCATTTTTGATTAAATTGTCTGCGAAATATACAAAACTAACCATATCAACTCCAATAACTTTACATCTCTGATCAGTCAATTTCTGAAGATCCAGTTCAAATGAGATAGAGTTGGCCAGGCCGAGAGAGAGGATATTACATCCACTGGGCAGACTGAAAATCAAAATGAAGTACATTTCACTTTTCATCAAACTTCAACGTTGATGTACGACGTTTCACATAGTTGTAATAGTCGTCGCCAACGGAAAAGCTGGAAGTACTATATGGCGTCGATTTCAAAGCTTGTCAGTCATTAGCTCTCGTAGCGCAGCGGTTACCGCACGGCTCAGAATCATTTGCTCGCAGGTTCGATTTCGACGAGAGACAACAATAAATTTGGCACGCCCTATAACAGCCCCATATGCTTTACACATTCAGATCACAATCTCCGTTGTGCTAAAAGACCCGACATATACTAGAAGTGAGTTGAATATTCACGTAAAGTTAGCATTCTCATGAAGCATCGTGAACTTTGTCATTGCACGTTTCTGCGTTCTGCTGTGTTTAACATGATTTGTGTAACTGTGCATCTGACCAACAGTATAACCTGAACATAGTGTCTGCCTGAAATTTTCAGAGTCACCCACTTGAAGGGGCTGCACATCCATTTTCCTCCATCGCTGATGGTACCGATTCGAACCAGTTCGGCACAGAACACCTCGGAAACGATGGCGTTGTAGAATGTCAGGAAGTCCGTTTCACTTCTTAATAGGATGTTTTTCATGGCTGCACGGCGTTTCTCCGCCTAAAAGTACATAGTAAACAACAACCGGAAGGTAACTAGTAGTAGATATGTGAAAGACAGAACGGTAACGATTAGAATGCTTTTCAGAAATTCTTCGAACCTGGTTGAAGCCACTCGAAGCCACAACCGAGAATCGATCGGTTGGATACTTTGATTGAAATTCTTAATGTTGACTACAGTTTATAGTTGTAGCAAATGAGCTCAAAACCAGAAAAAAACCAAGATGTTGACCTTGATTAACTATCCTACTACTGTAGTAGTCTACCATGAACCTCACCTGACTTTCGAATATGGACCGCATTCTTGGAGACACAGGTCCATTGTTGTTTTGGTTGTTGATCTGAATATTCTAAAATAAATGATACTAAACATTCGTTATAGTTTAGACACATACCCACATTCACTTGTTGAGTAGACAACCATTTTCAGATTGAAGTTGTGAAATTATGTATCAATTAATGAAAAAGTGGGGGCCCAACGAATGTGAGATATGTCTTCTGTTGTGCGCCCCTTGGACAAATACTCTCAAATGGAACAGCTACTGCTATAAAAACCGAAAAATACATGTACTCAAGTATAACTGTTTATTACAAACATACAAAAGTCGTAAAATATTTTTTCAAACCTGTAAACTAGAATCTGCAAATAACCGAAAAATACTAATATACTCAAGTATAACTGTTCTTTACAAACATACAAAAGTCGTAAAATATTTTCTCAAACCTGTAAACTAGAATCTACAAGTCACAGCTGCGAAAGAGAGAACAACTGTCGAATAACATGACAAACGTTATAGCACCTAGAATTGAAGTAATGACAAAAATGCTAACCATTGTGCACAAAACCAGAAACTCTATAATTGACTACGTTGAGTTAACATCTGTGATTTGTAGATTCTAGTTTACAGGTTTGAGAAAATATTTTACGACTTTTGTATGTTTGTAAAGAACAGTTATACTTGAGTATATTAGTATTTTTCGGTTATTTGCAGATTCTAGTTTACAGGTTTGAAAAAATATTTTACGACTTTTGTATGTTTGTAATAAACAGTTATACTTGAGTACATGTATTTTTCTGTTTTTATAGCAGTAGCTGTTCCATTTGAGAGTATTTGTCCAAGGAGCGCACAACAGAAGACAAATCTCACATTCGTTGGGCCCCCACTTTTTCATTAATTTTTCTGTTTTTGTATACATGCCGTAGGTATGTGGTTTGATCTGTACGGTGAAGATGAAATTGTTTTCTTAATGAAGCACTTGTCAAGTATTACCACCATTCGAAAAAAATATGACGTCAACATTGCAGTTCTAAAAACTTACTTCATCTGCCCTTCAGAATCCCAGAATACGTCATGTTCGAATGAAGTTTCATCGTGAATTGACCATTTTTAACAAACTTTCAGCATTCGAAAACATATTTCACGTCAATTTTTTAAAAGTTGACATCATCTGGCCTTCTGAATTTTAGAATTAGTCATATTTAGATTAAGTTTCATCGTTAATATACCATTTTTAAGATATTTTCAGCATTTGAAAATATATGTGACGTCAACTTTGCACTTTTCAAAAATAACGTCATCTGGTCTCCAGAATCCCAGAATACGTCACTCTTAGATTGAGTTTCACCGTTAATTGACCCTTTCTAAGATGTTTTCAGCATTTGAAAATAAATGTGACGTCAACTTTGCACTTTTCAAAAATGACGTCATCTAGTCTCCAGAATCCCAGAATACGTCACTCTTAGATTGAGTTTCACCGTTAATTGACCCTTTCTAAGATATTACCATCATTTGAAAATTTATGTGACGTCAACTTTGCACTTTTCGATTATGACGTCATCCGAGCTCCAGAATCCTCGATGACGTCATCAGTAGAATACTTACATCTAAATCGACGTCAGTTCATGTCGTGGTATCATACTTCAAAATTTTACTTGAATTGGTTTGGACTGAGCTGAGTTATAACGCAATTTGATTTACCCCGACAGAGAGGGCGAGAGAGTGCACGAAATGAAGAGACGCAGAGACATTTTCAAAGACCTATAACTTAATGAAAAATAATTGTTTTCGAAAAAAAGTTTGCGCCCCCAAAGTTTGAGTGGGGTATCTATCGTGTCCCAAATTTTCAGTCAAATCGGTTCACACATAAAAATATCCCAAGAGTGCGCACCAACACACACAGACACACAACGGAAGTTGGCGGTCTGCATGAAGCGCATAACGTCATAACTCGGCTCAAACTCAATCAATTTTGTTCAAATTTCGAACATAGCTTGTAAATGTGCCATAGAAAATCAGCAAGTCATAAAAATTTTTGATTTGCACAATTGGACCTTTTTGAGAGTGAACTAAAAAAATGAAAGCGCGCATTAGCCGGACCAAAGACAAATCTCGCACAGCGCTTCGCGCTGCGCGCGATTGAAACGATTTGCAACTATTTCATTTGAAGGGGGACAGAAAGGAAAGTTTATATGTATGGAAGAGCTGCTTAGGAGAAACTGATATATGCCTTTTATACTCAAACTAACAAACCTACTTCGCATACGGTTTACATGTTTTAGTCTGTTTTGGGGCGCGCAAAGTTATGTTTAGGTACCCCTAAACTAGCTTTCCATTCTACTTTAAGTGTTCATATAAGACGGTTCCAACTAATTTTTTTTCAAAATTCAAAGTAATTCACGGAATTCTGTCAATCTGTGAACGGGAACATTTTCTTGCGCCTTGCGGTCGAAATGACACAATTTTAGGTTGCTTGTCAACGCGATTTTGGCATTTGACAATGCGATTCATATTCTTTTGGCAAATGCTAAGTGAACGGAGTTCGCTTGTCACTTGTCACCCAAAGGGATCATCTTTACCATTTGCCATTTGCACTGATTCATTTTGACACGTGCCAAACCGTTGAGAGGATTCGAACCCTTGGCCGTTGGGCCAAAAGCAATCGCACTACCACTACACTAAGGGAGCACCTGCGTTTGAAAAGAATGGACCGCGCTATATATAACCCCGCCGCAATTGTTCAGATTAAGGTTGCCACACATGAGTGTATTAAAAGGGATTAGTTTATTGAAAAAATCAATTTTCATAAATATAAAACGTGGATTTAAAAGCTGAACACACCAAAAAAAACATTTCAGCTAGTTAAAAGCCAGTAGCAACTTTTCGCCCAACATCGCAGGTTTAAGTGTTTACTGTATTCCCTTTTCCGCTTCTCGTTTTTCCTTTCACAGATTCGCACCCATACTTCGATAATCTATTCTCATCCCGTTATGAATATGCCCGCCCCGGTGTGTGTACGAACTGTTCGCGCTCTAGAATGTAGCCCGCTTAGTGTAGTGGTAAGCGTCTCGCTTTTGGTGTGGCGGGGTCAGGTTCGATTCCCGCATGAAGCAAAACGTGGTTGACACGTGTCAAGAAAGAGGATCGTTCCTGGCAATTGTCAGTGTTGAGCAGTGATAATATCACTTGCCAAGTGTTGAGAAGTGATATTATCACTTGGCAGACATCAATATTCATGTTGGCGCTTGTCAATTGGGTTGGCTCTAATATTTCCCAGATACAACAGCAACTTTGACAAGATAATGGTTTACGTGTCACACCCACTCCGTTGACAACATTTTGGTAAAAAAACGGAAATTTTGAAAAAATTTAGTTGGACCCGTCTTATATGAATATGTGTCCTCTTATGCTAATCTTTCAGTGACATAAACTGACCTTGTTTTCGTTCCGCTCCACTCTTTTTTCGTCTTTTTGACTGGCTCCATCTTTATCCGAAGTTTGGTGAAATAGCAATATTAGCACTGAAAAAATTGATTTTGCCTACCAAACTGATCATGAATGGACATTTATCAATCATATGCATAATGAGGCATCTAGTTCCTATATGAAATTACTATAATACTAGTCTGCAGACACGGTCATGACACTCTTCACACAATACGACGCTTGTTCTGTATACTAACCTCCCATGCCGATCAGGAACATAGCAACGTTGAATAACGGACTGGTCATTTTCTGGAATTGAAAAAATGAATCTTTCATTGTCGTTTGTAAATGCAATTCTGAACGTTCGGTCAACATGCAAATGTGGATCAGAAACAATCTGTCAGACGTTTTCGGCAATTGGTTATCTATGAGAAAAAGAGATAGAATAAAATAGAATAGAATGTTTATTCGCGATTGAACACGTGTCTTTCCACATTGGTATATGTGGCACTACAAACTATGATTGTAGATTTAGGAGAAAGAATAAAATGTAGAGTATTGTTAACTCTGTTACGCGCTGATTGTATAATACGCATTGTTGCAGTACTGCACAATTGAAACGATGATTGTACCAGGAAGTTTGTAGGACAATACTGATGGCCAAATATGAAACTTTGTTTTTGAAGAGATCATTCAGAGCAGCAGATTAGATTCAGATCAGATCATGGAGAGCACTGAGGCCGCAGAGAGACAGTATCCCTGGGACTCGCAAACTCTCTGGTCGAGGCCGCTTTACTAGAAAAGAATTCAATAGTCACGTAAAGTTCGCATTCTAATGAGACCTCGTGCACTTTAAATTTCCTAGTTCTGCTGTGTTAAACATGTTTCACTTGACTGTGCAATTGACTAACAGTATACAACAATTGCTGGCCAATTGACTGCAAACAGAGCCGTGTCCGTTCCTCAGACAGTTGCCAGCCAATTATATCAAGCCGTTTTCGTAGCTGGCTGGACAAGAGTGACAAGAGTGTTACAAGAGTTAGTGTTGTAAATATTCACCTCCTAGAAAACTCTTAGAACGACTAATCGATTGTCTCAGATAGTTGCTGTCTCGTTGACCTCCACGTATTCTCCGTTTTGTAGCTGGCTAATTCCAGTTGCAGAAAGAATGTTAGAGGAAACTCTCCGAGCCTTCCCATGAGACCACAAAAAGGAACAGAAGCAAAATGACGTCACGATGAACTGCATCCCTAGTCGTGTCCATAACCCATGAGGTTGTTGAATTGCAACACGAGTAGGAAGTATTTTTCAACTCACAAACCTTTCATGCAAAATTACAAATCAGATCATAGGGGAATGCATTCGTATGAGGAAGAGAACAACACTTTCTGATGTCGAAATGATTTTGGCCTACTGACCCGTTGCATATTGTATGATAATGGTTTTGCGCAGTCCAATTTGCTGGCAGTGCGCCAATGACTAATCCCGACAGTCTCAGAACGATCCGCGCCAATTTTCTGCGATTAGCAAACTACAAAAGCGAGAGTCAATGAGGCCGCAGGAATCTGCGTCTCTATGACCTGTACACTCTCTCGTCGAGAACGCTACATGAGCGGTTTGCTATTGGCAGGGAATTGTCTGAGGTTTTCCTGCTCAGAAAGAGACATAGAATGATTGTGTACTTATGAAGTTATAGTAAATTGAATTCACTAAGAAAATAAAACCACAAACCGCCTAAGGGGAGTCTCGTTACCTATGTATTTCAAGCGCTTGATGGTAGGGGTTCATCATTATGTCAGGATTTCTCCACGAGTTTACGATTCTGTATATGATTTCTCATCTTTATCTTAGCTTATGAGCAAAAACGCGTTCAGGAAAACATTAGTATTTCATGAAACATATATTCAATCGGAAAACATTCAATGGTCAATCGGAAAACATTCAATGGTACACAGTGGTTCTGAGTCACAATGTTCACTGCGCACTACAATTTGCGCAATACTTCGTGAGCCTTGTATGCCGGCGAGCTGTGTGTGAGATTTTCTGAAGTTAAAAACCGAGTTGTTTACCAAGGTTCGCCCCACCAAATTGGTCACTAGTTGATATCAAGTTGTGAAATCAAAGATTGGTGCACCATTGTGCACCAAGGTCTCGGTAAAAGTCGGATACTTGATTAACAACTTGGGTTTTCGGCGAACCTTGGTAAACAACTCGGTTTTTAACTTCAGAGTAGTAGAGAAATAGCGCACATTCGAAGAGACGCAGAGTGCGATATCACAGCCGGCAGGTTCCTGAGCACGGCCTCAGACAAATGAATCTTACACGCTGCAAATGGAATACAACTATAGCCAGGCGCTTTCTCAGTGTCGATGTGTCCGACTTGTGCGCTTCTCCCACGTTTCATTACATACGTCTTTGCGGATACGCAAATGATTACATTTAAATGGATAGAATAGAATAGAATAGAATGTTCATTCGCGATTGAACACGTGTCTTTCCACATTGGTATATGTGGCACTACAAACTATGATTGTAGATTTAGGAGAAAGAATAAAATGTAGAGTATTGTTCACTCTGTTACGCGCTGATTGTATAATACGCATTGTTGCAGTTGAAGTACTGCACAATTGAAACGATGATCATCGTTCACATCTAGATCTTCTCACTGACTCGGTCGTGCATTCAGAGATAAAATGAACATTTCTGCTCAAGTGAAATCTATAATAATAATAAAATTTATCAGTATAGTGATGAACAAACATGGAATCACGAACTTGAACGATTTGTACTGACTTTCAAAAACAACAAAGAAAATCTGGTATATACATAAAATTTCTGATAAGTTGATGTCACGACCGAGCCAGTGAGAAGATATAGATGTAAACGATACCCAGGATTGATTGATGTTGAAACGAAAACCATAACTATCAAAGTAGGCCGCTTTCAGTAATTTTCTTATCAGATTTCATGTCTAAATGTTGTGTTAGTTTGTTTTCTTTTCCCCCTCTTCTTAGGTACATGTAGTTAGGTCATTTTTGATTGAAGTGGGTTCTCATGCATATGAACAAATGAGTTATTATTATTATTAAAGTACACATCAGATACAATTGGGGCGAGATGAGGGTATAATTGATAGTAACCATTAAAACAGCTGTAACGTTCACACATGAAGGCTCCGCTCAGGTGCATATTATGAAACATTGTCAACATTGTCATTTACGCGTTTCAAAGAAACATCATCGAGAGCATCATGGAACGATGGAGAGTCAACACTTGGAGGCGAGAGACACAGAGGAGAAGAATCATCAGGCATTCGTAAAACTTCAACAGAACGGTACTTTGGATAGCAGATTCATCATCAAAATAAAATTCATTTGTGGGAGTAGATATATAATTTGGAGAAGGAAAAGCGGACACAAGATTGGAAATCAGATTCCTAGTTTGTTCAACTAACTCCATTTGTATTGACAGAACAGGATCGGCGAACTGGGTTGAAGTTGTAGTTTGGTCAGTGACCTTAGCTACAACAGTGTTGAAGCTCTGCAAAAGGTTGAATTTAATATCAGAATCCTAATCGTATTTTGAAAACTTTCCGTGATCAAACTACGTACAAAAGTTTCTGCTTGCTTTTTTATCATGAAAGGTCATCATTTGTCGTTTCGAAATGAGTTTTCTTGACACCTAGACTGTTCTTCAAGTACTTCGGAATACTCGGAAATTCTGGTTCATGCGATACGATGACCGGGTTTTATGTTTGCTTTTATGTATATTAAATTTTCGAACTGCCCCACATGTTAATTACGTCAATGGACTAAACTGGAAGTAAATTGAACAGTCACGTAAAGTTAGCATTCTAATGAAGAATCGTGCACTTTGTAATTGCACGTTTCTGAGTTCTGAGTACGTATGCTAGAAGATCCCGACATCTTCATCCCATTCTGCGTATCCTCAAACATACGCTACTTCTCTGTTCTCACATCCCGCCGGGACGTAGTAAGAGACAAGAAATAGTGAGGCAGAGCGAGAGACGCAGGATGGGACAGTCACCATTGCCGTCCGTATTACTATCGTTAATCTGTGCGTAAGGTGGACTTCTTCGAAAATGCAAAAAGTCGTGATTTTCCGGATTAATGCGAGATACATTTTTTATTACAAGACTCTTGCTTTAGGGAAACTATGCAATTTCGGTTAATACTGTAGCAATAACAAATAAGAAATGAGTTCAGCTTATTTCTCTGGTATTTTACGTGATTGCATGTGAATGCAACAATGAACCCATATTTCTATCTGCTACTCAACAAAAAGGTGCACGGATTTGTTTTCTACCCTATTCTCAATGTTATGACAGTGTCCCGAAAACGGGGTCGAATTGGTGCGGTCATCAAAAAAGTTGGTCACGCGGTCGCCCCAGTTCCATGAAAAGCGAATCCCACATATCTGTTATCAAGAAGTTTACAAAATAAACGATCATAAATCACGCGGGTTTTTGATTTCTTATTGACGGGGGACAGAGAGGAAAGTCAGTATAAAAGAGCTTATCAAGAGAAACCGATAAGTATATCTTTCAATTCAAACTAAGGAACCTAGTTTGCATACGGTTGACACGTGTTTGCTTGTTTTGGCGCGCGCAACGTTATATTTAGGTTTTTTCGTAGTTAAATCGCTCGAATAGTACATGCGATAACTTCTCGAGCTGAACAGTAAAAATTTGTGGTTCTAATTTTCCGTTGAACTAAACACAAGCTGAGTACAGATTCAATTTTGCCTCCCGAAACTTAATCTTTTGTTGGTTTTCTGATAGTGGTTGAAAAAAATACTAGCCAAAAAATGTTGCGGAAATTTATGGGACTGTTGATAATTTTTCACGATCAAGTTATGATTAGGCATAGGATTAACAAGGCATTTCTTGCACTTCACTTCAGAGACATCTTATGAGATAATCTCACGAGATACCGTCCGATTAAGTGCATTTTGCCCGTTCGTCAAATTCCGTACAATGATCAGTGCTGTTTTTCTCATGTTCTATGTTCTATTCGCCCTTTTTGATTGTAATTTCGAGAAAATGACCTTCAAAAGTGGCTGAAAAGTTTGTTTTCGTCGAAAAGATCCAATGCTGTTGCCGCTTCCCAAACAAGAATCAGTGATGTCACTGATTGGCCGAATAGGCTGTAACGGCGATAAAACGTGGAGAGACACCCCTATAAAAGACTGGACTGTTCTCTGAGATATCAGTCAACAAGCTGTTTTCTTATTCCCCTACAGGGTTCATCGTTATTATCATTTAACATCGTTTACTCACCATGCGGCTTTTTAGTTAAATGATACAAATATAGGGCTTAGTTGAGAACTGTACTTTTCACTAGAACAAAGAATACATTTTGTAGCAACCTTCGCTTGTTTTCACGGTTTGCCCGTAGTAGGACTGTATTGAAAAAGTGGTCTTCTGTCTCATTTCATTATTAATTTTGCCTATAAATTTTCATTCACATTGTAATTTCAGAACAAAATGATTTCCCGAATTGTCCTGGTTGCTCTTCTTCTCGTCGCTTTCGCGTGCATCGCCGAGGCCCAATGGGGCTACGGCCACTCACACTATGGAGGTGGGTACTTCTTTCTGTTGTTGGACACGTTGTTGTTCTCAAAATTCAATCCAAAAAGACGTAAAGAACGTGTGTTATTGTAGTTTCTGAACGCAACATGCGCTCAACGTTAACAGTTACGATATATGCAATTTTAACGAGTGATTCCCTGCTTGGCGACTGTAGGTGATTTAAATTAGTTCTGTTTTCTGTTCGAGACTCTGACTCAAGTTTTCAATGAAAAACAGCTTTGAACAGCTAGTAGCATCAAAAACATATCAACTGTACACCAATTTTTCGATACCTATATTGTACAAACTTGTGAAAAAAGTATTATATATATATATATATATATATATATATATATATATATATATATATATATATATATTTTCGTTACCTACATTGTACAAACTTGTGAAAAAAGTATTATATATGCGTATTTCAGGTTATGGTCGTCGCCGTTTCCGTCCCTACCGCCGCCACTACCACCACCACGGAGGGTACTACGGCGGATACGGCGGATACGGTTGGGGAAAGTAGATGATGAACGAGACGGAATATATTATGTACACAAATACATATATTTATGACCATTTATGTAACTATGTATATACAGATCTCAAATGATCAATGAACTATTTGCAAAAAAAGCATGTTTGTTTGTGTGTGGCAGTTTAGAGGCAGTATGCAGAAACATCCCAATGAACAATTTTTAGTCAGCCTTCCGTTAGTATGTATTTTTTTACTCATGATTAGAATCTTCTAGACGTTTGGATACAGGTCTTTTAAAAATGTGTCAAACAAAGACAAGCAAAATCTGATCTTTCGGATGCAGAACGCTGGGATGTTCCTCTATGGATTATTTGTTTGATAGACAAGCTGTGGTGTTTTTTTTTTTAACGGAACGCAAAAACTTTTCACGTAGACAAAGTATTGTTTTCCGAATGCTACTCTAGAGGTGTTTGAATAACTATTGTTTTTCTACAAAACGGAACTGTTTGTAGCTAAATTAATTCCCTGAGTTCCTGAGTAAAACCTTTTTATCAATTTAACTCTGCAGATTTATATTGCAAAATACTGATAGCTGTACCAGCGTAAAGTGGAAGAATATCTTGAGAAGTCCAAGTGCAAAAAGGTCTACTCGTCATCTGTTAGAGTTCACAAGAAATTCCAACTCCAATTCAATTCATGGACTCCAAAAATTGTGAGCAGATACACATTAAGTTAAGTAGTTCTAGCAGTGAATAAAACATACTCCTAAACAAGATATGAACAGTATACCATCTGCTTGAAAACAATCAAAAACTTTCACCGCGCTTCGCTCAATCGATTCGGGAAAATGAAGACTATAATAAAAAATAAAGAAATGTCTAATAAACTGTGTTTACTCTGCGAATTCACTTTTTCATGCAGTCAACAAAATTGCTCAATACAATATAAAAATGTTTGTTTCGATTTCCTTCGTTTCTGATTTGATAGAACTTTCATGGAACACAGAATCGAACCATTGCTTATATTTTCATCTTTCAGCGTTCCGAAAAATCGATATACCATTCTATTTTTACAGTATGTTCCAGAGGCCGTATGCATGAAACATCCCGGGTCGGGTTGGGATGCTATCCCGAGCTTGATTCGGCGACTTTCCGGCCAATTGAGGTCGGGATAACATCCCAACCCGGCCCGGGAGGTTTCATGCATTACGACCTCAGAGGGGGTTTGAAATATTCTGTGCATTAGCATAGTATGTCGTCATAGGCATTTTTTTCTAGTTAACACATAATAATTCCGTGATGTTCATTGATCACACGAGATCTGTATATGTAATGTAATTCAATATAGTAACTAAAGATTATCGATAATAAGTAGATAGTGTCTACTTCTTTCCATAATACCCATATGGTGAGTATCCGCCATAGTACCCGTGGTGGTGATGGTGGTGGTGGTGGTGGCGGTAGGGGCGGTAGTAACCACGACCGTAACCTGGAAAATGAACAGCTGCGAGGGGTTGATTGGGATACTTTCCTTTTATGGTTTATGTTCACCGTAACTCGAACGAATTGAGAAATTTTGGCGTTTTCCATATTTTTTGGCGTTTTCCATCTTTTTCTCGTATAATCATTACAGTGAAAAACTTTGAAGGGTCTGACCATCTCTGAGATCACTACCAGATATAATTCGGTTTGCCTATAAAACTAAATAACTAATTCAAAGAGGTAATCTGTAATTTTAAAATTCGATAACAAGTTTAAACCAACCTCCATAATACCCGCCACCGTAACCCCACTGCGCTTCAGCGATACAGGCGAACGCAACGAGAAGAAGAACAATCAGTAGAATTCGGGAAATCATTTCAAATAATATTCTGAAAAAAAACCTATGTGTTGAATTCCAGAAGTCTACATCACTCATTACAACACAAGTTGTGAACATTCGAAGAAGTCAGATAAGCAGTTTTCTCCCTGAGCATTGCCGCCAGAATCAAATGCTCTCGAGTTAGGTTTAGAAAAAGGTAATTAGAGAGAAGCACAATGAGAAAAGCGGATATTTTCCTGTTGTGATACTATTTTCCAGATTGAGAAGTAGAAGATCAAATAAAAGGTTCTCTAACAAACTGCGTCCGAAACGTATCTCTCCGCTTTTATAGGGGTATAGCCCATTGGTCTTTTCGTTCTTTCTCTCACAATTCGGCAAATGAGACGTGTCAAGGAACGCGTATTCGCTGACCGCTAAACGGGACTGGGTCTATAATAAACGTGACTTTTTGGAGAAATGTGAGCGTCGTTTGTTTTGCCAACATGAACAAAAACATTTCTAAAAAAAACATTTTTTGACTTTTTTAATGCAGACTTGAATGAGTGTCCGTGGGAATGAAAACCATATTATTTAACTGTTTCTAAACAGCTCATACACGTGAGATCACGGTATTTCTGATGTTTCCAGTGAAACAAAAATAGGTACTGCGCTGTATTTATCTTCAGAGTTTTTTTCTTCAAATTTAAATCCAAACAGAGGGTGACACTTCTTATCATAGATTTTTTTCCGGCCGATATTGCGCCGGCTTCTTTTTGGAATAGGCTTGTCAATGGGATTTATGGGTGGTGAAATAATGATACGGTTTTCGAGGAACGACAAATGGAAAAACACTTGTCGTAACCCTATGTCTGTCATCCACATCTGTTTGAAATCAATGTAGAGAAACGGATAATTTATGCTCTCTTGAACTCTGTCGGCCAAGTCTATATGTAACGGGGTTTTCTGGTAACAAAACCGGTTTTGGTAATCTTTTTTTAGGCTACTTCACAGGTAACCGGTAGGTTACCTAAAACTGAAATTCGGTTATCGTACGAACTAACGGTAAAAATCACATTTTTCGTTAGAAAAACAGGTAACCGAGATTTAGTTTTCACCAAAAGGGAGGGGGGGGGGGGTACCAAGAAAACCCGGTTATATATAGAATTCACCATTTGTGTTGGCTTGTACAGAATAATTAGACAATAGAAGACCAAAAATGTCAGTTCATAATGTTTATTGACCAAATGAGATCAGTTTATACATTTGTTTCATAGGATTTCGTGATTTTGTTGGAATATCTTCTCGGGTCTACTTCCCCCATCCGTAACCGCCGTATCCGCCGTGGTATCCGCCGTATCCCCCGTAGTGGTGGTGATGGTAGTGGTGGCGGTAAGGACGGTAGTAGCTGCGACGACCGTATCCTGGAAAATGTATAACTATAAGTGGTCTTCCGGTTTTTTCACCTTTTTTACCCTAAATCTGAGTATGAGTCATTTTAAGTTCTGGTGCATTGGAAAAACACAGCGAAAATCGAGAGAAATCAATTGACAGGTCTGAAATACCACTCAATTAGGGTTGTTAATCGAGTTCAAAATTTCTAGTTTTCGAGTTTTGGGAAATTTCGAGTTTTCGAGTTTTCGAGTTTTCGAGTTTGGCGAAAAATCGAGTTTTCGAGTTTTGGAAAATTTCGAGTTTTCGAGTTTTCGAGTTTTCGAGTTTTGGGAAATTTCGACTTTTCGAGTTTCGAGTTCGACTCGACTCGGAAATTTTCGAGTTTTTTCGAGTCGAGTCGAGTTTTGACTGTTTTTGGACCCAAAAAGTCCAATTTTCGAGTTCGAAATTTCGAGTTTCGAGTTTTCGCGTTCAAATTTTCGAGTTTTCGAGTTTTCGAGTTTTCGAGTTTTGGAAAATTTCGAGTTTTCGAGTTTTCGAGTTTTCGTGTTTTGGAAAATTTCGAGTTTTCGAGTTTTCGAGTTTTTCGTGTTTTGGAAAATTTCGAGTTTTCGAGTTTTCGAGTTTTCAAGTTTTGAGAAATTTCGAGTTTTCGAGTTTCGAGTTCGACTCGACTCGAAAATTTTCGAGTCGAGTCGAGTTTCGAGTTCGACTTTAACAACCCTACACTCAATCAAATAGGTTTCTAGTCGGCGAGTGTGATATTCTCGGTTTTTCTGAGGAAGTACAACGATTTTCAAAATTTGATCTACCCACCTCCATAATATCCACCGTAACCGTATGCTTCAGCGACGCAGGCAAAGGCAACGAGAAGAAGAGCAATCAGGATAATTCGGGAAATCATCTTGGGAATTTTCTGGAAACATTAACTTCTGTTTTTTGTGGTCGTGATGTCAATAAAAAGTCTAGTATGAACAATGAAATATCAGTCTTACTCCTGACGAAGCAAGTTACTAAATAAACAAAATCATAATGATAAGACACTATGACTAATGAATTTATCACTGATCTGTAAGAAAACCGTTCGGCATGAATTGAGAAGTGGGTGTGTTTTCACTTCATTAGTATAAGTAACTCGAAAGAAACACTAAACATAATCAGAAGTATAAGTTTCGGTGGCATTTACACATAAAAAAATGATAAATAAAAATGGTTGCTTCCACAACGGAAATATCAGAATGGGGAGTCTCTATAGAGAAAGTGACCGAGAGATATCCAACTTTTGGTCAGGTTGCTTTTATACCCGATTTTACCACGTTTTAGCCCTCTTTTAGAGACAATTCGGCCAATATGACATCACACGCGCGCCTATTCGCTGATCAAAATTAGGACGGGACCAATTAGAAAAGTACTTTGGTCAGAAATTAGACAAAGAACAATTCAAAATGTTTCAAGATTGGAAACGAAGAAAAAGCATAAAATCAATCATAACTAAAAATGAACTACAAAAAATAATTGAAAACAGTTGTTTACGAGAATTAATATGAAAGTGCATCTCAGATTCGACGAACATGGTTGTTTTGACCATAGTATGTTACACTCCTAACTATATGTGTATATAAGTTGGTACCTGTTTTTATCGATGTTGTCAATTGGCTTTCAATTCTCGTGCTACCTACCCCGTTTTCATTTTTCCTGACTACTCGTAACAATTTCAATTAGTTAGTCCTTACTACTTTTTGTCATTTATTATATGCGCGATAAACTTTGTATTATTATTATTAACATAATGATCTTGTTTCCTAGATGCACCTATTTGAAAATTGATCCAACGCCAATTTCAAGCTGCGAAAGAAGCGCATAAGACTACATAAACTGAAATTTTGAACTTCAACTTCAAACGTTTTTTCTTGTTTTGGTTTACATAAAGGTGTTAAATATGTTAAGAGAGGAGGTGGTGATTGAAGTTGAAGAGTGTATGCATAACCCTAATTGACGCCAACAAAAACGTAACTGAGAATATCTTTAGATGTCTTCAAAGTTATGGCCTATCCTCATTGTAGTTCTGTGCCTCGTGGTTGAGCTACGTGCGCAATGGGGCTTTGGTGAGTTTCGATTATAACTTCGTCTTTTAATTCAATTAATTTCCGTTTTGAAATGTGATTTCATAGAAAAATTTGATTGTAAAATGACTGATTGTAAAATGATTTAAATAACTGATTGTAAAATAACCTTTTTATTTGATCGTAAAATGAAAACATCGATTTACTGTGTGTGAGAGTTAGTGTGAACTGTATCTTGAAATCTTGTGTTTTGTTTTAATCCATATGTCTTTAAGGAAGATCATATCACCCGTACGGAGGTTTCGGAGGTTATGGTAAGTTAGATAATACTTCAATTTTTGGAGATTCAAGATTCAAGATTTATAGATCACGTAGAGAGATTTCGAAAGAATTTTCCTCGACTTAACTTATTTTGAGTGCTCATTTTTTACAAATCGTTTGTTTAACAAATAACTTGTAACTTTTAAGTTTACCAGACCTACAGCTGATTAGACCTGGGCTTTTGGTATTCACCAGAAACTGAGAGAAACATAAGTTTTAGTTGCTTTTTCACGTTTTCACGTTACTCACGTCTCAGACATAACGTGAAACTGTATTCTACTAATTTGTTCCAGGCCATCAACACGCGCCGTACCATCCATACAGTGGCTACAGACCACGCCCCTATGGTGAGTTTCCAAAACAGTTGAAATGAGAAGCGTGAGAATCAAAATAGATGCCAGATTACTGTAGTTGTTTGTTTCTCCAGTGTGATTTGGCTACATACAAGAAAATTTTACAATTTCGATCGAATAAAGTGCGGCTTTGATTAGGAGAATTATAGTGATCCAAGACCAGACGTGCCATTCATTAATTATAAACTATAGGTCAGTTTGAGAAGGCATATCCGTGAAAACTTATTTAACGTGTATAATAAAGAACTGTTGGAGTATTGTTGGTTGTTTACAGGAGGATATCATAGTCATCCCCACTTTCACCCATATAGACCGCGACCACGACCTTACGGTAAGAGAAATATAAAGTGAACGTTTATGTCATGATTTCGATTCTTCCTCTTTCTCAAAATCAGTTGGTTTTCACTTTTTCCTGTGTTTTTCCTGGTATCTCACATGCTGCTTGCATGCCAATGAATGAATCAATGTGACCGTTCATCTACGCCATACATTCCTAGTTTTGCGGTCAGATATCGGTGTCACTAGTCATACAAATTGAAGTCAAAATACAAAATACAAACTCAAAATTAAAATCAAAATCAAAACAAGTCAAAATCCAAAGTAAGTGTAAAGTACACTATAGTTGGTATTGATTCCATGAAAGTGTAGCGTTTTGATTTTTCACTCGTTCATTTCCACGATTCGTGCACTCTCATCCCCACTACCATCCGTACCGCCCACGACCGTACGGTGAGTGAAGACCTTATATGTTGCGCCGTATATAGTTTGAGTTTGAGTTTATCATAATATGTTTTTCCAATGGCAGAAGGCTCTACTTGAAACCAGCATTTTTGTATCAGACTTATCATTTTATTCTGGGTAAATAAACTCAGTGTGTGGCATTTTTCCCCATTAACACTTTGGTTGAGGGCTCGAACCCCCCCCCCCCCCCCCCCCCTTCTCTAACCCCATGGTATTAATAATAATTAGATAGACCCAAATACATCTACTTCCGCATATAGACACATAGATTATTTGCACAACCACGTTTCTCGGCAGATTTCTGCTGTTTGGTTAGTTCAGGCCGGGTTCATAATATCGGTCGCGCCCTAGACAGCCAATGGCGCGCCAACGTAAAACATTGATCGCATTCACAGTCGCATTGGAAACTATAGATGGGTGCCAAACTTATATAGTTCTGTCTCTCACCGGAACCGAACCTGCAAGCAAAAGTGTCGTGCAGGCCGCTAAGCGCTGCGCTATTGGAGTGCATAGCGGGCATGTTTTGAAATCGAAGACATGTGTGCGTACACAGCGGAAAGTGAGATATACAGTACTCTCCAGCATTCCCGTTGGCGACCACTATACCTTATTTTAATGGTTTGAACTTGTCAGTTTTGAGAGGCAATCAGTTTTCAAAATAGCTGAAGACTGAACACAAATACTGTTACAATATAACACACTGTAACGCTAACACACGGTTTCTCTCGGGTCATGCTAGTCGAGAACGTCAGCTGAAAGTTATAGTCGACACTATTCCTACTGAGACTCTTACAGTACATATTCAAACTTTTCTAATAACTGTTTCCTGATGCGAAATCAATCTCTGTCGGAAACATTTCGGTACACTCTTCGCAATGTGGTAACAGAATCATTGATGAGAATCGTTCCCTATTCTGACAACATTTAAGTAATTTGAACGTATACTGTAGGAGTCTCAGTGAAAATTAAAACGACTATAACAACGTTCGCTTTTGGTTTGTATCTTCATTACGTAAACTGTTCAAAATCTTGTTTTCGAACAGTTCAAGTTCTTGATAGAAACAGTCAATGAAAAGTTCACAAAAGTACTGTAGGAATCTGAATAAGAAAGATG
This sequence comes from Litoditis marina, assembly GCA_964036275.1. NCBI lineage: Eukaryota > Metazoa > Nematoda > Chromadorea > Rhabditida > Rhabditidae > Litoditis > Litoditis marina. Next base: position 12,742,966 of record OZ038439.1, on the reverse strand, counting down.
GAGACTATTCTGTGGCGAAATTAGTGTACAGCCTAATTCCAGGGGGTTTCCATGGAGGCTATGGAGGCTACGGGGGCCACCCGCGATTCGGAGGGTTCAATCCCAGAGGAGGTTACGGAAAATGAATATTTGTCTTCACGATTGTATCTAATAAACAACATTACCTATAAAAATTGATTACGGTTTCGAAGTGTTTATAGAATTGTGGTTAACAATTTAGTGTAGTCTTTCTCGCATTTGGAAAGTGCCTGAAACAGTCACGTGCTACGTGAATAGACGTGCTAATACCATTATGTCCTAAAGATGTATGTGAATAACAGTACCATTACAATAACATGCCAACATTAACTAATAGAGAAATAAGATTCAATCAATAACATTTTTTAACCGTACAAGTTCGATATCGTTACAAATCGTATTATAAACAAAATATTATTATAACTTTTTACATAACTTCTCAAAAACTGGTTCTATCAACTTTTTTCCGGGCGATGTTATATGAACTACATTAGAAAAATAAGACAATCCGTTGTCATCGAAAAATCTAAAAGTTCCATTCTTAGTGAACGAAGGCATAAAATCAATAAGTTCACATTTCGAACAACTTTTCACAATTTGTTTCATTCTTTCTCTAGCCAAATGCCAGTCTCCGTCTGCAACTTCGCTCTGAAAATTTATCAAAAAATATAATGAAAATGATGAAAAGAATAACAATAATAGAAATAATACTGTTACGGCAACGTATTCAGCCTCTTCTAGCCTAGGAGATGTGACGTGAAAACGTCCCGAGATCGTGCGGAAAAATTCGTAAATTTTTGTTTATCAAAATCACATAATAATGCAATACGTTTTAAACTATCTCATAAACTTCTCATATGCTGTGTCGTGAGACAACTGAGATATCTGGCGCGCTAGCGAACTCCGAATATTTCATGAAATACTCTCGCTACGTGCCTGGTGAGAGGTTTGAAAGAGACCGGAACACAACATGAGCAGAGATTTTGTTTCGGGCTGCTATACCGAGAAACAGGATACAGCAGCTTTACCGAGAAACCATGTTGCTCTCCGGTCTCCTTTAACTCAACACAATTTGTGGCTTTCGTTGATGAAATGAAGACGATACCTGTGAAACGAGTCTTCCCTCCTCGAGACCCTTGTTGATCGTATTGAGAATCGTGCGTTTACTGCGAGGAATCGCGTCCAGAATGAATATTTGATCCTTCACAACTTTCGAATATTCTTTCAATCTGTTTTTTGCTGCCTCGACCAGCGCGTCCTTCTCCGTTTTCTTTGGTCTCGGAAATGAATAGATCTCAACGTGCCTGAAAAGTTGATCGTCATTTTCTCAAGAAAGACAGCTGAGGGTTCAATTGATTGATCGATGCGGGGCGAGTGGTCGTAGGTTTTTTTGTCAGAAGTTGAGAGATTGTTTAGATCAATGATACGCAGACGAACTGGCCGCTCGTCAAACCCCTTCCCATACAAAATCGATGGTACGGTGTCCACGACGGTGTGGCAAATCCTATACTTTCAACTTTGAACAGTGACAAATTCGGAGGCTCAGAAATTTCAAGACTTAGTTAGTTGGTTACGAATGAAATTCGCAAATTAGCTGAGTCTTTCGCCAATGCATTTGAACTGTGCAATGTTCCAACTGCAACTTTTATTTTAGATTTCGTCATTTCTCCGATAGAAGAGAGTCAAATATTTTTTCATGTACACAACCAGGTAACCAAAAAAAACAACTGGCGGCGTAGCAGTTCCTTCGACCTCATGAGATTTCTCATGGGATATCTGATGAGCTACTCGTGAACTCTTCATGTTGTAGCATAGCAATCAATAGAATTTCAGAAGCTCATGCGAATAGCTCATGAGTATTTTGAGGGATTGCTACGCCGCCTGACCTGAATATCATGAACAACACATCTGGCCCATCCTTTTGAACTTGTTTCAGCAGAGTTTCATATCGAGCAGTGCAACCGAACTTTTGTTTGGATACAGAAATCACCAATGCTTCGCAAGCTGAAAATCAATCAATTATTTCTCAAAGCAACGAATTACCTAAGAAAAATAATAGTGTAACGTAACAGACTGTTTTTTTACCGATCTAACACAATAAAGACATTGTAGATAAAGCACTGAAAGGAGATAAAGTTGGGGAGAGAAAAGATAGTTTCTTCGTAATTTCGAATATAGTTGGTTTCATTCCCACTGAGACTCATTGGCATTGTGCCACGATTTTCGGATGACAATTTCTTACAGCAAACATAGCTATTTCGAAAACTTTTTTCATTCACGTGTTTTCATGAAACTGAACAACCACTAACAAAGATTTGCAGTCTTTGTAAGACTCCAAAGGAATGAAAAGTAGCCTGGAATATTCATTGGAACGCTGTCAAATCTCAGTGGGAATGACCGGAACTTTATCAGTGGCCACGCTCACTGCAGATTTGACGATTGGGCAAAAGCAGAGAAAATTGAATCGCACTCGATTCCGTTTTACGAGATGATATAAGTTATGTAACTTATGTTACTTATGTATGATAATCATATCCAAACTGTCCTTTTAACTTTGAATTTTGTATTTTTTATAACTCACCAGTAGCAGAATACATGGTCATTCTGGATGCTTTGTTCCTGCAATGATCGTAAATTGGTTTTGCGTTGTTCAACGCGTAACTATTTCCGATTATCATCATTTTCTTCGTTCCGTTACCAACTCCCTGAAACATTAAATTACAAATATAAATATTTAAAGTAAAAGTCAGGACATACGAGAATATAGAATTCACTCTAAATTGAATATGTTTGATTTTTGATCTGCGATTTGTCAGCTACAAAAGCGAGAGAGCATGTAGATCAATGAGCTGTAGACACACTCTCTCGTCTTCGAGTCCGCTACAAAAATAGCTGAGAAAGAGAGAAGGTTGGCTGAAAACTTTCAGAGGATTGCGAAACGGACTGATTTCTTTGCCCTTCAATCTGTTTTTATGGAACTCGCCTCAAATTGGCACCATTCGTTCATATGCGTACTTCCTTTCTTGTTTGGGTGTTTACAACTCCTCAAATACAATGTAGATCCGTCATTGCGTATCACCTTTTTATTCATCGCAATTACTTCTTCTGTAACCAGAATGATATGAGGAAATGACCAACTTATCAGAAAATGGACGTTCGATCTATTTTTCACTATGACCATCCTCATGGGACTTAACCGTAGAAAACCAGGTACCCAGTCTTGCGGTAACTCTGCTGATGCTTTCATGATATCCCTTTTTTACCAAACCATCATTTTAGTTAATCGAACCTCCCCCGTATATGAAAATGTTCACCTCTAGTATAGTTCTGAACATCATTGATCAGTTTTTCTTCCGTTTCCAGTGATTCGTTATAATCCCGAAGTGTGTTCGGTAATAACACCAACACACAGCAGAAATAAATGACAGCAATGAGTGTGAAAACTCGACAGGGTTCTAGTTTCAGATAGAACTTTTCGTACGTTTCAGTCAAAACAGCCCCGAGTATCAACGATAGTCCGAGACCGAGATAGAGAACTGAAATTGACGACTTTATTGGGAAAATTGAAGATCGCATCAATGGATTTGAAGTTTTCTTCAACATTAGTTTTACTTTTCATAGATAATGCATTTTTCTTATGAATTCAGAAATTTGTTGATTAATTTTGTGGCTGAACGAGTTTAATATATTAACTTTTATCGACTAAACGCTGAACCGTACCTTGGAGTAAGTTGCGTGAGCTACGTGAATGAAACGGTAAAATGTTGCATTCCACATAATTTTGCCACGAAATTTAAAAGCCTTCGATGAGCTCCATGATTTGCTCTGAACTCCCTGGGACTGGGACGTCGTAGCAGTCACGCAAAAAAACCCGCATTTTAGCTTGGTAGCAGACGACGTACGGGTCAAATTACTCAACGTAGCAGACGTCGTTGCACTCGCAATGATAGCTGGATCGCCACTCGTGAAGTAATCAGCGGTCCGGCCAGAATTAGATACGTACGTGCTAGAGGTGGCACTCTGCGCAACTCAGCCAATTTAGTTCATTCGAGCTAGGTTAAAAGCCGCTCTGACACACGAAAGAAGTGCTCACTTCGATTAGGTGTTAAAGAGAAAACATGCTCGTGCATATTCATTTGAAAAAAGTGTATTTTTTCAAAAAGAATTAGCATTGAAAATTGAGCAATAATCTCATCTTTTCTCAATAATTCGGAGTGAATCAGTAATATTATTAATCAATTAAATTTCGGAATGGTCTGGGGCCGCGCTGGCCCGGCTGATCCTGACTAACCGTCTGGGACCGTAGCAGTCAAACCGTCTGGGACGCGTAAACATCGCGTCCCGGACGGTCGACTGCTACGACGTCCCAGTCCCAGGGAGTTCAGAGTGACTAACCTACCCATTGTATTTTCTTCCTCGTAACTTTGCTTGCAATAGGAATATATAGGCCAATGCACGAGGTAAACTGCATAGGAAATATCACCCAAGTACGAAATCAATCTATTTGAGACCAGAAAACTTTGGTTCAATGATCCAGCGGTCATCATTGCTACGCTTTGCAGGATTATACAAACTCTGAAAATGAATACAAGTGCAATGATTGGACTTCGAATCATGTATGAGAACTGACAGGTTGGATCATGAGAAGTTCATTCGTGAAATTATGAAGTTTTATTTATAATTAAAACTATTCGGGTACAAATTACTAGTTTTTCAACTATTGTATGTATTTACAACTTACCTTAAAAGTAAATCTGGGATTGTATAGGGAGCCAGACTCATGACCAGTGTGGTTAGACAGCAAAACCCGATAGAGTTGCTCAATATTATTGATCTGCTGTTTATGTTCAGCGGTTCTGAAAAAAATCGAAAATAAATTTTGATCTTTTCACCGTGTTGAACTCGCTAGTTCAATTCGATTAGTTTGACTGTTCAAGAACTGGGTTTCAAGTACCATTCAGTTACTTCACTTTTTCTAAAAATAAATTTGTCTGGTGGGATATTTCTAATCGTTTGATGTGTTTTTCGTCTAGCGCCACTTCAAAGTGAATATGTTTAGCGAGCAAAGTCTTTTCCCAGAAATCCTGAACAAATATATTACGCGTTGACTCAAAATTATTTGCACTTTCCACGACGATTGGTCAGCTAAACAAGCAAGATCATCAAGGTCAAAAATATACAAATTTCTCTGACAGTATGTGTCTCTTTGACCTGCACGCTCTTTTGGGGTCTGATCAGATGGTTGTTGTATAATGGCAGGTGAGAGCATGTGAAGGTCAGTGCACAGACACATTACCATTAGTCGAGTTCCAACAGTAAATCACAGTTTTGTTGCCTTTGAAACCAACTACCGCTCAAAACTGAAAACAAATATGAAAAAATACTTACTTTCCGGACCGCCTTCGTCGAGAAGTAGTTTTCTATCTTCACTTTGGCACAGTTCCAACCTTTCATGTTCGTCTCGTTTAGTGACCATAAACGCGTAGATCCCTGAAAGGAACATAAGTTCATATTTTCACCCCCCCCCCCTCCGTTTTTCCTTTGTTGTAGGGAGTCACAATATGAGAATCGTAGTTCGATACCCATAACATCAGTGAGTACACAATGACCCTGGAATGCAGACGATCAAGCTACCAACAAAGTAGATTATCCCGACATACATATCGTTTTAGTCGCTTTCTGTACTGTCCCTGTTCCCTATACGACTAAATGGATTTCAAGTGAATCGAAAAGATGACATAACTACACACAAATCAACAGTTCGTGAAGGAGAATTGAATTGACAATCGAACGTATAAAATAACTAACCGCTGAAAAACTGCCACAGTCTCGCAAAGACACTGTTGAATGCAGTGTACTCGTCGGCGGTAATATGGTAACCGCCGGAGAGAAGAACTGAAATATGGTGAGTGAACAGATACTTTCTGTAGTTTGATCTCGATACACGATATTTATTAATGAATATTGACCAAATACCATAAGGAACAGACTATCAACACAACAAGCAAGGTTAAAGTACACCGTAAAGACCTGCTCTCGAGAAAGCGAACCCTATACATTTCAAGTATTATAACAGCATACTACAAATTCAGAAATCTTCCTCAGCATATTTTTGGAGACATGGAAAAGACTGCTCGACTATTGATGGTTCATCGTAGTTTCGGTTAAATTCAATAAAGATTATAAGAACGGGAATACATTTCTAATTTTATGACAGCATAGTACAAAAAGCTGTAATCTCTCAGAGTTATTTTTTATTTAACTACTTTGTAATTGTCGTTGAGAACATTTGAGTTGAAATAATTAATTTCAATAACTCATCAATCGAGCCAATGTAGTAACTTCTGAATTGAACTGGAATTCTCCGTAAAACCCAAAAGAATATTGGGACAAGTAGATAGAACTGCATTTCCACAGCCAGCGACCAGGTGTGGGCGAATTCATCCTCCGCCAACGTTAGCTAAAATTCAAATAAACATTACATTGTATTTTTGTTGTCTTTTTCAATCAGTTAAATACTGATTCCATTGAACCATTCACAGAAAACTTCCCAATGTCCATTATGCGTCTTTCGAATGGTTTATCAACTAGCCATTTTTAGTTCACAAAAAAACCAACTTCACATGCCGCAGTTTTCACCCTCCACGAGAGACATGAGTATCCTTCAATTTCTTGTTTCTGCTAATACAGATCTTCGAAGTTTACAGAAGAAGAACTTGTTCTTTTTACTTTTTCATTTTCATTCTCTTGTTCGGTTCTACTAACTTCAAAAAGTCAGGAAGTCCATAAACAAAACTAACCAATGCCATATACTCTTTCTCGGGGTCATTTCCTCTCAAATTGGTCGTCAGAGTCAACGCCGACCACGCGGATCCCACGTTCTTATCGAAACTATCTTCTCCAAATATTCTCAACAATGCTAGTGAAATTGCGAGAATGGCCAGTGCATAGAGAGGAATAATTCGCTTTATTCGTCGATAATAAAAAGATCTCATGGACTCAAGATCTATAGCAGATGATTTGTTCAACACCATTGCTATCAAATAACCGGAGAGCGCGAAGAATCTGCAAAACATTACTTTTATATTTCTCTCTCACTCTCTCTCTCTCTATTTCATCATATTGTATTATCTCCCTCCCGCTTTTCTCTCTCTTTCTCGATGTTTCTCTATAAATTTTCCTTCTTTGGTGCCGTTTCTCTGCTTACCAACAATCTTCCTTTCTCACAAAAAAAATCTGACTTTCTTACAAAAAATCTGACTTTCTTACAATTAGTCTTACTTTCTCACGAAACATCTCACTTTCTCACGAAATTCCCATTTTCTCACGAAAAATCTTACTTTCTCAGGAAAATTCATGCGTTCACCAAAAAATCTTACCTTCTCGAAAAGGTCCAATTTTGCCAAAGTTCAGTTTCTAACTTCTTTTTTTCTCATTTTACATTCTCCTTTGAACTAAAATATTTCTTGGGAGTGGAGAAATTGAGTTCTCTTCGGTTTTATCTTACTTCTGTATGAGCAAACAGTGATAAACAACCACAGTGTCTCCTACACCTTTACTACTACGAACTCTGGAAGTTTGAAAGCAAAATTATGAACGGTTTGTTGAAAATACTGATTACTGCATCGACTGGTGGAACAGAGTTCACCGTCTATTCTTGATGATTTATCACATGAGAAAACTCAAATTTCAGGTGTCAAATGGAGAAATATAAGACTTTGTATGGCTTCAACATTGAAAGCTTTGGCTAATATACTGCTTACTGGCGGTTAATGAATTCAAAAAATCATATAAATGAATATGTCGAAATTATTGGGGAACATTTTGCTTTCACCCTTCAGTTTTTGCTTATGCTGAAATTTAGTCCCGTAGTACTTTTACCTCTACAATTATGAAAGTTACATGGCTCCTTAAAGGAGACCGGAGAGCAATATCGTTTCTCGTAAAGCTGCTGTATCCTACTTTTGATTGGACGCGTTGCGTGTCGCGCGGCATTATCATGAGAATGGCACTTGGACTGATCAAACTAATATACGAGTTACTTGTGCTCTCCGATCTCAATACAGTTGAAAGCAGCCTCAAACGAAACCTCTGCTCAAGTTGTGTTCCGGTCTACTTTAATTACACGAGACATTAATACATTGGGACATTGAATTGCGGTTGGGGGGGGGGGGGGGCAAACTACCATGGAGGGGAGAGTGGCGAAAATCGAAATTTCCCGAATTAATGAAATTCGGGATGGAATCTCATAAAAACGAAGTTCTGTTGAATGGGGGAAGAATAAAAATTTCACCCCGATGGTCACATTTTCACATTTTGGGTAAGATTTTTTGTCGGAAAGTGAGTTTCATTTGAGAAAGTAAGAGTGATTCTAAGAAAGTCAGATTAATTGTAAGAAAGTCAGATCTTTTGTAAGAAAGTCAGACTTTTTGTAAGAAAGTGAGATTTTTTGTAAGAAAGTGAGATTGTAAGAAAGCAGAGAAACGGGCCCAACTCTCACTCTATACTTATTGTCTTGTGTTGCATGCCTTGTAGACTCCCAAAATTTATACGAAAAAATGTTCATTGTTCACGAAAACTCACTGATCGACTCCAATATAACCATTTGGAAATTGTTTCGGGAAAAAATGAAATAACAGAACTGCGATAATAGCAAATCCACGAATTCCTTGCAGGTCCTGACGTTTTGCTCTCGACATCTGGGGAAAACGTTTGAATTTTCGTTTCTTTTATACTCTACTTCACTCTTGTGTGGAATATTACAGTAAATATATGCGGTTATTTATTTGAACAAAATATATTGTGTCACTAGGACGTTTTGGATGTTATAGTTATATGAATGTGCTCAGTAAAATATGTACTCAAAAATCGTTTCGACCCTGATTCTGACTCAACAACGGAAACAAAACTCACACTTCTGAAACTAACACTTTTGAAACTCTAAAATTCTAAAACAAAACCAACACTTTTGTTCTACAGCGAAAAAGAACGGCACTTTCACCGTTTTTTAATGACCAGTTCTTATGTAAAAATTAAACGTTTTCTATCATCATACTAACAGTTTTGTTCTAGAACAAGAAAGGGAGGCATTTTTACAACTTTTTTGAATGGCCAGTTCCTATTTACTGTTTGTCAATCGCACAATCACGTGGAACATGTTAAACACAGCAGAACTCAGAAACGTTCAATGACAGAGTGCATGATGCCTCATCAGAATGCTAACTTTGAGTGATTGCAATTGACTCCTAGTATATCTAGACTACATACTGTCGAATACGATAGATCAAACCGTCTGAACAAAGACAAAGCTGCTGTTGAGCAAACATTGCCACCTTTTATATTGCGTACGATGAACGTTGCGCCACGTCGGCGCGAAAATACAACTCTCTTCGGAAGCTCAAATTGCTCGGAGTTTATTCAGCTGTTGAAGCTCACAGAGAGATTTGCAGCAATTGAAGGATCATTCTAATTTTCTCAAAATAACAGAGAGCATTTAAATACTACGCTTTTATCAACGTTTGTTGAACATCACAGCTGCTACATTCCAAACTCAATGATCAACTTTGTTTAGTAACATTGTTAACAGACACGAGAAGCCAAGAAAGTTTTAACATGTTTTTGAGGATTGTTCTGTGAGTGATTAAAGGTGGTCTGACAGGAACCAAATCTGGTGATTTGCGCTCCACGGTTAATTCCGTTGCTCCGATGCAAATGCGCTACAAAAATTAATTTATTCACATTTTGTGAATCATTTAATCACAGTTCATTAGCGCATATTCGAAAACTTCGTTTTTGGGCGGATTCGAGTTGGAGCAAGGGAATTAAACGGGAATTAAACGTGGAGCGCAAGGCATGAGATTTGATTCCTGCCAGGCCATCTTTAAGAAAATACTTATTTATAGGAACTGGGAAAGTAGAACTTGCGAATGGCTGAAGGGTTTCAAATAGAGTACCACGGGTTTTGGGAAAAATCAATGGAAACATTTCGTGCAGAAAAGTTCAAAAAAATCCGTGTTTTTCACTTTCTGCTCATAATTAAAGATACAAACTTCACTCTCACACCCATTTTTGGCAAATACCTATATATAGTTCCGATCCCACTGCGACTATCACACCGTGCGAATGCTACTATAATTCCTGGCGTTGGCACAATATCAGAATATGGGGTTTGTTTTCCGTGAAAGAGCGAATACGGTGTTCTTCTATTTAGCTGTGTTTGAAGTTTGAGGCGGCGTTCGAGGAGATATCTACTATAGCAAGGTTTGGTCACCTAGGGTATGTCCGAGTAAACGTGCACAAATCCAAACTTATTTTTCACAATTGTACTTGAACTCATTATTCAGTAATGTTATCACCCCCATCGATTTTGAATATCGTCCAAATCTGTAGTAGTTTCCGTTCCTTCGCTGGCTCTGACAGTTTGAATATTTCGACAGAAAACCCATTTTCTATCTGACTTTCACTACAAATCGTCTACAAAAGAATTTTCCAAAAAGGGATTACAAAAGTGCATACTGTAGTACTCCACCCAGAAATGAGGACGTCTATAAATTGAATCCCATATTGCGAAAACACAAGAATCTAAAACATTTTTATACCAAAAAGAGAAGAGTGCAACTCTAAAATGTTTGGACTACACGTATTCACAAGCATGAAAAATAGCAGTCAAACCGTGGCACTGGTAACCGTACAATTTCGACATCGTTTAAAACTGCTCCCATACGACATATACAAAAGTTAAACATATATACAACTTTCGAAAACAGGTTCGATCAATTTCTTTCCGTGTATCAAACAAGAATCAAACTACAGAAACTCTGCATCCTAATCGGAAGTTCGGACCGGGAACCTCCATGAAAGGTTGGAGCTTGGGGCTCCGTACGTTGTAGCTTAGTCCCTGTTGTGAGATTCGCAAAAGTAGAGATTAGATGAGATATCCTTTAGAGTGAACAGAGGTCAGTCTGCCAGGGGGATATTTAGGAGCCGCTCTGAATGGAACTCGACACGGCAAAGACTATATATAGTTTTTGGTAGTCACACTCAACAAAACACCGGAGGTCTATGCGGGTTCACTTCACAAGGGTCGACAATAAGACACGAGAACCTTAGAATGGTAATTGAGAGGTTAAAGGTCAACGCCGAGAGATGGGAAAAGCACTCTTAAAAAAAACCATATAAGGCGGGGTCAATTAAAAAAATTTGGAAAGTCGCCGAAAACCAGGAAACGTGCCAAATTTTCTGTATTTTGGTACTCCGTGAAAAATATCGCTGTTTTGTGCCAAATGAGGAGGCCGTGTCGCCCGAAATCACTCGGACACGGTGGTTGTTTTCTGTCTCTGCAATTGCCACCCGCTTGCACCTGTGGAAGATTTGTAAAGCCGGAACCATAATTTTGAATATAAAAAACAAACACATTTGTGAGGAACATTTATTACCACATCATAACAAACAGACAAACTGATCAAGGAATGAAACACTTATTACAAGAATAAAACACATCTGACACATTTCCAACAGATATATTGCTATTTAAAAAGTTTCCAAACGAAAAAGCAATCATTTAACATGTGTCAAAGACCTATATTTCGAATTATAAAATCCAAACAACTATTTTCGTTAAACTTTTTCGAGAAGAAACACATTATGAAATGTATCAATAAGATAAGCAAAGATTTAACAAATATCATAGCCTAAAAACTAATCTAAAATGTTTCAAATCTCTAGATTTTTGAAACCTTTCTAGACAGAGAAATGCAAACCTGACACATTCCAAAAGTTGATACAATTGAAAGATGCCAAAAGCTACATATATATTCAAAATGTTCCAAAACAAGAAAATATGAATTTGACATATTCCAAAACCCAAATTACAATTTGGAACGTTTCAAAGCCATATTTTTTAGGTTTCTACAAAAAAATTGTTAGAATACTTTAGAATGAAGCAAACTAACCGTTTTTTAACACTAATTACCTTATTGTTCCATTGAAGAACAGTGTACATTAAGCAATGAAACTATCAAACGCAAATCTGCGATTCGGAAAGAATAAAACTGGTCTTCTAACCGACGTTACTGAAACTAAGTAACTTTTACTACCTATAAGACTAAAAATAATGTAATTCATGAGAAAAAGAATCTCATACGCTACAAGCCACAATAAATTATAATAGAAAGTAGAAAACAAACAGAGTACCGCCGAAACGGTAGAGGTGCGCACATTGCGAAGAACTGTCCCAAATTCTGGTGTAGTTTGCACGGAGTACTCCCGAATTACTGAGGTGGACGCTTCAAGAGATCCCGCGAACGAAACCAACAGAATGGACGCCTAAAATTTATTCGATGAATGCAAAAATTAAGAAGTAGAGCTGGACACAATCAAAGTATTACAAAACCAACGACATTGTTGTTTGTTGAGCAACATATTTTTGGAAACCGGGAGTTGATAGATTTTGACTGTTTAGATGATCAAGTTTCATTTGTGTTCAGGTTCAGATGATCAAGTGTCTATAATAAAATGATCCAAATAAACAGAAAATTCACCTTACTATCATGTCATCTGAGAAATTAATAAAATTTGTGAAGACGTTATTATTATCTTGGCATATCGATTGTTGCTACCGTGATAAGGACAAAAACTATATGAGGGAATGAGGGGTTCGCAATGAACAATCGTTTGCTCACAAATAGATAGTAATGGCTAAACTTCGATAAACGAAAGTACGCTTTTAAAATTACGCACGTTCACTTCACTACGTGACATTAAAATGTTTTACCTAAAACTTGAACCCTGAACACTCAAAAAGAACAATTAGTGTTGAAAAACTCACAATATTTACAATGCGCTACGATGTGTTCTGGTTATCCATACTTGATCCATCCGAATGACGCCTATACTCCCTCTGACCTGTAAAATGAACAAATACATTATATATGAGTCATTATTACTATCACCCTAGTAATGCTACTCTTTGTGTCTAAACCTGCTTGAAAGAATAAGTGCATTGTGTAGGAGAACAATAAAATGGTGAAACATGTTATTTTTGTTCCTTTTGGTGGTTACACATTACACATTTCTGTTCAGTGGCCGTAGTTTTTAAGCTCAAACAGCCGGGTAAGCTATTTGAGCAGAATTCAAATAATTTACCACGGACTACTCATTCACTTGCTTTGAAGTTTATCTTGCATACATGTGAAGCTAGCAAACATGCACTCAATTAGCAGAAAATATAAAAAAATAACCGTAACATGAATTATAACGCGAACATTGAAATTTCGCTCAAATAGGTTGCCCGCCTATTTAAGCATACAAAATACGGCCACTGGTGTCAGATATCTCTCCGAACTATACAGGGTGAAAATCCGATACGACACCATTAACTTCTACATACATAAGAGTCAAATTCCGACATGAAAAATGCAAATTTCGAGCAAAGATTTCATCTGATCATATAAAACGGTTGACTTTTAGCACTTTTCGAGATTTTGAGGAATATGATAAACTAGTGACGTCATGTGCAGTTGCAAAATGCAAAACTGCAAGAATTCGCAGCATTTTGCTGCCGACTTTGGCAGCAAACGCTCGATCCGGCAGCACAATGCCTATAACTACCTTTTTCCGCTGGTTCCGGAAACTTTATCCATCTCCCCTAATTCGACTCTTAATCAACAATGAAGACACTCCGGATTCTAGCATCAAATCTAGGGTATTTTTGATAAAATCGCGAAATCAACAATGCCAATCAACCATAAACTTACTTATGATTACTTCATTGAAATTCGAACTCATCCAATCTTCTGAGTGATAACCATACTGCCTTCATATCGGCAATTATATCTGAAAAACACAGCCGGAATATAGTAAACTTCCTAACATTAACATAAACGACAAAATCGAATGACGAAATTGAGAATACGTGAGAAACAGAACATTATTCTGAGAAACAATTAAAAATGCGCTGTCTAATATAAAGTGAGAAACACCGTTTTCAGGAAAACACGGCTAGAATGTAAAAAACGTCAACTTCACTCGAAACAATTCTTGGGCGAGCATCATACTAACTAAAATAGCTGGAGACTAATGTATATCATGCTTTACAAACAAACTAAACAAAATAAACATGAAAGAATTACATTTAGAATAAAAATTTTGAAAAATTTCAACTTTTTAATGATGACGTGTAACGAAAAATGTAATGCGTAGCCTGCGCGTGTATTTTCTGCATTTTCCTGTGCACGTCTGCAGCCTTTTTTGCAAAATTTTTAAACCGAGTTATGTTATTTTTTCTTTTTAATTGTTCTTTTAGACGCAATTATTCATATTTATTACTTATTTGACATGACTACATGTGTTTCTTGAAGGTTTCGGAATGATTACCCGCATCACTGACATGCTGCGAGGCGCTCATCACAAGATGGAGTTCGAGTTTAACAAGGGTGAGTCTTCAATCTATAATTCTCTAGCTTCGTCACATCATGCAGCTTTTGCGGCTGATTGTGGACATCTCGTTCTCGTTTTGTGGGTCACAACTTGTCCCCCTGCTCAAAAATGACTCAAACCAGCCTAAACTTTAGAATTAAGCGGATGCCTAGATTTGTTCCTCCCTTGATATAGTAGACAACTTCAGAATCGAGTTGGAATTAGAAGAGGGGATAGTAATTTGCTAGTTGTATGGTTATTCTCAGACATTCATTGTTTCTATCAAATGTGTGGCTGTTAAGCAACATTTTAAAGGTGGTACTTTTTGATTCGTATTCAGGTGTCACACACGCGAGGGCGAGTTGTCGCGTAATCTCGTAGCGCTCTAAATATAAGCCGACTTGAGTGCGTTTTTTTCAGGTAGCTCACGGAATATGTTCAATTTACTCTGATGTAGTAGTAGGAGCGAGTTATATAAGCTATTAGTCTCAATTAGTTGAGTTGAGTACATGCAACATGCTCCATAAGTGTAAGTGTCAATCAACTTAGGTCTAAACATTTGAAACTGTTTGCACTCAGTCCCATACCTTAATAAAATTGTTCGATTAGCCGGAGAAAATCGAAACGTGGGCTCCTCTTCAATTGAAAACAAGTGATATTGTCTATTTTTGATGCAAAATCAACTCTCACGGGTCTAAGTTTAAAACGGACTTATTTTGTCGAATAGTCAAACCTTACCAGTGTATGCTCAGTTCTTCTATTTTTTTCTGTGAGGATTGCCGTGGAAACTTGGATAGGGTAGAAAACACTACTCTAGTTCATACATACACCAGTTAGGTTGAGGTCGAACTATTCGACAAGAAGGAGTGCGTTTTTATACTTAAATGCGTGAAATTTAATGATTTTGCATCGAAAGTAGAAATGTTTCCCCATTTATGACAAAAAAGTAGCTCGTTTTTCTATTTTCCATGGCTATTCGGACAAACTTTCTGATGTATGCTCAAACCGCGCTCCGCGCCATTATAAGGTTATTTTGATCACGTTTCTTGTTTTGTAGGGTTATGACGAATGTGTATTGATTCACACATTATTGTTCAGTACAGTTTCTGTTTCAGATACGGACGAAGCATTATTCCCATTCGCTATTCCGGCCCAAAAGTAGTCCACTCAAATGGATACCACGCTGCTGGTCTGTCACTCGCTGCCCGGACAGTTCACTCCGTTTAGTATTTTTGACGCTCTCTTTTTCTGTGTTTCTGCTAGGTAATAGGTATGCTCTTAAGATTAGTAATCAGTTTCTGACTTTCAGTTCCGTAAATCTGTATTAATACGCTCTTTTTACGAAATATTGTTAAATTCGATTGAACATAGCAAATTAGATTCTTCTGAGATTTGTTTTGTAATGGAGTGGATTTGCTATTTTCACGTCGAAGTAATGCTTAAATGGATATAATTTCTTTGTTTCTCCGTTGTTGAGGGCGATTGACTGATTGTTAAACTGCGGTTTTGCTAAAAAAAATAGGGATTAACACGTTGATTAACCTGGTTTATTTCTACAGTAATTAATCACCAGTAGCCGTCCGATGGAACGGCTATTAGCTGTTTAGTAGTGGTAGGTAGAGGTTTGTCCAAACTAGCTAGCAATTTAGTAGAAAACTAGTAGCATTTTGTGAATTTTTTTCCATTTTCGCGAACTCGAGGTAGTTGTTTTATAGCCGTTAATAGTAACTTGGTATCCATTTGCTAAACGGCTATCGAAAATCAAGTCACTAGGTCACTACTAAATGGGTATAAGCAAACCTTTGTTCGATCGAACCGCTACTAGCGCTTTGGGTGGGTTACTAGCCGCCAAGTTTCTTTTCTCAGCATTCTGTATCTGAGTTAGCGAAAAGCCTTGCAAATGTAATATGTACCTGCAATCCCGTTCACAATAGGCTTTTCGGTTTCGCTAACTCAAACATTATCAATGTTCTCAAGCTTAACTTCTTTTTTTATAGCGAACCACATCTCAAGTAGCTTGCTTTTTCATAACACTAGCTCTAGCTACCTTTTTATATTCCTAATTGAATTATTTTCGGAACATGTGTTGTTTCATTATTCAATATGTTTGTAATTCGCTTTTATCTATTTTTCGTAATACTTTTATGTTGTTTAAGCTAGGTTGTTAAAATTGCCGTTTTGGCATGTGCCAATCACAGAATTTGTGTTTTGAAATTTAATAATTGAGGCACACCATTACTTGACAAATTTCAAAGCAAGAAGCAATGTCTTGGCATTTGTCAAACGAGTAATTTTTAGCTTTGGAATTTGTCGGATGTCTATTTTCAGAATTTGTCGACTGGTAATTTTTAGCTTTGGAATTTCTTGGATGTCTATTTTTAGCATTTTTCAAACTGGTAATTTTTAGCTTTGGAATTTCTCGTATGTCTGTTTTTAGTTTGAAAGATGTCAAATCAGGTACTTTTTGAATGCATTGTCTGTTGTTGATTCGCAATAAAGTGGTCACTACTCATCCTTGTTCTCACTGTACTATTGACAACCCGAGTATCAAGCAACACCCACAATTCAGACATGCAGTCGCTTTCGTCTGAAAAATATTCCAGTTCTGTGCCAACTCACTCACTCGTGTCGACCGCTTTTTCCATGAGCGCCGTTTGGCACGTTTCCTGGTTTTCGGCGACTTTCCAAATTTTTTTAATTGACCCCGCCTTATATAATGAACAATAATGAACAGTGTGGACTATAATGAACATGAGACATCAAAGGAAGTGTGTGGTGGGAAAATCTAATATGTCTATTATCATACAATTGTATAGATTGTGAATGGTATTAACTATGGATGATTGTATATAACTAACTTATTAATGTGCGATGGTTGTATGATGAAGACAAATGTATATACTATGGAAGTCTATGGTATGATCAAACTACAAAGCGCATGTTACGAGGGAAATTAGATAACCATTATGGAAGGATCGTGGGAACGATCCTTGCCTAAATGGTTATCTCGTTTTTCTTGCCTACAGGTTACCATCCTGATATGTTTTCTCCTTGTACGTGAAATATTCCAAATTTGTACGATTTTTCATCGTTCTCGCCTTATTCAGTTCATGTAAACCTGGCGGCGTAGCAAACCGTTCAACCTCATGAGAAGTTCATATGAGTTTCTCATGAGGTACCTCATGAGCTACTCATTAACTCTCAATGTTGTAGCATAACAATCGATAGAATCTCATGTATCGGAGTCCAACATTTCTCCAGTTTCCAATGATTCTTTATAATCCCGGATTGTAGTTGGTAGTAGCACACAAACACAGCAGAAATACAGAACAGCAATTAGGGTGAAAACTCGGCAGGGTTCTAGTTTCAAGTAAAACTTTTCGTATGTTTCAGTTAGAATAGCTCCGAGTATCAACGATAGTCCGAGGCCAAGGCAAAGAACTGGAATTCAACAAATTCCTTTATATTGAAAAGGTTCCACGGAAGTATATGACCGAACAACGTATCAGAATAAAAATTCAACGTTTTGCAATATAAAAAACAACAAACAACTGCATGTGTGATGAATATTTAAAAAAACTTTCGCGAATAATCATCGTCAAAATCTTTCCAATCAACCAAAATTTAGGCGAACACCGTGAGCAGAAAGTAAAAAGATTACGCTAAAAAAATTCCCAAAAAAAAACTACGCAGTAACCAACCTAATGTATTTTCTTTCTCATAATTTTGCTTGCAGTAGGAATATATAGGCCAATGCACAAGGTAAACTGCATAGGAAATATCACCCAAGTACGAAATCAATCTATTTGAGACCAGAAAACTTTGGTTCAATGATCCAGCGGTCATCATTGCTACGCTTTGCAGGATTATACAGAGTCTGAAAATCATGAGATAGCAAACATTTATGAAAACTACGGGGTTAAGGAGAATTTATTTTTGGAACGATACATTCAGTTTCACTCCGATAAGTATTCATGTGGTGAGCTAGTACTTTCGGTTTCTCACAACTTGTTATCATTAATCCATGGGTCTATCCTTTATTGAAATGACGTTTTTAGTCAGATAGTTTCTGATGTGTTGGGTTCGCTGAGTACGTTTTAGTTTCTAGAGATCAAACATCAAAGAATAACGATGACAAACCTCAAAGGCAAATCTGGGATCTTATGAGGGAGAAAGCTCATGACCAGTCTGGTTGACAGCAGAAACCAATCGAGTTGCTCAAGATTGTTGATTCGCCGTTTTCGTGAATAGGTTCTAAAAAATTAGAACATTTGCTGATTAGCAAGTTTGCATTTATTCGTTCAAACATCATGCAGAAAATGTTAGATGACATATAGTAGTGGAAAAACTGTTACTCTTAACATCAAAAACACCTTTTTCAACTATGAAAAAAATAACACAGTATTCTTAGTAAGCAGTAGTGATAAACACACATCATACCCTTTGAACCTCCATCTTCGATTAGTAATTCTCCCTCTTCTGTTTGGCATAGTTCCAATCTCTCGTGTTCGTCTTTCTTAGTGACCAAAAATGCATAGATACCTGTGAAGTTTAAAACAACACAATCCGATATTAAAATGTAGATAAAAGTGTATGGATCACGAAAAACAGAGTTTACTATTATCATAGAAGTATTTTCAACATGAGAAATGTACATTCTGTGTAAAATACAAAAGGGTAAAATTGAAGAGAAAACCCTCACTCACCGCTGAAAAACTGCCACAACCTCGCGAACACACTGTTGAATGAGTTGTATTCGTCGGGGAGAATATGATAAAAGCCGGACAGAAAAACTGTAATTGTAGGAAACTAACAAATACTTGTTGTAGTTTGATCTAAATACACGGCATAAACTTTCAAGTTGAACCAAATTTTAACCGAAAGGAACCGAACTACAAACATAGTGGGATGCACCGTATTGCTTCGTTTCGGATTGAGCGACAAACATGAAGACAGAACCACACACCAACTATGAGTAATATTTCGAACTTGCTCACGTTAACTGTTGGTAGAACAGTATTTTTTTCTGTCTTGTCAATTTGAGTTCGACAGTTCACGAGAAACTATATCATACCTATTGGGAAACGTTACAATTTTTGTGAAGATCAGGTAAGTTTTATAAATCAAAAATTGCAACATTCATTCAGTTATTTACGCCTGAGTCGATAGAAGATTTGCTAATTCTACAGTGCAATATGGGGACAGGGTAGTGAAACCAGTTATCACGATATTTATTCGAAAAACTCACCACTAGCAGCAATATAGTAGTTCCTAAAACAAACAGGTATCCTCCGTAAAACACAGAAGAATATTGGTACCAGAAGATAGAATTGCATTTCGACGGCCAATGACCAAGTATGAGCAAATTCATCGTCAGCCAACGTCAGCTGGATACAAAACTTCTGTCATAACAGTTTGATTATATTTTTATTATTTTAACGAAGAAACGATTGAAATTTTTTGGAAACTGCACCCAGCAATTAGTATTTCGAGTTCACAACAGTCAAAAAAAAGTAACTCAATCTTGTGACCAAAATAAACTCAAACCAGGGGAGACCCTGTGGCCTGTGGGACACTGGGTTTGAATCCAAGACTGTGTACAGAGGTTATCTGATTCCATATAACAGGAACCGGAAAAAGGAAAAATGAAAAAAACACTTAGGTCAGGATTCGTCAATGGGATACCGATGCATACGGCCTCGAGGCCAATTGGTCTTATTGAACACAAAACTAACCAATGCCAGATACTCTTTCTCGGGGTCATTTTCTCTCAAATTGGTCGTCAAAGTCAACGCCGACCACGCAGTTCTCACGTTCTTATCGAAACTGTCTTCTGCAAATATTCTCAGCAATGCTAGCAAAATTACGAGGATGGCCAGTGCGTAGAGAGGAATGATTCGCTTTATTCGTCGGTAGTAAAATGACCTCATCGAATCGAAATCTATATCGATGGATTTGTTCAACACCATTGCTATCAAATATCCAGATAGGGCGAAGAACCTGGAACAGTTTTTGCTATAAATTTTGTGTACTAAGAGCGCGCGATTACTTATTCTGTAGAGAGTAGCTGAAATTTGTTGAAAAAACCATTAAGTGTGATTATATAGTTCGTTTCATCCCCACTGAGACCCATTGGAATCGTGCCAAGATTTTCGGATGGCTATTTCTCCGACCAGTTACAAGTTTTCTTCAGACTTTTTCCACTGACTTGTACTAATGAAACAGAACAACCTCTAACAGCAATTTGCGGTTTATTGGAAAACTCGAAAGTGGTTAAAAATCGTGATCTAGGCACCGGGGTAACCGTATATACGGCCTCCAAACTCACTGATCGACTCCAATATAACCATTTGGAAACTGTTTCGGAAAGAAATGGAATAGAATAACAGCGACTATGGCGAATCCTCGAATTCCTTGCAGGTCTTGCCGTTTTGCGGACGACATTTTTGAGAATACAAAATATGAGTATTGATTGAGATGGCGGTTGTTCCAATCGAATTCTACACCAAATAGCTCTGAAGAACATTTTTCATTTTTTCTGTCCGCTTAGAAATACAGGGTTTATCTTCACATTTTATCCCGAAAATACCCCCAAGTGTATCTCAAACTTATTACTTTCAGTGTCGATAGAACTTTCAGATTTTACACTCATATTTGGAAAATGAACTAAATAGTGACGATTCGATAGGATTGAAAAGATGGAAATGAGAAGGAAAAAACTTACGAGCCGATTTCTTACTGAAAATGTGCAGGAAAATATTATCTCCTTTTCATAGTGGGTTTTTACCTTGAAAGTTTTACACGTATACTTCTTTTTACCAAGAGTGCAAATATCTTGAAAAAAACGTACACTGTGAAACTTGAACTCGTAAAGTGCAGAACTTGAATAAATGGTAACTTTTTCCGTCCATTTGTAAACTTCGATTCGTCAGCGTTTCAGTACGGGGGCCCAAAGTTTTCAGTTTATTTCAAGAAGTGTATTTCACAGATTCACACTGGGTCGGTACAGTTTAAGAACAAAACACAGCTTGTGAAAACATCAACAACTATTTTCCCTCTCGCCAACGTCATTGGACTTTTATAAGGTTACTGTATTGCAAACCAACAAACCAAAAACCCAGTTTCCAATTCCGTCAAACCATGCAAGTCAAGATTCGTGATTTTGATTAGTTTTTGTTCAAAGGTCTGCAGACATTACAAAACAGATTATTACAATTTTCTTCAAAGTACGTCGACCATTTTCTTAGATTTTTGCATGAATCACTGAAGGGCAACACGTCTACAAGATCCCAAGTTCACTTTCCATGTAGTTATTTATTGAGAGGAGTTAGAGGGCCCAACGTCTCGCAAAAATGGCTTCCGTGCGGGGCGGCGGCGGCGGCAGCGGCGCCGGCGACAAAAATGTCCGCCTCCTCAAATCTTGGCATAGTTTCGCACAAAATTAACTTATTCCCAAATATTTTACATCATTGAAAAGCTCTAAAAAAGTTGAGATATACGTATTTTCCAGGTATGTCTGAAATTTGAATATTACGTGTGAGAGAGCCGAAAATGGTCTCGCAAAAAATCATGGATAGACCGGTTTCGTGAAAATAAAAGTGAAAGAAGAGTTTAACGTGTAGTAGGAATCATTTTTCCAATGGAGATCTCATGACAGGCGGGTACAGCTTGGTTTTCATTCCTATCCACATGTCTGAATGGCGGATTGGATAAAAGCTCTATTTACGCACGGCGAACGGAGGTTCGATTCCTGCCTGGAGCTATCATTTGCTATCACTTGAACGAGGTTACAACTACACAAACGTTCTGAACTACGGCGCGGTTTAACATAAAATTCCTTGTTTAGATTATTGTTCAAAAATATCATTTTTATCAAAAATGACCGTTACTTCGTAACCATAGAAAAAGAGTTCAATTAGTATAAAAAACGAGTGTATAGAAAGTAAAGATTAGTTTTGGATAAACATGTACAAGAAATATAGAAGAAGTCCAATAAAAATATTTTGAGGAAAATGCTAATCTCGCTTCTCTTGAAAACAACGGAGTATAAGCTAGATTATTGTGAGTCGCAGTCAGAAGTTTTCTTCCGGTAGCAAAAAACTCGGTATCCTTTTTTTGAATTCTCAAACCGAGCGAGATTAGACTTTTCCTCAAAATATTTTTATTGGACTTCTTCTATATTTCTTGTACATGTTTATCCAAAACTAATCTTTACTTTCTATACACTCGTTTTTATACTAATATCTATTGGGTTCTACTGATGTCTACATACTCTTTCGATAATTTGAATCAGGTGCAATAAATATACTTATTTTTATTATTGAATATAAACACATTCTTTCTTCACTGTATTGATTCGAAGAGAATTGTAGTATTGTGTGTTGATCTGGTTGCTAGTTGTTTTTTACAAGTAGTTCGGCGAATGACCCGTATCTATCCTCTATCACAATGTCTTTGATAGAGAACACAATTCATCCGAACCCGTTTATATTCTAGTGGTGAAACCTTTGACTGTTCTCCGTTATCTTCATTGTGCACTTGACAAGTTCTTACTTCAGTTCCGGTTGCATAGAAGAATATATACGTTTTTAGATTCAATGAAATACCTACATTTTATCATTGGTTGAATGTTTCGAGGACTCTATTGGGTACCAAAACAAGCGTTGTAGATTACTCTTAAAATACAGCATAGTTTCTCCATTTGCCCAACATATAAGGGAATATATCTACGGAAACACAGATCAGAACGAAGTGCTTCACTTGCTCTAGCATAGTTCTCTAACAAATCAACTACCTGAAAATCATTCATTGCAACCCGGAATTCAATGTTATTAACATTACCGTAAATGTTTCTCAATTTGGGATGTGTGCCCTCTATAATGATCAACAACACAATTATCTGTTTCCGGTTTTATAGCCTTGTTGTTACTTACAAAAACTTGTTTCCTGTGTTTGATTAGTAGAAAACAAAAAGAAAGTAAAGATATTTAACGAATTTCTGCCTCAATAAGGCAGCCTTTGGTTAGTAATTACTGCGTTCTTCATATCAAATTAGTTGAGGCAAGAATGTAATCACTGAAACTTCATGACTGTTCGGGAAACTAATAGTCACTATATAAACACAACTCTGGCGATATGTTTCCAATTGCTCAAATAAATTGTTTTATTTATTTATGATGTAGAACGTTTTTGTTACATCAAGGAATCAAGTACATTTTCTCAAAAACATTTCTATAACTAGGGATCTCTTAAAATTACACAACAATTCAGAGCAATCACTGATCACAGAAAGATCACCATTGTTTAGGGCGCACATAGTCACTATATGAACACAACTTTCGAGTCAACATTCAACAATGATCATTTTGCGTCGTTCGAAAACTTCATTCCGTGATTTCTAAGCTTTAGTTGCGTTTATAATGTAACGTCAAAGAAAGTATCTCTACTGTTTTTAGATGAATTAACTTGTTAGTATTGTTTTAAGCACTTTCCTTTCTAATGTGATATGTGATGTATTCTTTCCATTGTGCTCTGACTCCTAGTGTTTTTATCATCAATTTTGTTTCATTCTTTATAACTTTTCAGTTCTAATAATGTTGGGAATCATGAACTGCGGAACTTACCAGGTCGAGTTCTACGGCACCAACAAGCAGAGCTCCCTTTACAAGAAGAAACCAAGCAAAGAGAGCAGAACGTGGGTTTCAAACTTTGAATTTCGTTTACAAGTTGTATTTTTCTGTATATCAATGTTGTTATACATTTTGTAGTGGTTCTCGTCATACATTTTTTAGTACGTATACTGTTGCGTAGTTTCAACCGACTCATCTGAGCTTTTTCTATTTTATTTTTACAATTCTCCAAGCCAAACTATGTTTCTTAGAACACTGTTGTAGACTGTGGAAGGAAGTCTCAAACTATTGTTTTCGTTTGGACATTGACTCTGAATTTTTAGGTATGACGAGAAGGGTCGTGTCTTCATAAACGGAGTTCCAACTGAACCGGAAAAAGCGGAAGATCTGTGGCAGGATATGATTCAGAGAGTGGCTTCAGAGAAAATGATCAAACACAAGGAGGGAGACAAAGGTTGGTTATTGAGAGAACACGACTACTGTTGTGAAATGTAGAAGAATATTTGGGTAATATTTGCGTATGTAATTAATAACTACGCCAAAGTTAAATTTCAGAAAGTGTAAGCACATTTCATAGTTACATTGGATCATTGTTTCCTATAATTCACGGAATAAGTGAACGATACCCAAAAATTATGGGAACCTCAATGTCTCTGAGTTTGTGCAAACGGGATAATTGTAGTAGCCACTGTATGTTATAGCTGTACAGTCATAAATGTTAACGAAGTGTTAAGTTTTGAATGAATTACAAAAACGATTAAGCACGAATTTATTCGTAGCACGATGATCAGGGCTCCAAATTTGTGTTGTGGACACACCAACTAACAGTGTTAATCAAATTTATAAATTCAAACTTTTTCAGAATCAACTGAAGATGTTCCCGAAAGCAGCACTTCTGTAGACGACGTTTCGAAAAAGACTGATGCAGAAACGACTCAAGATAGCTAGTATACTTATCAATAAATCTCGAATTTCGAGTTGAATGGTTGTTTTGAAAAACATTGTAACAGTGTTAACGAAATTTCTAACTTCAAGGATCTAAATTAGTGATTAAACAGAATCCAGTATTGAGAATGTGCAAACTGGCCTAAACTGTCGCTAATGCTGTGTTTTTCAATTGAAGATCTTGATTTCCGAAGCAATCAAAACAAAGGTAAACCGGCGAAAAAAGGGTACCTGAAAAACATACCATAAACCAAAATTGTCACAACTTCCATTGAATATATGGTTTCATTTACTTTTCTCAATTTCCTTCTGCAATGATAAATATATTTCTTTCCCGATAAAGAAAT
Source organism: Litoditis marina (assembly GCA_964036275.1). NCBI lineage: Eukaryota > Metazoa > Nematoda > Chromadorea > Rhabditida > Rhabditidae > Litoditis > Litoditis marina. The sequence continues at coordinate 12,717,612 of OZ038439.1, read as the reverse complement.
TGTGTAGCTTAAACCCGGGAAATTTTAGTACCTCTTTTATCGAACACTAAACGTTTTCGATAAGAATTCCATTGTGTGTATTCTTTCGGAAAATATGAAGTCGTTTGTTCTTCTCGCACTTTGTGCCACATTTGTTCAGGTATATCCAGTCTTTATTTCAGAAAATGAAATATATTGTTAGTCAATTGCACAGTCACGTGAAACATGTTAAACACAGCAGAACTCAGAAACGTGCAACAACGAAGTGCACAATGCCTCATTGGAATGCCAACTTTACGTGACTATTCAATTTACTTCTGGTATAACAGTGATGATAAACGAAAAACAACTATTACAACAGGTGATACGTTCTGTACTTTATTGTTAACCAAAGTTTCGAAGAAAAATGTAAGTGGCTTTTGTTCATTTACTTGTATGGAGAATATTTGGGGAATTATTGATTTGTTGGAAATGTTATCAAGTTAGATCGTTATAATAGTCGTAGTGTACACCTTTGATGTTCCAGTTGTAATTCGTGTATAGTTAGTTTCACCCATCCATGACTTTCTACAGTAATTTTCCGAATTTTCAAGCGGATTTATTTAACCAACAAACAGCCTTTTAGACTTACTGTATTCTATGCTTGTAGTAACCAATATGGAAAACAAAATCACGAAGTTTAGGCTATTTCCAATGCCTAGAAGATAGGAAAAATTGACTTGAAAGTTTTATGATCTTACTGTAGAGGGCTACTGATGCGTGAAACAGACTATATGCACTTCCAAACTACAAGATGGGAGCACATGTGGACAAATTACATTAAGTGTGTGCTAAATGTCTAGTCTAGAATATCCGCCTCCTGTGAGGGTCGAACCTTTCCCAAAAGATTGGGAGGCGCGGACTCTAACCACTGTACCAACTAGCATTACAGCAACGTTTTTAAGGAACCGAATAGATGTGTTTATACACAGAACACAGCACAAAGTGAAAGATATACTTTACATTTGCCTTCTGGTACATGGCAACTATATCGGTCACATACTCTTCTGAACATCATAAGCTGCAACAACCTATTTCAGTGCAATCCGTCGGTTTTTGATAAGAGTAGTATCCTGAAATGTCCCGTTTGCAAAGTCTTGGTCGAGAACAGTGAATCGTGGCTGGGAGAGGAGGGGGTAAGTACCTATCAGAGGAAATGTGGCAAATTTCTCATTATTTTATAATCCTAAAGCACTCCGAAAGACGCTAGTATTGAACGGTTACAGATGGGTACTTTCCTCATTTCGAGATGTAACCTTAAATCACATAATTCAACCATAGTTACTCTGTTGTTTTTGGTTATAAAGGATACCAAGATGCCATTTATGAAGTTTGTAGTCTGTAGTTTAATTACCAATCGATTAGTAGATCACATTTCCAGCAAAAAGACGAGGGTGCCGCTGTGAAGCTGTGCATGGTGGAGACGTCGCGAGTCGGTGTCGGAGCTCACGAATCGGACGAGATATGTGACGTCATCGTCAAGGTATCGATTTTTTGGGTCAACGAAAAACTCCGGAAATCTTTTAAAATGTATATTCTCATTTTCTTTCGACCTTCTAAATGGTCGATCCAATCGATCAGCTACCATTTCCTACCTTTAATATATTTTAATGAGGTTTTTCAATATTCTAGAGTGTCTTGAAGCGTTCCTGGACCGATAATTTGTCAAATTTGTGTTCATTACCATGATTCTTCAGGAAAATAATTTAGTTTTTCAGTTTTACGACACAAAATACTTTTTTTTTTCAGGAAATGTTGGATGTGATCATAGTGAACATGGAGAACAAAAACGAAACTTCAGAAGGCGCGCACTTCGTTTGTGTCAAGGCCGGATACTGTAGAAAATGATTTTCTTGATCTTGATTTTCAAGTTATAAAGTTTGAATCTAACTTCACATCGTTATTCTGTCAACACTAACAACACCATTTTCATTATTGAAAACTCGGCTGTGACTACACATGTCGCGGAGAAACAAGAGCAGTCTTCTGTGTTTGTCGTTTAGTTCCTTTTTCAAGTTTTTTTTCATAAGACAACTTGAAGTATTCATACACGTAAATAGAAAGATGATGCAGTGCTTCAAATTTATTACAGAAAAAAAAAACTCAAGCAAGATGAACATTTTGCGATGAAAAAGTGTCTAATCGAACAGAAACATTCTACCAAGTAGTGTTCGACGTTGTAGTTTCTTCAGAAACCCTGGTTTTCTCATTTGGATTGGGTGGAGGAGTTGAAATCTTATCACAATCCTGTTCAGGACAAACTTCGGGTCCAGTAGGGTAGTAGCAAATACATAAGCGAGCCGTTGTTGGAATTGTCGCCATGTCATCCCCATCTTCTGTTGTTGAGGTGGTTCCTAGAACAAATAATTTATTTGTTGATTGACTAGTATTGTTAATTTTATAAACAATTAGATTTTGGCAGCGTGTGAAGGAACTTGCTCTTGTTTCAGCATTGTAATGAAGCATAGTGCACTTTGTAATTTCACGTTCATGAGTTTTGCCTTGTTTTACATAATTCACGTGACTGTGCAATTGACTAACAGCATTGGGTTTTCAGAGAAGCATTTTCCTACGTCTGTGATGGTCTCACCTTTGTAGTTAAATCCCAGTGTGTTTTCAACAGAAACAAGATCAAACCCAAATCCATACTTGTTTAAACAAATACCCACTTGACTCAGTAGTGACTTTAGGACAAGGCAGATTGAACATAGATTTTTCCCAGCACCAAGCTTCGTCAGTAACCGGACGCTTGTTATCGATTGGTTCGGAGATCAGAAAAGCGTGATCTACTTCATTTTTAATCGATCGTGCCGTTATCATTGACGCACACATGAGAAAAAGTACAGCTGCTCGCATATCTGAATAAAAAACCATTACTAAAATATAGTTCTCGTCGTTTCAACGTGTTCTACAAAAACAAGTCATGTTTTTTCATGTTTCACTATGTTTTGAATAAAAAACATTTTTTTAGTTTCGTTGCTGGAAGTGGGTAATAAAAAGTAAATTTCGATTTCAATCGCGGAAGTTGTTTTCTTTTAACTTTACTACTGAAAGAACTTTGAGATATAATCAGTGTGTTTCACAGGGAATTAGTTCAACTGTTACTCTAAAGTTAAAAACCGAGTTGTTCACCAAGGTTCGCCGAAAACCCAAGTTGTGAATCAAGGATCAGACTTTTTACCGAAAACTTGGTGCACAATTGTGCACCAATCATTGATTTTACAACTTGATATTAAAGTGACCAATTTGGTCGGGCGAACCTTGGTAAACAACTCGGTTTTTAACTTCAGAGTATGTAATTCGATGAAATATGTTTACCCAACACACGATAGCTGCATATTGGTGTTGAAACAATTATTTAGTTTTAAATTTCTAAAATAGATAGAAAACAAAACTACCTGTATGGTTGCTGATGGAACTTTTGTTTTATACTGTCGGACAACAATTGAATTGTTCACCTTTTATGAATATCTTTTGAAGTTTTCAATTTTGCCAGGTGATTCAACTCAGACTAACCTATATTGGAAAATGTGACAAACCAGTTTATCTTACATTTTTCCGTAAATGGTGTAGTTCTTTTTTCTCCTAAGTAGAGGCCATTATTTCTTGAGATTTTGAATCTCATCGCGAAATACCAATGAACTACTCAGGGACATCCCACAATTGAAGAATGTTTCGTGGAAGTTATTCATACGCACGTACACGTACGAACTGTTCGTGACATCCTCAAAACGCGTATGAGTGTAAATACAATGCATCAAACAAAACGAATTACTGCCTTCGAACTAGTTTTCTGACCAAAAAACGTACGTCGTGCATCGTAGTGTACCACACAGAGCATGAAACACCGTGCATCCCAATTGAATTACAATATATACCACCGCACACATCATAAAAGACGACGTACAAACTGTGCGTGACATCCCAAACAAGCATTTGGGTGTAAATAACTCATAATTCAACCACCAGTAGCTCCCTTCAAAATTTCTGATCAGAACTCACACGTTGTACACAGTACGAAGCGCTGTGCATTATTTTACATCACAGTTTACAAACTTATAAGTGACAAAATAACATGAAATACGCTGAATATTCCACACTTTAACCTACAATTTTTGTGAACGCTGCAAATGCACCAGAAGGGCTTACAAGGAATGCCTTCCACAATGAACACGATATAATATCTTCTTTCACTGTTTGACACGTGACACACGTGGTTCACGCGAGTTCTGGCCAAACTCTTTTTCTCCCTTTTTGGCTCGAAAGTACGCGCGGCGCGAAGCGCTGCACGAATTTAATTCAACGCGCGTGATTTGGGCTAAATCTCGAGAAACGCGGCGCCACGCTTCTCGAGAATAAACTACAAATCAATACGTAGAAAATACAAATAACAAGGTATCAGATAAAAATCAATCGGGATTGAAGTTTTCAAATCTTCTTTTTCCGTGTCCCTCGTTCAGTTTGGCAGTGGAGAATTGCGAGCAGTCTGAAATTTCAAAATGAGTTCCAAGTTTTTTTCGTTCTTACTTCAAGTCGCTATTTCGAAGATATTCTGAGCACGGCATACACTCTGGAAGATCACAGTTTTTCGGTGCCCAAAATCTCCAAACATACGCACTGTGATGCGCAAAACTGATGCATGCATCACTTCTACAAGGTTGAATACAAAGTTGTTTTGAGAAGAGTTTTGGAGACAAAAACGCGATAGTGTAACGTATAGACATAACACCTACCATAGTTCCTTCGCAGCGGGATAATTCAGAGACGCATGACCTAGCTGTCGCCACACTGGTCCAGTCTGAAAAGACAAAAGTTAGATCACCCACAGATGTTCATTTGTAATAAAATTGATGCGTAACCACCGTGCAAAACTATACACCCTAGCGCCTGTGGTTTCGATTCCAGCCAAACAGCATTCATAACTTCCATGAGTTGTTTGCATTTGATGCAAACAACTCATGGAAGTTATGAATGCTGTTTGGCTGGAATCGAAACCACAGGCGCTAGGGTGTATAGTTTCGATGATTCCTACTGAGACTTGGCTGTGTGCCAATGAATTTTCCAGGTTCTTTTTCACGACTTCGCAGTTTCTCAATAAACTCCGAATCTCTGTTAACGATTGTTCAGCTTCATGAGAACACGTGAACAATAAAACAATTTAGAATACTTATGTTTGCTCGAAGAAACAAACAATATCTAATTTTGGCACGATACCAACGGGTTTCACTGGGAATGAAACTAACTATACGACACCTCAAACTAAGAACATACTGATTAGGTTAATGTGCTCAGTAAGAGATGTACTCAAAACCGTTTCGACCCTGATTCAAGACGGTTTTGGGTTTTCTCAGAGGGTTGGGAACATACTGTTTGACCTACTACTACATACTGTTTGAAAATGTTGAGAACATACTGTTTGACCTACTACTATATTCAACGATGAAATATCGCATGTTTTCCCTCTTTTCAAAGCGTACATATACGGTGTATTGTGATCAAGCAGTTGGCCGTGTTTGTAGTTTGATCACGTCGCTATTGTCACGAAACTCGAAAATCATTGCCTGAATAGAGATCAAACTACAACGAAGATTTGGTACAAATATTACCTTCTGGAGGATAGGGATAGTCGAAACCAGAGATGATGTTTCGAATCTTCAGTACGCCTCTCCGAATCTTCGAATCGATTTCGAATGCGAGTGGCTCCTCCTGCCACCCTCAACCAACGTCCTCCCAATAGATACAGGCTGGTCGAAACAGTGCGTCCTCCTAACACATAACTGAAACGACACGCAATGAAAAGAAGTTGAGAACGGAAGAAGGTATAGTATCTTCCATGCAAATATAGCCCCTACAATTATATTAGCAAAGGTCCAGGCCAACGTTTGGTACATGCATATTGCAAAGAGGGTCCCCATTTCGCAAAAAAAGTACAATGAGCGCACGATTGCTCACATGTGCTCGAGAATAATCCCTCTATCGTGGTATAACCGAACTTGGTGGGAAGAGGAACGTAGTACTGTAGCCAATTGGCACAGCGAACAAATACGGCTCTTCAAAAATGGTCACGTTGAAGTGAAAACTTGAATATAGAACTTTATTACCAAGCAACGTCTTTTTCGGCCTTCTCTTATTGGTGAACTACACTGCTAACCGAATTACAAACCTCGTAGTTTGACCCACCCCGATTTTCGCAGCAGGGCCAAAACGCAGCGGGATCAAACTACAAACTCAGCAGAACATCGTGAAACGTACTATTTTGGCATGTCTCTCTTAGAACAAACTCTACTTATAGTTTGCGCTAGGCTCCCTTGTATCATGATGAATGTGATAAACGTTTATCTCCCTAATGAACAGCAACCTAAAGGGAGTGACATAATATTGTTGTGATTTGAGCTCAATACTAGAAGTTAGAAGTTACCGAGTTGGTCCAAGAACCAACGCGACCAAACTACAAAAAAATACGCAGTATTGGCGCTTGCTCTACAAATAGCGAATCCTATAATGTTGATTCGCTGTTCCGAATTTTAAAAAAATCTTCACCTGATGGCGTTCTAGAAGTGAAGAGATTTGATGATTGGGCAGTTAAACTTCTGAGGCAAGTGCAACGTATTCCGTCCTGAGCTCCGCTTATATCGTTAAAACCGCTGAAAAATACATATTTCGGTTAGTCAACACATTTTAAGAGAAAAAATGCCTTTGAAAATCTCAAATGAATCAGTAACCCCACCCCATATATGGCTCTACAACTGTTGAAAAACGTTCGGCGGAAACAAATTGTACTTAAATCGGTAAGTGAGTTCAACGAAAACCAAGAATTCTAGCAAATTGAGAAAAGTAAAGTACCTATCTGTATCCGTTTTCCGTCTCCAGTTGAGCTCGCTTTGCTGATATGCGACAGTCTTTCCTGTTGCTGTACATTCTGTTCGCAGAATACTTTCTGACAAAGACATTCTTATACAGGTACGCAGCTGAAAAACATAAAAATTAGCTAGTCGACATACAATAGAAATATAGTTCGCACATTCCCCAACTGGACTTGGGCGGCTTGCCAATGAAATTTCAAGGCAGTTTTTGAACATGTTGAAATGTTTCAAAATAATAGAATTGCATGTAAAGGGTTCTTCCCGTTTGTTATAATTCGTATTCAATAAAATTTTCTGTGAAATATATGTTTTCTTTAAATAACAGTCTTCTAGTTGGCACGCTGCCAACAAGTCCAGTTGGGAAATGTAAGCACTATACGTCACACCGCAGTGTACTACACACAGCAACAGAGCTCAAAAAGGTGGTGAATTGAGTTTTCACCCCGCGAAAATACGGTGAGGGAAAGATGGCCATAGCTGAGTTGTAGTTTGATCTCGATATTAGCCATACTTCATGTAAATCGTTTCGTGAAATTCTCTCATGAGTTCAAGTTGCAATATTCATTACACAATTTGAAATTTTGAACACCTGAGTGAGTACGTATGCTAAAAAGATCCCGGCACCTTCATCCCATTCTGCGTCTCTCGCTCTGCCTCACTGTTTCTCGTATCTTACATCCCGACGGGTTGTGAGGGCAGAGAAATAGCGTGTGTTCGAGAAGACGCAGAATGAGATGTAGGTACCGAGATCTTCTAGCATACGTACTCAGCAGCTTAGGCTAGCTTCTAAAGTACACAACCAATTATACAAGCTATTCGAAGATCTGAAAAGAACCCAAAAGAAAACAATAAGAACGTTTTAAATTACTTTGCAAATAGGAAGTTTTACCTGACAAAATGTAGACAAAGAAAGAACGCGGGGCTATAGATGATACATCTTATAGTGTCTGCTAGCGGTATACTTCTTTTTGCTGAATACTTTCTCACGAAAATATTTTTGTCCAGGTACACAACTGAAAACAACAATCAGTTAGTCGACATACGGGGAAAATTGAAGTATCGCCCGCCAGTTTAGTTGGGTCCCCCCCCCCCCCTCCCCGTAGCACTCCAACCCCCCACCCGAGCTAAAACCTGAAAATTTAGGAGAGGGGGGGGGGGTCAAAAATCAACTTCGACATTTACTATTTATCCCACACCTGAGTCCGCGGGGGGTAGAACTTCAATGGTGGGGGGGGGGTCAAACTTCAACAAGTGGGGGCCTGAACTTCAATACGGAAAATGTTTACTTTTTACCCCCCACCCTCAAGCTTTCGTATTGCAGGTGATGAATTGAATTATCACCTCCCGGTGGGGGGGGGGGGGGTCAAATTACAACTCCCCAGACGCAATACAAATTCAGAAAGGTGGGGGGGGGGGTAAAAAGTCAATGTTCCCGACATACGAATGAGATGAGTTGAACAGCAAAGCAGAGAAGGCTGGCATTGAGATCTTCCGATACAAACCAAACACCAAACTAAACCAGAAACGATGCAAGTTCAAAAGAGATATACCTCTAACAATGCAGCTTTCTTTTCTGAGATGGTTCCAATCCAGTTTGCTGATATGGGACCGAGAAATGGGTAGGGTGCATGAGCCACGGTTAAACCATTAGCCGACAAATTTGGTATGGCAACGGGTAGAGCGCTTCCCCAAGTCCCTTTCCCACATCCCATTGAGGGACCAATCACGGACCGAGGTCAGGCAGTCTCAGGGCCACTCGCCGGTGCAAACTCTCATAAGAACGATCTCATCGGTGTTTGTGATGCCTCAAAAACCTCCATCGAACGGCCAATCCGAGCCTGAAAAAAGGAACCATAAACCAATGAAATATTACTAGCCAACTCAAATCAATTAAACAAACTAGACACAATAAAACAGGATTCCATATGCATCTGATTTTCTGCTGTGTATGGAGTTGTTCTAGGAACACCAGCAAAAATACGGTGAGGAATAGTTATAATTGATAGTCATAGCTTAGTTGTAATTTGATCCCGATACTCGCCATACGTCACGTTTATCGACCGAAAAAAAACGGGACCAACCTACAAAAACAGCGGGATAGTACAACAAACACAGTGTGGGCTTGATTTTTGGTGAGATTGACAAAAAAGGTCGGAAGCCACAACAGTTCAGTTTAATGCGCTCATGAATTAGAATGGAAACATTCATTATACAATTCAATACCTCAAACACTACAAGCTTAGGTAGACCCCAAAATATTCAATAAATGGTCAAGCTTTTCTACAATCTGGAGAGAAGCTTGAACAGACAGTTGATAAGTCTGGATGTTGCAAAAAGTTTTACCTGACACAATCCCGAAGAAAAATGGATAGGTGCTTGGATATCTAATGTTTTGCTGTTGGTGTACTTCTTGTTAGCAGACTACTTTTCCAGGTACACAGCTGAAAAACGAGAAAAATTTGTCAATTATTCGACCATGTTCCAACCTATTCAAACAAAACCTAGTTTTTCTGACTAACTGAAACCCGAGGAATTCAAATATGTTGGTTTAGACATTTAATAGGAGTAGGTTACACAAATGTTTACTATACACAGTAACAGAGCAGAAAAGTGAGCAATGTGAACCTTTGGTAAAAACATCAAAGCAGAAAAAAGGCTGGAAAACTATGAATTTTTTGTTGAAAACACAAAAAAGACATACCTTTCATTGTGCAATCTCCTTTCCTGAGATCGTTTCAGTCCAGTTTGCTGATATGGGATTGAGAAATGGGTAGGGTGCATGAGCCACGGTTAAACCATTAGCCGACCAAGTTGGTATGGCAACGGGTAGAGCGCTTCCCCAAGTCCCTCTCCCACATCCCATTGAGGGACCAATCACGGACCGAGGTCAGGCAGTCTCATGGCCACTCGCCGGTGCAAACTCTCATGAGAACGATCTCATCTGTATTCGGAATAGGAGGAGACAATCTCTCGTTCAGAACTTATCCTGAAAGAACGACTAATAAAAACTGGTTATGATTTTAAGCAATAAATCGGCACCTTTTTTTGTGCGAAACCCGCCAAAAAAAATTATTTACGTGGATCTGTTTTTTTTTAAATTATTAATGTTTCAGAAAATGTGAAAGTTGAATAAAATCATATAACTCGCCAAAACAGTTCAAATACTTTTTTCGCAGAAAACCATGTAATCAACAAAATATTTTCTGAAGCATACTGTGCATTTACTACGATTCTCTAAATTGAAGAGGCAATACAATTATAGAACGAAGAGAAATAAGTTCTAGTAATACAGAGAGCAATCTTCAACCAACCTGGCAAAGGAAAAATGAGTGTAAATGAAGTTTCTAGACACTGCTAGCATTTTGCCTCTCACGCAAACATGTTAACAACAACGTGGTCATGGCATGCTAATGAGGCAAGCCCGCGTTGCACCAATCTTGAAATTAGTATGCAGAATCTTACCTAGCATAAAATATAAAAAAATGAAAATAAATAACTTGAATGTTACGTTTTTATATTCTAGAACAAAGTGTAAATCCGACAATGCATTATATTTTCGTATTAGACAATCACACTAAACAGAACAGAGATAGATGGGGATCTTACATCGCGCAGTTCTATGGTTGCACAACGAAGCAAGTTGAAAGAACTCATTATCATACCACATTACTCTCCTAGAGTTTCTCGAATGGTTCAGAATGTTGAAAAAGAATGAAACGAAACGGATATATAAATCGTGCAACTATTGAGAGGGAACATCTATACATTTGGAGTGGAACGTTGAACGATTTTCAATACATTCAGAGTATGTGAATACTGTTCGAGATAGTCGTGGACATCTACAGTAGTAGAATAACTTACAGTTTGAAGGTTCGGTCTTCCCAAAGCTAGCATATACTTTGAAATATTTCGTTTGTTCGTAGTTTGGTGCTGTTGTATCTCGATCAAAATTCGTCAATTATTAAAGCGTGTACATAGTTCAAACTATAACCCAGCTTTAGTCATTCTCTATGGTTTAAACTTACGAGCATTTCTGAGCCGATGAGAATTCTGTTTACGATTTTGTAACACTGTTCCAATATTCATTTATAGAATACGTTGTTGTACTTTGTACTGTCTTCTACTTTAAACAGTTTAAAATTACATCATATCTTCAGAAATGAAAACCCGGCAAACCCTGATAAATTTTATATTGCATTTAAACATTCCCTTCAACTCAATATTCGTTTCGTACAGCTGTCGAAAAAGGTCTTGAATATTGAATTCATCTATCGTTTTTTGCAACGGACTAATGTACAGAATACAAATGATTGCACTCGAATTAAAGCCGGACCGAGCAATGAACTGTCACTTCTCAACGTTTCAATATTTCAATCTGGTGTCAGCCTCTGCTCCTCTTTTTCTATAGTTACGCAGAAACTCTTATCAAAACAATATATAAAAACAACAATACAATGTCCCTGTTGAGTACGAAAAAGAGGTGCGAAAATCCTCAACCTTTCCGATCACAAGTGAGTGAGAAAAACGGCTTGAAAGTTTCAAATCCTACTGTAGGAGTCTCAGTAGGAATGGAAAAGACTATACCGTATGTGTTATAGCTCGCTACTCTGGAGAGGACAAGCTATACCATAGTTGTTCACTAAGGGACGCTAGACGTAGGCTTTCCAATTTCTACTGGAACTCTAAAGCGACAGAACAAAACTATCAGTTTGTTACAAATAGACCGTTTCAACAACGATCGGAACAATGAACACAAAATAGAATGGTAATGTTTTATGGTTTGATTTTGTATTGGTTCGTAATGTACAAAGAAGTGTTGTCATGATCACTGATTGTTGGTCAAAGAAGCTGTCACTGGTTTGGAGGCAGTTGGCTGACCCTGCAAAACATAGGTATTGATTGAAATTGGTGGAAAGCAATTTGATTTGAATCTTGGAAGCCTATTTCGTTCTTCAAGACGTAAAAATAACAAAACTGCCACTTACAACTAGTTTTTTCAGAAGTGAAATAAAACAAACCTTGTTGCTTCCCCATCCGTAGTGAGCGGGATAGGCTGCTGCGTATCTTGCGTAACCACCGTAATACGCTTCGTAAGGAGAGTAGGCGGCACTGTAGGCATTCGGGTACGCAGTTGCGTATCCGTAAGGGGAATAATACTGCGCATCAGCTACGGAGAGAACGCAAGCAACGGCTACGAGACAGACACTGCAAGTGGAACACTTGAAGAAATATTATTACAACTAGTGAATGATGGTGTTTCCAAAAATAGTTAATTTATACAGATATGAAAAAGAAAAAAAGAGAAAGGAAAAAACCCAAACTTACATTCTGGTGAACATAATTAGTTTTGATGATCGACTTGGTTGATGTTTCTCTACAGCTTTCTCTCTCATTTATATTTATCGCTTTGGTTGTTCACATTTTTTCTTGAGGAAATGTTCACTTTGTCATTGCACGTTTCTGAGTTCTGCTGTGTTTAACATGTTTCCTGTGACTGTGCAACTGACTAACAGTACAACTACTTTGAATAACACGTGTCACTTCCACCTCACTTTGCTGTTTTTACAACAACAGAACACATAACTATTTGTTATTAGCTACACAACTGTTGAATACTTTTCTCCCAGAGGAGAAAACGTTTAACAGAAAACTTAAAAAAATCGTTTATTAGTTACACACAATAGTGAAAATCTTTGTTATTATGCCAGTTTCCCATTAGAGAGAGAATCTTACAAAGTTTAAAAGTATTCTAGTGTTAGTCACACACAAGTGTTTTCTCCCAACAGACAAGATTCACAGAAATTGAAATAACGTCCATTTATCACATAAAACTTGAATACTTCTTTTTCCCCTCCCCTCAAAGATGTCTGGAGCCGGCAAAACGCAGTTGTATCTCCAGTCTATCCAGGTCATGAGGGTCCATTCTGAAATGAAAATGGAAACAATAATCACATAACAAAAACAATCATAGTAATGAAAACGACTATATACTAAGCGTTCACAAGACTAGTCTCCTTCAAAACATACACAGCCTAAGTATGTTACGTTGACCCGTGAATCTGTAGTTAGATCCCTGTTAGTCCAGTTACATTCAGATTGAAACATCGACTTGGTCCAGAAGATGCCGAATTCATGAATTTGAATCTCTCGCTGGAACCGAACCTAGCAAAAGATTCGTAGCGAGGTGTTAACCACTGCGCTACGAAGTTCTTAGCCGACAATCTTTGGCATAGAAGAGATGTGTCCGTACGCCATGCCAAATTCATGAAATTGAATCTCTCGCTGGAACCGAACCTGCTAGCAGAAGATTCGTAGCTAGGTGGTAACCACTGCGCTACGAAGTTCCTAACTGACAATCTTTGGCATAGAAGAGATGTGTCCGTACGCCGGTGAGTCGCCACTCATGTTCGATGTGTTCTTCATATCGCCGGCGAGTCGCCGAACTTGGAAACTTTTGATACCACCGAGAATTTTATTCCAGTTTGTTGTAAGGTATAAAGATGTGCGAGACTGTAAGATGCCATTTTTGCGTCTCAAAAATATGGAAACTAGCGTGATTTGATGGGTAGTTAGTTGGAGCACGATTAAAAAAGAGTTTTGATATAACCACGCTTGATAATAATTAGTATAATGTCATAATTTGAGGGAGATGGGATGTTTACATACACTTTCCATCTCACTCAAATTATGACTAGAACCTGAGATCTGCCGGTGTAGCGCGTTTGGAACTTATCAGAGCAGCTGTTAGCTATACATCCACTATAAACTAACAGTCAAGTAGAGAGGTACTTTTTGATATTGTTCAAGGGATTACAAATCTTTTACGAAACATACTCTTCATTTTGGCCGAAACATACCATTTTAGGAAAAGAAATAAGATTGTGTAGACAGTGTATTGCTATCGTGATATAACCGAAAAACTGGGAGAACAGTCGATTTTATTCGCAATAGAACCATTAAAATTTATTTGCTATCATCAGTTAGTCCGACCATATTTTTGATTGCTCTGGGTGCGGAATACTAAGCTCTTCGCTGCGCTCTTGACCCCCGTAGCAGGATGGCCGAGATTATGTAAGCGCCGCACTACGCCGAAGGTCGTGGGTTCGATTCCGGAGTGTGACAAATGAATGTTCAATCAAGAATTAGATTTTTAACTCTCGCAATCATGGTCTCTCGGCTCGTTAACATGCTAATTCACTTTTGAAAAAAATATTTTCTGTTACAGAAAGGTAAAAAGCAAAAGAATTATATTTGGTAAATGGCGACCTCGCCGGCGATTTTTCACTGGATTCCATAGAACATAGAACCTATTATTATTATTGAAAAACCATACTCTTCCAGGAAGTAACCAAATATTAGCTGTGGGAGTCATTCTAAGAAATCGAACAACGAGAATGTGGGGTATAGATCAGCTGAGACCGACAAGGTAGATTTCGATTAGCTTTTTACTAGTGAATTTACGAGAAAAGGCAATCGACCCGAGTGAAAGTGGGAAGTTTTCTCACGTTTTTGCAGACTCTCTAGTAAGTTCACGAGAAGAAGTAAAAGCTAACCCGAGGGAAAGTGGGACGAAGTTCTTGAGTCTGAGTCCCCGCTGTCCTTTATCTTCCAGATTCATCATTCTGTTGAAATAGGGAGCGACTTCCTTGAGGACTTCATCTGGAAAACAATGACGAATACAATATTAATAAAAATATTAATGGTTTCAATTCAACAATTGAACTCTAAATCGTTTGGAAGTTCAAAACAGAGCGAGAGAGGGAGTTTAGAACATCGAGCTTTTCTCGTATATGTATATTGACGCTGTGCTTGTAGTTTCATCCGGTTGCTTTATTCGATCGAACTACAACTCACCCGAGGCGTCAACTCTAGTATTGTGAACAGAGTAGTAATCAAGAGGTTCTTCAAACAATGGGGGCATGGGGGGCGAGCGAGCAGCAGCCACAGCTACCAGCAGGGTCAGCGAGAGTAGACGGAACATTCTGCAACTTTCGGTTAGAAAAAGAACTGGCCATTGAAGAAACTGTGAATTCTGTGTCTTGTTTCTTCTGGAACCTTGTGATTCTCGAGATAAACGGTGGAATGTGTTTGTGGAATTTTTACTGAACGTTTTCAAAGGTTTAGAACCACACAAGTTATGCAAAATAACAATGAGTACATAATGAAGTTCGAAAGCGTTTGTCGGTACATAGTACTATCCACAGTTCTAGCACGCTTTTATACAGTAGTTTCCTTCTCAGTCACATCAAATACTAATTACATCCTGGAGAACCGAGTCAATATGCCAGTTTTGGAAACGTGTCATGAGAACGCCACGTCGAGTGTTTCTCAAAGATGACATATATTAATTGTACAATTCATGAGAGAGAAAAAACTGACATTACAGAAAGAGATGTAAGAGCAGAGAAATAGCGTGTGTTTGAGGAGGCGCAGGATGGGTTGGAAATGTCGTGATGATCATGAATACGGCTTCGGATGTTCACATATCCAAGCATAGTGTAGATGATCTAAAAGAAGTGGTGACCAGATAGTTCAGCTCAAAGGTGAACTTTGCTATAGCGCCAGCTCCCCCCCCCCCCTGCTCAAAGAACTTTCTCGGAACGTGCTTGGTTGTGTTACAGTATTTTACTCTAAATGATATGGTGGAAATGCAAATCGACTTTTCGCCGTCTCGACTAAAATATTTCTGTGTTTTTCCGAACTGAATTGTTTTAACTGTCGCGATTTTCGCTAAATACAGAGCGTGTTTTAAGAACAGCTTCATATAGTCGTCTCTTACAGAAAGGCAGGGGTGTACTGTAAATCTGACTTTGCTCTGTGTAAGAACACATATACTCGATTCGTCCGCGCTGCTCGTATAAGCCCAGATGGTGTAGTGGTTAGCGTTCGCGCCTACCAAACTTTTGAGCCCGGTTTGAGTCTCACATGAGGGGAATTTTTTTTAATAAATTTGGCACACACTATAGTTTGGGATGTGGGCAATTTTGTGCCCAAAGCTTCACTGAACGAAATAGGCTCCACAGTTGAAAGTTTGCTCTGATGCGACCAAAAAATGGGGAGAAATTGAAAGATTATGATTGTTTGAAAAAAAGTAATAATGTGAGCTCTTAATGTCGCCTACGGCAACTGCTCCATCAAATCCAGTCTCGATCGCCTAAACGGCAAATTTTTCCGTGTTGCGCGATTTATGATAAAGTTTCGTTTTACGTTCTTTGTCTTTCACGTATTATTTCAATTGTTCTCTCGAACTGTACAATTAATATATTTCATCTTCGAGACGCACTTGACGTGGCGTTCTCATGACACGTTGTAAAACTGTCATAATTAGTTGTTTTTCAAGAGTGTGGACCAGTATTTTATGCGACTGAGAGCAAACGTTCGGTATAAAACGACTGCTGGAACTGTAAAAAGTATTGTACTCCGCCGATCGTTTTCTGATCTCTCGGAATGTCTTTTATACTTACTGGCGTCGTAGCCATCCCTCCAATCTGATGAAAAATGTGAGTTTCTCATGAGATAGCTCATGAGCTATTCGTGAGCTCTCATGCTGTAGCATAGCAATCACTAGAAGCACATGAGAAGCTCATGCGAATAGTTCATGAGCTATCTCGTGAGATTTTTGAGGGATTGCTACGCCGCCTGATGCTTGGCTAAACTCTTGTGGTTCTAAACCTTTAAAGGCAGAGCTTGAGTGAAAACTTTGCAAATCGCTCATAGAGGACCATAATACTAGTCATGTATTGTTGTGCTGAACGCTGATTCGACCCCTTCCCACCATCTGTAGCAGTGACAGTCACACTCTAACAATTATCTCAAATAACCGCTCATCTATCTATTAATAACAATAATGAGTTCATCAATGTTTGTATAACAATCCAGTTGGCGACGAGATAATAACTTATGAATTGATGTCTAACAAAACTAATAAAACTACCACCGTTAACACTTGTGTGACTAATAAACTTCCTGTAAAATTGTCTTTTCGGGCTGACGAAGATCTTTTCACACAGTTCTGCAACGAAGAAAAGAGGTTTTCTATTATTGTTCGTTGTGAAATCAGACAAATAAGTTTATAGAAAGTAATATAAAGTTTGACAACAATTGTAATGATAATAGCCCGATATCGACAAATAATCGAAAAGACTTATCAGTGTCAAGAACGGGAGATGAACATATACAGGATAACGACCACAGAAATACAGAATTGTTTCAATTTGTCCGAGCCATAATGTTAGTCACTTGCACAGTCACGTGAAACATGTTAAACACATCAGAACTCAGGAACGTGCAATGACAAAGGTGCACGATACCTCATTAGAATGTTTACTTAACGTGACTATTCAATTGACTTCTAGTATACTTGATTGTGATGGCAAAGAACACTCGTAACATCGAATCGCCTTCCCTATCATGAAAATATAGGGAAGTGATAGGGAAGCCCATTTCTGGAAGGATAGAATCTCCCGTGCTTACCTAGATCTTCAGCCTGGACTTTTGATGAGTCCACACACATCATAACAACGCAAACACCCGCGAACACAAAAAATAATATAGAGTAGAATACGCTGATCGCAACACGATACTCCCATCTGCATTCCCGTTGAAGGCGGCTCATCGATCGATAACTTAGAAAGGCTTGAAAGTAGAGAATGAACGGTCCGACTCCAAAAACGACGTATTCAACGTAGGGAAACAGATGAATGATCTGTAAGGTAGGCAATGAAGTTCTCTGTCCCTCTCTCTCTCTCTTTTTTTCGACCTCTCTTAACCCCGATCTCTAATTCGCTTAATGTGCTCATCTCGGATAGATTGACCTCCTCACACACTTATGCAACCAGTATACTGTTAGTCAAGTGCACAGTCACGTGAACTGCTGATCACAGAAGAACTCAGAAACGTGCAGTGACAAAGTGCACGATTCCTCATTAGAATAACTTTACGTGACTATCCAGTTAACTTCTAATATATTGAAGTCATGTAACTCAGCGAAATATATTGATCAAGAGTTGTAGATTTATCAGATAATCGTCTTCGAGTTCAAAACCTCCTTGTTATGTGCTCTAATAGCGCAGTGGTTAGAGCCCCGCTACGAATATTTTGCTCGCAGGTTCGATTCCGGCGATAGACCGAATGGTATGAATTTGGCTCTCACTATATCACTGGATTTGTCTCCCCCTCCCGCCCTCCCGCATAGTCAGAAGAACACTGAGAGTTGGAGGAGAATCTCATAGAAAGACAACGAATAACCTCAGCGTTCCAAACTATACTTGGGAATCGGCGCTGAAACATTCCTCAATCAATACTCACTTGTTGTCCGAACAGCCAAAGAAGAACGTTGAATGTAGTGACGACGGGAATGATAGCTTGAATAATGAATTCCTGGAAGAGTGACAGTACAATTGTCGTAATGGATTAAGTGTGACCTCTCACCGCAGGGGCAAATTTCTTTCCGAACCGACTCTTCCCGACATAAAACCGAACCAAACCCTAATAAACGGTCCGCCCGATTTCAGCATTAATTACTTGAATTGGTTCGGTTCCATCTTTGTTGTCTTAAATTTGGTTCGGTTCTAGAACGGACCAACATGTTTGGGGAGAATCGGTTCGGTTTCGGTTCAAGAAGAGTCGTTTTGGGAAGGAATTCACCCATCACAGTTTGGTTCCGTCTCGGGAGACTTTTCCAACCCCTTGGATGAGCAACCTTTTGGGCTCAAACTTTCAAAACTGTTCCTTCGTTTTCACATATCGATTAGTAGTTTTGCAACCGGTAAGCTACCAAACTAGACGAAAATTCGGTCAAAGAGGTCGACGACAAAACGTTATCAAAGGTTCATTAAAACATTCTATTCACACTTCCAATCGGAAAGGTGCGGTCATTGGAAAGTTTGAATGTTTACTGAGGTAGTCAGAGTGGAAATGAGGTGGACTATGTTCTGCACTAGGGTTATTAAAGTCGAACTCGAAACTCAAAAACTCAAAATTCTGATCTCGATCAACAACCCCACACTGCACCTGCACTAATGACCGATGCATCTTCCGTGTGAGTTCAGTGGACTGGAGACGGAGCAACAGGTGGTGAGCTGCCAAGTTGACGAGGACCGCAAAGAACAACACCAGCAAGGGGCTGAGCACTACGACACCTGAATGTCATACGCATTCAGGGGGTTAACGTCCGTCAATTGCACCAACCAGTAAATCATGCTAAACACAGCACAACTCAGAAACGTGCCATGACGAAGTGCACCATTCCTCATCAGAATTCCAAACTAACGTATTTCATGGAGAAACGACGGATCGAACCGGGGATAAACGATTTATACCGACTTGAACGTCATTGAATAGAAAGTCTACAAAAAAGACTAAAATAGTTCATTCGCAACCTGCCACTCTTTGTTTTTATTTCGATCCCGTTACTTGTCGATGAAAACTCGTGAGTTATGGCGTGTTTTCTGTTTCAACTCTGCTATACCAAAACTCTATACTGAAACACGAAAAACTCAAAGTATATCCGAAACTCGAAACTTGACCGTACCTATCACATAGTTTCCCTCCGGAGTGGTGGTGCTGTATCCGATTAATTTGGTGTCTTCCGTCGTGCGATTGTAAATCGATTCGTGAGAGAATGTCGACCGACTCCTAGTTGACCACTCCTCGGTGAAGATCAGATTTTTCTGATTTAATAAAATGAGCAGAAATAGATGAAATGAAATCGAATTAACTGGGATGAAGCCATGATTGATTAAATGAATTAAAAATAATAATTACAATACTTTCAATGATAGAGAGAGAGCACGCATACATTATCACGTGTAGTCAAGAAATTAAAGGAGGACGATTATGTGAATCAACCCCGTGTGAACGGTCCTTTAAACTGCAATTAGAAAATGTATTGCAGTTTGAAGGACTGAACCGTTGCGATCGAACCGCGTTATCGTCCTTTTTTAATGATAGAGAGAGCACGCGTGTCAAATCACGTGTCGTCAAGAAATTAAAGTTGGTGAAAGTTATGTTTGAATTGGAAATTGATGAAATCGAGAACAAAATGTATCCCGGAGCGTTCACTTCTCTTGGCGCCAAGATACGGATACAAAATTTGACGATACGTATGGCGAATTATGGCGAATTATGGCGAAGTATGGAATAATGCATATAGCAAATTATAGAAAATGGCTACAAACAATTATGAAAATGGCTTTGTATCGCTTATTATTTAGACTATTTTGTATCGCGCAAAAGTCTGAATACTATCTTAAAGGAGGCAAATAGAAAAGTTGACATGAATAAGCTGCCCTCAACAAAAACCAATGAATAAAAATTCAAATTCGAACTAACGAACCAAATTTGCATACGGTTCACATGCACATGTTGTGCGCAACGCTATGGTTAGGGTTACCCTGACTAAATTTTTATTTTGCCCTCCTTCATCGTCAACTAATATATATATATATATATATATATTAGTTGACGATATATATATATATATATTCCTTACTTACTCATTTCACTTAAAGACAATCAACCTAACTCACCGTAATCTTCACATAGGGCCCCATGAGAATTATCAGAAGGATGCCTAGTCCCCAAGTTGGGATCTTTTTGTTCAATTTTATCAGTAGACGATGAATAAAAGAAACAGCAGTAGGAATAACGTTGTAAGTTGCTAGGCCCACCAGAACAGCGAAACTGAAACATTCAAATGAGGAAGAAATCTTGAAACGTATGGAGAGAAGTTTGAAAAAAAAACCAAAACAATCCGACAGAGAATGGTGGAGCGCAAACTGAACTAAGGGCGAAGAGTTGAAAACGCTCAGTCTAACACTTCATCACTCCACCTTATTCCGTCGATCTGATGCCAATGCGCTACAAAAACTAGTTTAGCGATATTTTTTGATCATTCAATCTCAATTGAGCAGCGAAGATCGAAAACTCCGTTAGTGGGCATGCGTTGGAGCAAATAAACTAGCAGTGAAGCGCAAGCTGGGAACATTGACTTTTTACCCCCCACCTTTTTGAATTTATATTGCGTTTGAGGAATTGTAGTTTGACCCCCCACCGGGGGTGATAATTCAATTTATCACCTGCAATACAAAAGTTTGAGGGTGGGGGGTAAAAAGTAAACATTTCCGGTATTGAAGTTCAGCCCCCCACTCGTTGAAGTTTGAGCCCCCACCATTGAAGTTCTACCCCCCGCCGACCCAGGTGGGGGGTAAATAGTAAAAGTCGAAGTTGAATTTTGTCCCCCCCCCCTCTCCTAGATTTTCAGGTTTCAGCTTGAGTGGGGGGTTGAAGTGCTACGGGAGGGGGGGGGGGGGCAACTAAAGTGGGGGGGGGGGGGGGCTATACTTCAATTTTCCCCGCAAGCTTAAGGCACGACGTTTGGTTGCTGTAAGGTAGGGATGTGAAAAATAGACCCAAAAAAATCGAAATTTCGAGTTTCAAGTTCAACTCGAAACTCGAAAACTCTAAAACTTTGAAATTTCTGAAACTCGAAATACTCGAAACTCGAAAAACTCGAAATTTTCAACTCAATTAACAACCCTACTGTAATGCCAACTTGAAGTGTACTCACCAAACTACTGCCGTACTGGAGTCGAAAGTCCGGGCCGGACCATGGAGTGAAACCACGAAATATCCATCAACATACAAAGTTCTGAACTGGTGGCGTTTCCAATTATAGTTATACGGTTATTCGATTGCACAGTCACGTAAAACCGGTTACACACAGCAGAACTCAGAAACGTGCGATGACAAAGTGCACGAAGCCTTATAAACTTCACGTGACTATTCAATGTACTTCCAGTATAGAAAGTTTTGTTTGCACATGAACATGAGAGACCTGAACGAATGAAAAGGTTTTATAATCTTATTGTAGGTCACAAGTTTACCTCGGACATAATAGAACCAACAGAGCCAGCTGCACGACAGCGGACCCCGATTGATATGCGAGAGCGACATCAATTCTTTGATGAGTGGTATGTGGTTGTATCATTGCCAGACAGAACAGGTGGAAATTCGCGAATGACGACCACACAGCCGCAGCGAACATGTACACAAAATAGGCAAACAAGGAGGCCATCCTCCTTGAGCTTTCTGGAACACAGTTGTTGTAACCGATAAATATAGGGGTTCATTGTACAATCGTTCCCCCCCCCCCTTGAGCCTAAATAGGTTGGAATCAGACCCGTAGTACAAAAGCCCCACTCTATAGGGGGATGATTGTACAACGTCCTTTTCTACTGCAGATTAGGATTGAGTGAGGGGCGATTGTTAAACAGGTCCGGGGTTGTACTATTACCCAACACTTTTTATTGTGGGGGGTGAATGTTAAACGTCGACATTATACAATTACCCCCCATTTACAATAACCCCCCTTTCTATCTAAAGGGAATCGTATTGGGAGGGGGGTGATAGTACTACGGGGGGAGGGGCTTAAGGTGAGGGGAGGGGCAATTGTACAATTTTCCCAAATATAGTTCCGGTCATTCCTACTGAGACCTATCGGTAATGTGCCAAGATTTTCGGATGAGTTTCTCAGAGCAGACATAAATATTGTAAGGATTTGGTATTATTTACGTGTTTCCAAGTAACTGAACAACCGCTAAGAGAAATTTGCAGTTATTTGAAAACTTCCGAAGTAGTGAAAAATGGTCTGGAAAATTTGTTGGCACGCCGCCAAGCCTCAGTAGGAATGACAGTAAATATAGCTCAGTGGGGTCTACAAACTCATCGACACAACAAAAAGTAACATGAAAGGGGTACGTGCCGCCACGAGCCCATATCACTTCAACCCCCCTTCCTGAGACATTCTCAGTGAGGGGGGAATTCGGTATTGATTGTGTGGACTATTGAATGAGCGAGAGAGAATTTGGAAGAATCGACTCAAAAAAACATTAAGTGAACCACGAAAACGAAAATCTGAAGTACGGAAATTCGGATATGTGATCAGTTGGAGAGACAAAAAGAAAATTATAAAAAAACAACTTCTAGTACATAAACACCCTCCTATATGTGCGAGTTCTCTTTCAAATCTGTGTCAGTCTCGAATGCCTTATAGTCTAACCAACATTCACTCGTAAGTAGGTAAAACAAATTTGGAGAAAAATTTCGATTCGTTTTGTCATATAAAGACTAACTGTTCTATACTTTCTTTAATATCTGAACTAATGATGAGGAATTGCAAAAAGACATAAAAGAAAAGGGATAGATGAGGAAGAGAGAGATAGAGAGACAGGAAGAGAGAGATAGAAAGGAAAACATAAGGAGAAAAAATAGTTCACACTGATGTAACTTAAATATCAACAATCGATGTGACCTGAGAGATTTAGGGACACAATTGGACAACTATCGAGTTCACCTGGTTGAGAGGTCGAGAAGGCCATGTATGCGTCAACTGAGAACGATTGGCGCCAGTTTTCGGCGATGAGCAAACTACAAAACGAGAGAGCATGGAGGTCAATGAGGCGGCAGACATCTGAGTCTCTATGACCCGCACACTCTCTCAGCGGGTATGCTACAAAAAAGCAGAGAATCGTCTAAAAACTACATTGAATACTTTGAAACTTTCCATTGATAATTGTGAATGAACCTATCAGTTTCATGAAAAAAAACTGCTTCACCGACAAATGCTCAAAACAGAGACAGATTCTTATTCATTTCGAGACACAGTTGAGACTGGACACGTCCTGAAAGAGCAGGTATAAAGTTATATAATGTATTTTTGCATTTTGTATTTTCTTCTTCGAATTTGCGTTGTACGTAACAGACACGTCATTGATATTATTGCGTAATCAACAAAGAAACAGAAACTTCTTTAAAATCCTCAATGGCATACACTGAACTACACGTCGCAGTGAAACGTCAACCTTTGATTTTTTTTTCATGAATTTCGCTTTAGTGAACTTATTTTGTCGTATTTATAATCCCAAGGTTACTTGAACTATCAATGTAAGGATGATTGATATTTTTATAACCTCTGGATGAGGATCGCTAGAGAAGAGATGCACACTTGGAAAGATACAATGTTGCGGCGAATTGTACAGATTCTGATCCCGTAATAAACTATTGTATTGTAATGTAACCTCTGCATGCAAACCAGATTTTAGAGGAACAGTCCTCTTTTCTTCAATGTACAATATGGGTTTGGCTGTTTGAACACAATTATTCCGTACACAAACTTGAATCTTACCATTTGGCGAACATGTTTTGTTGATCTAGGTGTTGATGTTTATTTGAAGTTTTCTGGCCAATTCCACGAAAACACGGTATTTCGTTCCCTCTATCAGGTAATCTTGACCGGGTTACATGGTTAGCCCTTTAGTGAACTCCTTTGCAACCCTCTTTCACAATGTCTTAAAGGGGGAAACTTGGGGTTACCAAGTGGTTAACAAAGGGGTTAGCCAGGTAACCCGGTTCAGGTCAACTTGTAGGGTTAACGAAATACCGTATACCGGGTTAAATACGGAATTCGCCGAGTTTTCTTCACTTTCACACTCGTCGCTTTGATTGCGAATGGCTTTCTCGTCTATGTCTGGTGCCGTGAGGTAGTTTAGTTTTTCTCATTCATCTTCCTTCGTTCTCATCGCGCGCAGCGCGTAACGCTGCGCAGATTATTTTTTGTTCACACAAATGCGAGATTTCAAAAACTATTATGTACATTTTCTCAAAAATGGCTGGACCATTTTTTTCGGTTTTGATGGGGAGGAGAAAAAGTTGTATAACATATTGAAAACGCTTTCAATTTGTCTGAAATATTGTGATGTTATTTGGAATAGGGGTTCGCAAAAATAACTTCCGGCGGCTAGGGCGACGGCTCGGGCGACGGCTACATTGACCTGTTTCGTATCTTTTCCGGGAGATGGCTAGATGAATTCTCTCCAAATTTCCAGTGTTTACTTTGCTGGTGGATATTCAGTCACGGACGGACTTTCATGTTGATATCTCTACATACAAAGTTATTCTCGCTAGCGGTTTACGGAAGTGTTTCGTTCTGAAAACTGTCGGTATTGATGTTCATTATGTCTGAAAAGATGAAATATTTGCGGTAGTTATGTTGAAATGTCACTTAGTGCTAATGGGCATAAAAGCAGATCTTTTGCATTAGACGAGATTCGAACCCTCGGTGCCTCTCATCAGAGCCGCACCTTAGACCACTCGGCCATGCAGACACAGCGAGTGGGCGACCACAATACGACACCTGTCGCCTGTCTACTGGATGTTGAAAGTGTGATTAAAGTTTTCGGGGCAAAATTTGAAACTATGCCGCAACTGAATCATTGGGAATCTGTACAGCTGACAAAAACATCTTGAATATCAATATAATCTTATCGGAGTGTTGTTGGCGCAGAATTCAAATGAGAGCAGTCGAAGAAAAGCCGATCCAAGCAATAAACTGCCACTCGACAACGTTTTCATTTGGTTTCAGCCGCTGCTTCACTAACTTTCTCGAAACCTTGTACTTCTCGTTCCTGAGCCGGTTTCGATGATTAATCCTGCCTCTCTATCCCGACCTACTTCTCCTCAAACGTACTTTTCATTGTCGTCGCCAATGAAAAGTCGGGAGAGTCCGGTATATCTCACTTTCCGCTGTGTACGCACACGCGTCTTGGATTGCAAAGCTTGGCGGTAATAAGCTCTAATAGCGCAGTGGTTCGCGCCCTGCTACGAAACTTTTGCTCGCGGGTTCGATTCCAATAAGAGATAGAAATTCATAAATTTGGCACCCACTATATTTCTCGTTCTACTATCCCGCCACAAAACGAGAAAGCAGGGTTGCGATAGAGGTTTCGGGAAGCTCCAACATACTTACCACGAGTCACAAGGTTGATGTTACTCTGTGAAATCCCTGACTCGGCCCCCGCCGACTGAGTCGAAATTGAGACGGCAACGATATTGTCGCGGCCGTCTCACGTTTTACTCATAGTAGAGAGTATCAGACATAATAAATAATTCAAAAACTGTCCACGCCCAAACAACTGTTATTATGTAAGTAGGAGTTAGCCAACCGCTGTAATCTACACATCCACTCACATTCTGAACTTTCAGCAGTGTCTTTGGTAGTTTCTGCCTTTATTGGTGGCATGAGAACATAAAAGTTTATTTCATCCAGAAAATGAAATTGTTGGTTTCCTTGTTGGTTCTGGTCGCGTGTATCGGATTCGTGGCCGAAGGAATGACGGTGTGTCCCCAAGGAATTTATTACATCAAACAGGCGCGCCAGAATTGCGAGGCAGTCTGCAGGAAGCTAGTGAGTTTGATGATTAATAATATTCATTTTTAAACCCGTTGTTAGAGAAATGGTTCTAAAATCTGATGAATATCGGAAATGTTGACTCATGAGAAAAATAAAACTTGTACACAGTGAAGTTTTGCATTGGGATAAAAGAATTATTGCTAGGCGTACTTCATTCACGGAGAAAGCTATAGTCGTCGCCCACGGAAAGCGGGAGGGTACTGTATATCTCACTTTCCGTTGTGTACGCACACCTGTCTTTGATTCCTACGCTTGCCGAATATGTGAAACAGTAGCGCAGTGGTTAGCGCCCTGCTACGAACATTTTGCTCTTAGGTTCGATTCCGGTGAGAGACAGAAAGTTATAAATTTGGAACATATTATATTCCTATTTTCAGGGCTTTTACAACGGTCAGTGCGTTGTCAACACCATCCCCCCCCAATGGTACTGCAAGTGCAATTACATCAAGAACCGCTGACTACTTTCATGAGAAAGATTCATTAATAAAATTGCACTTGAACAAAACGGGCAATGGAATGTGTAACATTCAATGAAAAAAACACTGAGCTCACCATTTGGAATGATCGTCATTGAGACAAACAACAGTAAAACATCAAAAAAAATATGTTCCTATACATTCACTATAAATCAATCTATGACTTTTGATCTCTGAGCTCGCATTTGATGACCGTATAACCTTGACACAATCTATATTCCGAATTTCTTCTTATTTAGAGACTTTCCACACCAGTTTCTGACATCGGATGTACTCGGCCAAGTGTAGGGTTAACTGAAATTAATTACTTGAGGAAAAGCCAAATTTAATGTAATGTTATCATCAGTTAATGTTAAAAAAACGCGAACAGCGCAGAACAAGAGCAAGTTTTCAGGATACTCAAGCGAAATGTCCAGAAAACGTTTTTAAATAAAAAGTAGAATGGTGGTTTCGTTCGTATTCTGTGTTTATGTGTGGTCCGTTGAAAGTTTGCTCTCTTCGAAGCCCGCTCATATACGGAACATTGCACAATTTACATTGTTCAATCCCGCTGGATGTGAACTTCGATCTTGTTTCTTTCTGATCAAACTTCCCCTACAAAAATACAATGTTGTACCCCTACAAAAATGTTACAATCTGGTTAGGTAATTTAGTCTACCCTTTAGTATCAACATGTTTTATATACCTGTTCGATCTCGTGCTTTTGCATTGTGAATGTGATCCTCTCCTTTGGCGTTTCTTCTGGGTGGGCTTCCATTGCCAATTGGCGGTCGATCATCAGCATGAAGTCGTTGTGAAAGGCGCCAAATGAGGATAGACGGTGGTACGGGAACGAACGAATAACATCCTGAAACAGTGATATATCATTATTTAAACTGCGTGTCACTTTGAAATAAATGTGACACGTTCCACATGTTCACGGTATACATAATACGGTGGTACGGGAACGAGCGAACTAGGTCCTGAGAAAAGGAGTATATTTAATAAGAAAAGAATATAAATAACTATTGGAATGTTTGTATCAAAGTTAAGAATATTTAAAAAAAAGTATCTAATTACCGAAAGAACCCAATATTGTACTATTATACTACTGGTCACGTTAGTAGGCACGCGAAACACGTGAGACACAAAGTAAGGGTGTTTATTCACAAAGTGAGCTTTTTGGGATGTGCTGTTAGGTTTGCCAGACTATTTCCCTTTTCGATTTGAACGGAGTGGCCAGGAATTCGAGAAGCACAAGCAGTTCTCTCCCCCTCCCTCCAAGAAGTTTCTCGCATGTCACTGGATCAATGCCATAAGAGTATTCGATAGTCCACCATGAAGTCTTCTATGAAGGAAAGGGACCAATACCTCAGAAGAAGCTGCTACTACAAAGATCTGTGATATGTATGATGATCACCGCCTCGAAACGAAGCGAAGTGAATGAATAAATATGTAAAATATGTAAATAAATATATGAATAATCTGGAATGAAATTTTGGGAAGTGGTTCATAACTTACAAAGTGTCTATGATCAATGAGGTGTACAGCAGTGTCTGCCAGTGCCAAGTAGACCTTCCTGTCATTACTTGTTCGCATCCCTGCTGGGTACAAATCACTTGCGAATAACGGCCATTTACGGAGAACCTGGAACATTTTAAATTAACTCATTTTGTTAATTTGTACTGCATCTGCATAATATGTTGTTTGATTTATAAGTAAGGTATCTTTACAAGTATGTTGTGACATAATCTTACCTTCGTTTTCTTCATTGTTAGGCTCAAATTTTTGACCAAAAAGTCTCGTTTTCATTATTATCACATATAAAAATCGTTTTAATGAAAATTCTCATAGATCTAAGCAGTAAAAACACGGAGCTGATGAACTTTAGCACGATTTAAGTGAGTAGTGGTTGGAGCGTACCTGAAGTATTATCCGCACCGCGTCTGTTTCTCCCATTCCGTTCAACTCAACCCAATTGGAGTGAATTGATAACCTGTAAATATTAGAGTGATTCAAGATCGTTTGAGTGAGAAAAACAAATGTTGGGATGATTTGTCAGAAACTCTGAACAAATTGCGATGAAATTTCTGTTGTAGAATTTTCCGTATGTGACTCGATCTGTTATTTGAGAGTCTGTGAGTTGGGCGAATTTGATGAGGATATCAAACCACTTTTATTTACCTTAGAGATTTGATGCAGGCGATGTCGAGCATCTTCTTGGGATAGAATCGTTGCGTCAAGAACTCGAACTGTTCATCGGAAATCGATTGCATTGCGTCGCCGTAGGACAGCTGAAATAATGTTTTAGTGAGGAACCAATCGACAGACTCTTTGAAACAGACTGAAAGTTCTAGAAACAGAATTCACGATTCTCGGGCTGCTTCATGACATTTGAAATTTCGGATCAGGCTCTTTTTGAAAACTCATAAGTACGTTGTGGTTGAACAAGTCCACGTTCAATGTGAAACAATCTTTTGAAAGTCTGACAAGTATGATGTGAGTGTAATATTTGCACGAAAACAGAAACAAATTTACCTGTGCATAGAGGGCTGTCAATTGTTCGGCCAGCTGGTTGCTGATTGGCATCTTGCCAGCCACCACATCGTCCGCCATTTTCCACACCAAAAACGAGCGCTCGATCGGAGTTTCGGTTGGAATCTGAAAAATCAATAAGTTGATACTTTAATTTGACTCAATCTGAAAAATATATGTGAAAAAAGGCCAAACATAAAGAATAATGGGGCCTCCGACACAACACACTCATCAACACACCCATATTGGTTCCTCTTAAAGGGACCGTACCTCTATAATGTGCAATGTAGGTGATTTTTGAAAAATGATAAAAAGTCATTTATTCTGTTTTGAGATGAAAGTTCATACCTTACGAACAGAAAGTTTCAAAAAACCACATTATTACGGAGCAAAATAGGAGTCAACAGGATTTGGATTACTGTAATGCAGCAATCCTTAATCTATCACTGCTTTGTAGATTTCATGATATTTAGAAAGATTTTTTCACAGATTTCATATTGGTAATTTTGCCCATGTTTTGAATATGTTTTCGCAATTTTTTGGGCATTTTGAAAATTTTGTACGTAGGTGAACTCGGCGGTGTATGTACGTGCGCGTGGTCGCGCCACATTTTTGAGAACACGGAGCAAGACAGGAAGTTGACACCTATATGAATGATTTTGGTTTTTCAGTGTGAACGATATCGACTAATCATCTCGAACCTCCAAATTAAAGAGGAACGGTCCCTTTAAGTAAGTACTGCTGCACCATGGTAAATAACAAAATAAGTGAATTTCTCTACTTAGAAGCATCGCAAACTAAACACAAGGTTTTTAGTACATTCAAAGTAAAACAAAATGTACAAAAAACAGTTTCCAGAAAATTTCCAACTACAAGCAGCGTAGGATCGAACCGAATAAATGTTCCAACCTTCCAATCAGAAACAAAACTCTATTTCTCACCAAATGGTTCCAATAGTGTCGTAATCGTAGAGAAAGAGTCGCCGCGCAGTCCGATGTGATTCTGCCCCGCAGCACGTCACGTTGTCGATGCTCCCACACAGAAAGTGCGTCGCAGACCTTAAGAAAAAGTTTTGTAAAAAGAAAATATCAAAACACCGTACCAAAATCTCTCACAGTCACGGTTTGGTTTGTAGATAGATCAGTAATGTAGTTTCGAAATAACATTTCATATGTAAATGTAATCTATTTCAAACTGAACCAGAATACACTTTGTATAGTTCATACCCGGAAATCGTTTTTCAGCGAAATGTCACGACCGAAGAATAACCGACATTATTCAAGGCAGTTTTGATCAAATTTCTGGTAAAGTCAAACTACAAACTACACCAACCTTCTGTTTTCCCTTCAACAGCTGTTGTCCCTTTGTGACCGGGTCGTCGATGTAGAGGGCGTATCCCGAGAGAAGGGCCGGTCTCATTCCCAGTTTCAGGCAGAGGGAGGAGAGACATTGACCGATCTCGGTGGAACCGTCAAACTCAACCACCTGGAACAAGGAACGAGATCAAACTACAATTACTTCGTGGTAGAGAAGTTCCAGTTCATACTGTGCATTTTTTGTGGACTCTTTCTCCTTTCTCGTACTTCAGCTCAACTTTTTTTTCTGTTTTTTTTTTCAGCTCAACTTTTTTTCTGTTCATAATAATAATAACATATCAGCAAATGTGTGAAGTCACGTAGCAGATCGGTATTGAATTATCTATTGAGTAGAAATATAAAAGTATTACCGGGTATGTGATGTAACCAGTTCTTGAGTGGTACTAACCTGGTACTGATGGTTGGGTAACCGGACTGATATAGAATGAGGGAACTTAGTGGTGGTTGGGTCCCGTGTCAACACCGAAGTGACCTCCATCTTGCTTGGTCCCTCTATCCGCGCCCCCATTCGAAGACTGCGCTCCAGCGCACACTTACAGTAACCCGCCATGTTCGCTTCGTCACCGCTGAAAATATATGTATCAGTGACGTCATTTTGATAAGTATTTTGTGGAACACATTGTAATGTTTTTCAATAGTTCACAGACAGCAAAATCAGACTCGATAAACTCATTTCTTATTCAAAATTGAAACAATGATTGTTCTGTCGAAAATTATGATGAATGGATAGATACTGTTTTATAAGTGTAAAGTACAAACGGAGAATATTGAAAATACGAAAACAGACGTTTTGTTACTCCATCGCGCGATGTGTTTTTTCAACAACCACAACAGCGCGTACTGTTTCGGAAGAAACAGTGGAAGGCAAAGGGCGAGTAGTTTCCAGCCCTGAAAAGAGATATATATATAGGATTTGTCAAACCGTTGTGGACACCGTACCATCGATTTTTGAAGGGGCGGAGTTTGGCGATGGGCCAGTTCGTCTGCGTATCATTGATCTACACACTCTCTCAACCGCTGGCAAATAATCAACGACCGCTCGCCCCGCATCGCTCAATCAATCGAACCCTCTGCTGTCTTTATGGGGAAAATGGCGACTATATAGGTTCTGCTGTTTCACTACACGCAATTGGCACACCAAATATCAGTCTTGACCTTGAATAATTCACTAAAGTTAACTAAGTTTCACAGTGTTTTATTAGAGCGCTTTGTAAATTTCAAACGCTTTGAATGATATAGGAACTGTAACTTCGAACTAAATGAGAAAGCCTACTCGGTTGTTCCACCTTTCTCGCTAAATCTTTGTTTCATCTGCGTGAATTTGTTGAAAAGTAATGACAAAATATGAATTCAGTTATTGATCGAATTGACCAACCTGTAGTCCGTAGGGCATACTTCCACTTGTTAGTTTGATCAATTGAGCGTATACTTCGTTTCGAATATAATCGTTCTGAAAGA
The DNA here is from genome assembly GCA_964036275.1 of Litoditis marina. Classification (NCBI taxonomy): domain Eukaryota; kingdom Metazoa; phylum Nematoda; class Chromadorea; order Rhabditida; family Rhabditidae; genus Litoditis; species Litoditis marina. The sequence goes on along the minus strand of OZ038439.1, from coordinate 12,685,658 downwards.
AAACCAGTAGATAGATACAAAATAAATGATTTGATGGGAGTTGTTTGAAACTGAATTGGAGTTTTACGATCACACACTCTAGAAATGGTAAACTAATACTTAAAACGCAAAAGGATCAGACTGTAAACACGGCTTGAAAAAATGATTGATTCATTGATGTTTTCACGATGACATAATGATGTTGTTCTGTGTTCATGACAAGCATTCATGTGAAGATGAATTTTTATTGTATTAAATTAGATGGTGTGGTTACCTGGGTAGAGGTGGTGAGAATATTCTGAGCGAGATCAATGTGGTACTGCACGGCCGTTGGCCGCATCAACACGGAAACAAAGAGGAAAGTGGCCTGGAACAAAATCAGCATAACAATACTATTAGAAATTCCATTTACATACAATTATAATATAACAAGCCCAATAACACAGTATTTTCAATTTTTTCGAACACAATTGAACTGATTGGAGGATTTGTAATCTCACTGCTGAAAGTCCTATAGGAAGAATAAGAACTATACGTAGAATGAGTTTGGTTTTCTTGTAGCATTTAACTTTCACCTTCATTTTCAATTTGAGCTGAAAAATATTATGTTATAGATATTTTCCGGTTTTCGAAATCACCTTAGCTATCTCCAAGACCTTTTTCTTGTCCTTCTCGTCTACCGTAGTCAACGTCTCCTTGGGACCGTCATCTGATGACGTCATCAGAAGATCATTCCACAGACCAGACTCTGAAATGTAGATGCATGCTGCACTGTGATCGAGATACAGAGACTTGCTCAACCGTCGAACTCCAGAAAATAGCATACATCGTGAGATTTGAAATTCGTTGAGGGGAAAAAAATGGTTTAAACTACAAACTACATTTTGTTTTCAAGAGGTATCGCACTGGTTGATGGCAACGTATAAATAACATGTCAATAAGATTATTTACCGTCAAATTAAGTTCAAAAATATAATATAAAAAATATATGAAATCTGTTGCAAAATCCATTGCATGAGTATGGGATTTGTCAAACCGTTGTGGACACCGTACCATCGATTTTTGAAGGGGCGGAGTTTGGCGATGGGCCAGCCAGTCTACGTATCATTGATCTACACACTCTCTCAACCGCTGGCAAATAACCAACGACCGCTCGCCCCGCATCGCTCAATCAATCGAACCCTCTGCTGTCTTTATGGAGAAAATGGCGACTATACCTCGAAGGGGATCCCGTAGAGGGCTACATCTCCACATTGTTATTATTATTACGATTTCTATAATTTTAAAGTTTTAATTATTGTTGATATTATCATTATTCTCACCTGACATTCCACCTTCTGCCAACATCCGTTGCATCAGAACTTCGAAGGGAGATCCGAAGAGAGCCGCGTCTCCTGAGGCGGAGCGGAGGAAGTATAACCATTTCTCCTTTTCTTCCGCAGATCGGAGAACAAGATAGACAGGGTCGTCGTTGGCTATCTGAAAATACGAATGCTTCTATTCAACCAGTGGTACTATAGTTCACACTACTTACACTGAGACTCCTACAGTAACCTTACAAACTTTCCGAAGGCTGTTGTGAGGCTGGAAATAAAGTTCATTAAAACCGCTCTCGTACATTTAATCTACCTGAGCACGAGAAAAAGGTACGAAAATTCTAAACTTCTGCGATCAAAAGTAAGTGAGCAAAACGGCTTGGAAGTTTCGAAATCCTACTGTAGGAGTCTCAGTAGAAATGGAAAAGACTTTACACATTGTGAAAAGATTTGTTCGGTGACAAAGTATGGTTTCTTCGAGAACCAATCACGTGATTCTTTTTCGTAGGATTCGCTCTTTTTCAAGGAAAACCTATACGGTGTATGTCCCGTTGCTTCCTGGTCCAAATTGAAGAATTGTAGTTTAAATTCAGATCAAACTAAAAGAAAAAATAATAACTCACCTCGATAGAAAGGCTGTAGCTCTCTTTCTTCGTGTTCTGAACACATTTCGGTTCCTCTAGTTGTTGCTCGTCACTACTGCCGCTGTACTCATCGGAACTACCCTTTGGCTTGTCCGATATCCGGGCTCCTTGTAGGTAGAGAAAGTTGGAGGGGACCTAAAAGATGAATGATTGGGGAATTTCCCTTCTCCAACCAAGCTTTTACAGTGTAATTCACCCTAACACGCTGTGTTTGTGACTGGAACTCTGGTTTTCGGTCGAAAATTTGGAATAATGACGTGTTATCGACATCAAACTACAACGAAGATTTGGTTCCTGTATCATCGAGAGATTTTTCTCATATTGGGTAATGGAGTATCCGTTTTCTTCTTCCGAAGAAGATAAATTGTGCTATTTATTCGTTTATTTTATTTACCGAATCATCCGGGGTCTTGAAAAACATCAGCTTGTGCGTGACCAGTGCTGCGTACATTCTCTTGGAGTGGCCGCACCGAACTCGCGTCAACCAACCACAGATTGACGCGTCTAGAGGGGCGGAACGGGTGGCCAGGTCGCGTAACGTCGCCGCTGAAAACATCAGTTTACTTATCAAGGAATAAAGTAGAAAATAGGTTCTGTAGTTCCAAAAGCACAGAATTGAACTATATCCACAGTCAACTATAAAAATGTATAAAGACTCATTATAATTTAGTTTTCAGTGAACAATAGTGAAAAAATTGAGAAAAAAAGATAGACTTTACAAAACAAAGAAAAATGAATATAAGTTACCTTTGATGGCAGCTGTCAACAGGCTGACCCACTCCTGGGTGGTCCGCTCGCTGTCTGTCATGTACTCGTATCGGGAAGATGACGTCACGAGCTGGAATGGGATTATCGATTGATCAAAATGGAACTCTTCTAAGATTTTTGGCTCGAAAAACAGATAAGTGTGGAAACAACTCTTTCAACGACAAACTCCACGGGAATGCACGACAGAATTTGGATTGTTTAACAAGCAAAGCTCGCAAAAAGGTTGCAAAATTTCAAATTAGTAACAAAATACATATTTTATGAAGTTATCCATGGATGACAGTATAGCATTGATGTGCGTGGTAATTTGATCGCAATACACATCAAAGATTATAAACAATGACCCGAATGCAAGGGCATCGAGCTACAAAACATTCAACTACTCACCTGGAAAGCGTAGGCGGCGCCCTGTTGACTGAGCTTCGAAACAGATTTGATGTCGCTGATTTGAATTCGCATACTCGGTTCTTCTTCTCGGGAGCCATTTTTCTGCAAACTTGACAATTAACAAAAACTATTACTTCTGAGAACAAGTAATAATTAGAATATCCAAAACTACAATTTAAATAACTGTAAAATGTTAAAATTACACCTCTCACTCCTATTTTGTTGAAGGAAAAAAAACATTGTTCGTGGATGATAAAAACCTGTAAACTTTGCTCACCTTGTAAAAGCTGAGTTGGTTGTTCTTCAAAACCACAAATCGTCGCTTCAGGGATTTCAGTCGAGAGTCGGTCACCTGACTCCAGAAACCACTCTTCTCAACCTGAATAATGAATTATACGTGCTGTATCATTTTTGTTCCTTGTGTATTATTTCTCGTGCGTGCTTTTTGCCCTAGCGTTAGCGTAACGGAAAACTTACGCTTCATTTAACTTAATATTTTGCTCTGTTTTACAGTGTTATATGCGGCAAAATAGAGGAATCGAACTCAAATCTATCGGAAAACAGGTCAGACAGTCGAATAACCGACACAACCTACCGAATCAAGTGAAGGAACTAGACTAGTCCGATATTCCGCGCTGCTTCGCGCCGCGTCTGGCGGAATATAGTATTCTCCGTCTATTCCGAGATCGTGCACCGCGTAATGACCTTAAATAGAGTTGTCAACTATCATATGAAAACCAACCAATGTATATATTTGGTTTAAAGAATAAACCTGTGAAAACCACGTTTGGGTGTCCAACTCATCTAATTTCACAAAAAAAAATCGACCAAAAGTTTTTAAAAACTGTTGTGTTTGTTCGGGCCTGGTCGAAATGTTTTCAACAACTACTCGTTACGTAAATTTTAACCGATAATCAAACTCACTATCAGGTGTGGAAGGTGATGCGCAGTGCAAAGAGAGTACGCGCGGGGAGGAGTGCGCAGACATTTTGCTTCCAGCTGAACGTCTAGACGCGGGAGAGGCTGTCTAAAAAAACAAAAGTTATATTATTTAATAGTGAGCAAAACTAACATGTGAATAATACAAATCTCAACAAACATATTATATTATTAAAGTTTCGAAAACTTAAATGTGAAAATCAGTATTAAAATTAAGTATAACATAAAGTTGACTATCGAAATTCACGTCACCATCGAAATTTGATGGAAAATGCAAAGCAGATCTGCGCTTGGTATATGACGAAACGAACTCAACATTCATTCCAAACGAGACCCATGAGTATGTTACACCACCTCATAGAAAGACACATTACCTCATGAAACACTCGTTTGACAAACCATTCGTTCAACTATCCTCTTAAACTCGGGAATGCCATGTGAAGAAACAAACCAGACTGAGTTGTGGTTAATTACTGTCTGTAGACCAGCACTGTTTCATTCATGATTGCAAAATGTAGTTTGCTTTCGGACTGAATGAAACTCTACTCTTGTTACTCTTTGTGCCTGCGTCATTGGTGGAGTACTGCTACGTACGGCCTAAAAATTTACCTCGAAACTAAAGTAGACTCCATTTGTAGTATTCTTCTATTACAATCTGAACTCACGTGGGATAGTCGTGCCACGTGATAGGGCGACGCTCCAGAAGGTCCCTGTCCGTCGAAACAGTCAGAGACGGAGAGACAGCGCTCCGCCGTCTGCAGCAGGGCCGATTCCTGGAAAGTATAGAGAATGACCCTAGTTGAACTGTAGTTTGCTCTCGATACACTCTGATGTTCACAAGACACAAAAACCGTGGTGTCAAACTACATATACAGGGAAACTAATGCAACACAACATTATGGTCTGATTTGAAATGAGCGTACTATATCTGTGTTTGATTCATATAATACTCGAGAATTCAACCGTAACTATCACGTGACTTTCATGTGCTTTCACTCTTACCTGTAACACAAGTGACTAAACACGAAAGCTCTAGTGAACACACTTATCAAGCTTCTATTCTCTTTGCATCCGATAACTTCTGAATTTCCAAACACCCACCCATTGCCTTGGCTTGTGCTGTGGCGGTGGTGGGGCTGGTTCGGAGGCCGTTTTCACTATGTCGCTGTAGATGTTCTTGTCATCTCGAATTGCCACGAAATCGGCCAAATTCACGTAGTCGGCAAATTTGTTACTGAAACATAAAAAAGGGTAGAGAACTTTACTTGGCAGTGAAATCTTCAAAAAAAACGAAAACCTCTTGTTTCATTAAAATCTACATTTTAATTACAATTACAATGCAATACATTTCACCATTATAATTTGATAAGAAATATGATCGGACGTTGATAAAATCACAACTTGAAAAATTTAGGAGTGAACAAATGCTCACCCATCTCTATCCCGCGGTGACTCGATTTCATCAAAAATTTCGTCTTCAACATCGAACTCGTAGTCATCAGCATAGGAGTTGAGACTGTCGCGCTCCAACTGAATACATTGAATTGCAAGAAAAATGAAAACCCAGCAAAAAACTCACGTTGGTACTGACATAAATTAGAACTTTGTGAATACATATTTTTATAACAAAATGACCGAAAAACTTGAGAATTAGAAAGTTATAACTGTTTAAACTCGAGCAGTTTTACAGAAACCATAATATATCTTCATGTATTCAATATAACATGCTCAAATCAATTATCTGTAATAGCGTAATACCGATTTAGTTCTAACTCACCACATTATTGTTGTTCTTCTTCCGGGGTGTTGGGATTGGCTTGGCTTTCTCTTCGAACGGAGATGAGTCACTGGTAGAGGAGCCCTTGCTCGACTCATTTGTCGAATCTTTTCGGAGACGGACTGAAACTATTCGAATAGAAAATAATAATGTATTAGTAAAAAGTGGGGGAACCAACAAATGTGTGAGTTGTGTTTGGTTCGACCTCGATATCAGCAAAAAGTGAACGATACGAATTGCTGTGATACTGTAGCAAAAGTATTCTGCAAAAATAGAACAATACAAATGTTGCACAATGGTTCACGAAGCCCGCATGATATTTCAGAAATTGCCGAAGGGTATTTCATGTGTGCTTTGAGGACATGCGTGCGTTGTGAACCATTGTGCAACATTTGTATTGTTCTATTTTTGCAGAATACTTTTGCTACAGTATCACAGCAATTCGTATCGTTCACTTTTTACTGATATCGAGGTCGAACCAAACACAACTCACACATTTGTTGGTTCCCCCACTTTTTACTAATTGTCCTTTTTTTGCTAGTTGTACTCCTACAACTTCATATGTTGCCTATTTACAGAGTGAATCTTGTGAACTCATTATATTATTATGGAAATCTCAGTTTTGTGTGTGCACGAAGCCGAATGCAGACCATAAAATTGCTGATGTTGTAATATAACGCAGGTTACTGGCTCTGTGACTATCAACAACTGAACAAAAACGCTAAACGTTCCGATTGACATGTACACCGCTTTTAGCGGCGATAAGCGATGGGGATTAGCGCCATTGACAAATCTACAATTAGAGACACCAACTCACTTACAATATAGCCATTATTTCCAATACCACATCAAAAACCTTCGTTGAAATTTTTTTTCATTCCTGCGTCAATTGACACACGCGTCTGGCGCCAGAACGAAACGAAATTTTCTAAGTTTGTGAGCTACCAGTACACACTACATGTGTCAATTACTGATTGGAGCAATATTCAAACTATTCAATTGTCAGTTTCGTGTGTTTTTGTTTTGGCGCCATTTGGCGTCTGTTCCGAGCCAGACGATAAAATTCGATTTTGAATTTGTGGATCTTTATTTCACATTGGAATATTCAATATCTGTTAACTTGAAACAGTTTGATTGACGATAACTGATATTTTTCCAACTTTGGCGCCAATTGGCGCCAGCGCACAATGCCAACAGAACTTTTTTGATTTTCAGATTGAGCATCTTACTTGCCATGTGATAGTTATTTAGTGTACCGAATTTCAGACGATTCCATTGACGCTGTCGTGAGCTTGGGTTTTGGCGCCATCTGGCGCCTGGTTCGAGCGCCAGAAGAAAAATTTCAGTTTTGGAAAAAGACTTTCACACTTTCCAACAAATTATTCAATTTCTATTAGTGTTCATCATTTTAGTTGATGATAAATAGTGTTTTGCCGTTTTTGGCGCCTATTGGCGCCAGCGCCGGGCGCCAATGGTGATGTATTCATCTCAGATTTGGCGCGACGGGCTAACTTTTGCATTATAACTCATGTTTCAAATTTCAGCTAAATCGGTTCGGTAGTTTTTCCAATAGTGGTTTTTGGCGCCTATTGGCGCCCGCGCCCGGCGCCAATGAGGAGCTATACATCTCATATTTGGCGCGACATGCTAAATTTTGCATTAGAATTCATGTTTCAAATTTCAGCTAAATCGGTTCGATAGTTTTTCCAATAGTCGTTTTTGGCGCCTATTGGCGCCCGCGCCCGGCGCCAGAGATTACATATACATTTCATACTTGGCGCGACGAGCTAACTTTTGCCATAGAATAGATGTTTCAAATTTCAGCCAAATTGGTTCAGTAGTTTTTCCACTACGATGCGGACAGAATTCCGTGAGGGAGGAGGGACGAGGGAGGAGGGAGGAGGGAGGAGGGAGGAGGGACGAGGGACGAATTACAGCGGAACTTTTCAACAACGACACGAAACCATAACTCAGGCGAAAATAATCCGATTTGGCTGAAATTTTCACACAATGTTCAATTCGTGATTCTCTAACGTTCTCTCTTTTTAGTTTTCAAAAAAAGAATATGTTTGAAGATTTTTGTTAATTAAAAGGAAAAAACGAGTCCGCAATGGCCGAACCAAAGACAACTCACGCAGAGCGCTTCGCGCTCCGCGCGATTTTATCTCGCAATAATATTTACTTATGTTCTAAAATTATCTCTAATGTCTGCCTCTCAATTTTTAAGGTTTAGAGATGTTCAACCCAGCTGGAAAATGTTTTGAATAATGTGGGTTAGAAATGTGAAACTATCAAGAACGAGATGTTCAAGTACAACCACAGTCTTGGGCTAGATACAATTTTGAACATGAACTGAAACAATTTTCGTGGAAACCAATTCTCAACCTGTGAGTGAGTTGTGCCTTAGTGACAATGCACTTCTATTTGTGTTATAGAATATTTCTGAGGGAATCATTCAAAAAAAACTGTGTCATTATAAAACCAACCCGGTTTTCTGGTACTTCTCGGGGTCATTTCTGCCGCAGACGTGCTCATTTGCCTGCGGTCACTGGTGTCATCTGACGTTAATCCACTGTCGTCGGAGGTTCGGTTCTCGGTGTCACGGAATACAGGAAGAGTTCCCTGGAAAGAAAAAAACAGTCGTTTATTTCTGAACACTTTCTAGTGATTCATCAGCAGGCACAGTGTCTAGTTGAAGAGTCATGGCGAGCTCGAACTAGTTACTAGACACCCGAGGCCGTATGCGTGAAACATCCCGGGCCGGGTTGGGATGCTATCTCGAGCTACTTCCCGGATTCAGCTCGGGATAGCATCCCAACCCGGCCCGGGATGTTACATGCGTACGGCCTCTGGTAGACAGCTTCAACCGTTTGATCCACCAAAACACTTCGTTCATCAATTTTGTCAGATTAGCAGTCGAAATTCAGATGTGAACCTGCAGTAATTTGAGCGTGAAATGTGAACGTGGGACTAATGTGAAATCTTTCACTGGCCACTTACCGTAATACTTCGGCTCATCATGTTTTCCTTGAGTTGACGGCTTTTCTCAGTGAAACTTCTCAACATCTGCAACTGGGTGGTACATCGCAGGTTCTGGAGACGCAGTCGCTCGTTTTGATCTTCCAGCTGAAAGAGAAAAAAAAAACGTTTCATTTTCAATTTTTCTGACTAGTTTGTACACAAGTTAGGAATAAAACAAAGAAAACCAGTAATTGTTTTCAAAACTGGTGTTTTAAGCTTATAGTGCAATGAGATTATACAAAAAAATACGAATTGATCACAATACCAGAACCAACAACAAACGTAGTTAGGAGGTTCAACAACTGCGTAAAATGGATAGCGAACGAAAAGTGCAAACTGCTCCACTGTACACAAGCCATTTGCTAGTAGCCGTATGCATTGTTGTGTGAGGGAAAGTGGCTTGTTATGACTAACAATAGTGCCATTTCGTGTTTCGAATTCGGAATAACTTCTAGTTTGGAATAAACAGCAAACGCCATGCCGGAATCAAACGAAATATCAATGAAAAACGATAAGACACATCAAATGTTGTTAGCTTCATCGTGGTGCAAACATCCCGTGAATCAAGCGTTATTCTCTTTTCAATTCTGATGTTTCAAGAGATTTACGTGAAAATAACAACGATTTGATACAAATAGTGTTCCGTTCCTAAAACCAGCGAAATGTGAAAAAATTTAGATTCTCAATCGAAGAAAACATTTAGAATCCTCTGACCAGAAACCTAGTGAACGCGACATTTCGTGTGTGTTGCTGTCAAGAATCGCATCTAGTATTGATAAACTATTTATTGGAAGCCGCCTGGAAATTGCGAAATGGCATGCGAGAGGGAGAAAGGTTTATGTACCCTAATCACGCTGATATTCATACTTTACTCTAGTTATGAGTTTTCTTAACTCAATACAATCAACTTGCACGTATGCAATTAACAATAACACTTGAGGAGCCACTGTTTTCAGAATCTACGATTCGAAGTGGTAGTCTTCGTTGACAATAATGATTAGTTAAACTTTACAGATTACAACCTTTGATCAACTTCAAGCTAAAAGTAGTTTTTCATATAAATTTTGTGGAAATAAGCGACACTATTAGATCATGTTGTATTCATGAATAGAATGCCGAACAGTTAGATTTTCGCGGAATTTCTTTCTTAGATGAAATATTCCTTGGGAAAGTGGTTAAATATGGGTAAACAACACAGAAAACCAGGATCATCAGAAATGAATGAAGAGTGGATATTGTTTGAAAGGAACGGGTTATAGTAGCAGTAAAGGCATACATAGTCGAAAATAGAAGTAGAGAAACAAACAAAGAGAGAGAGGGGGAGAGAGAGAGAGAGAGAGAGAGAGAAAGAGCTACATACCGAGCGATAGAGACAGAAAGTTGAATTCCTAACAGAGGCGAGAATCGGTCTCTCTAGTGGCCTGGCGCCCTCTTCAATCTAATTATCTCTAATGATCATCCGAAGCGCCTTATACACTACTGAAGTGGAAGGCGTTCGTATCACGAAAACAAAATGCTATTTGGCTCAGATTCACAAATTTGTTGACGGGGAATTTCGTTCTATTTTGGAGAAAATTTGTTCGAAAGGAACTTATTCAACTTTCTTGGTCTTCCAAATTGTAGTTTGATCTATAAAACGAAACTCAAATCAGATAGCAACACAGAAGGATGAAACAAACAAAGCGGTAGAGAATAACTATAGATGCCTGTAGATGACATTTTGAACTTTGTGGAAGTAACTTCATTCGAAACATTATGTGTAGGGAAAGACTTTTGTGGAAAAAAACAAATCTGTTGAAAATGCGAAAAGTGTGAGTTGCACGCAAGTAAACACCCAATTCACTCGAAAATTCCGCTAAGCCCTACTTTTGGAGGGAAGCAACTCTTTTCCAACAAAACCGCAACATTGAAAGCACAATTGATGTAAATGTAGTGTTTATACTACCAGTGAAAGAATACAGCTCGACCCTATCTTTGATTGGAAAAAGTGCAAGTAATGTGCCATAGTTCACAGACAATTTTGTATTGAATAAAAGCATTTCAATCAAAAATCGTTCAAACTTACTCAAACTCGCAGCCAGGAAATTGTTAAAAAAGAAATTATACAATTTTTGCAACCATGAAATTTGTTTTATAAAAACAATTTCCAAACTCAATCAAACTATCAGCCAGAAAATTGTATCTAATCCAACAGAAAAAACGGGATGGCGGAAGACTTCACTAATGAGGTAGAATTCGAATGCAGACACACGCGATTGCCTTCTTTTTTTGGAGACTAAATTTATGAGTCTCTTCTCTCAAGGTGAAACCAAACTGACAATGGTTAAAGAGGAAATATGCGGAATGCATTAGATAATACATCATTACATTGAAATGTACAACATATGAAACATTATATTTAAAGGTGTTGTTAATTTGGTAAGTACAAACATGCAAAACTAAATGAAAGTCCTGTTTTGATCAGGAAATCTTTCACTTGTCTCGGCGTGTGTGAGTGGGAGAACAACACTTTGAATGAAATCATTGGGTTGTTGCTCGGGATAAATGAAACTTTGTTCTTGAGTGTGGCAGTTTCACTTTGATCTCGGTAAAATAAATTCAGAATGATACATTGAAGTCGTTTCAACTTATAACCACCATATTCTCGGATCATACACAGAAAAAAACTTAATTTAAAGTTTAGTTCAGATCAAAAAGCATTTTAATATGTACTTGAGGATGAGCGGTGGTGTTCAGTTGGGCGTCATTACACTGAGACAATAGAGGCTGGCAGTAGGATACAAACTACATTTCTTATATCAACTTAATTCAGACAAATTTTGGTGGATTTGAACTGATATTCGCAAGAAACAGAAGCTCAGTAAGGTGGCAATTACATTGAAACTCTCTCAATAACTTACAAAATGACATGTATTACATGGGACTAAGGTTCTCTACAAAATCATTTGTTTGAGAAATCGTTACAACTTGCACTTCAGCTCATTGAGCGGTGGTGTTCAGTTGGGCCTCATTAGACTGAGACAATAGAGGCTGGCAGTAGAGCCTTTTGGCTTCGAGCCAGCCCGGTTGGCATCGATCTCAAAAGCGATATTACGCATCTCATCTAGCATATACGCAGGAGAAATTAGTGCGAAAATAATGGCAATTACGAAATTACGAGCGGTTTCAGTAGTGGAATGGGGTTTAACACCACATTTGGAAAAATTTGTTTCGATTAAATGTGTTCGTAAGGTGGCACATTTGAGAACGAACATGGAAATGTCTGTTGATGAGTCTTATCTATTGTTTTTTTTCCGAGAGATAACTACAGATTAAAAAGTAACAGAGAGAGAAAGAGACAAGAAAAGACGAGAGAGAGAGAGAGAGAGAGAGAGAGAGAGAGAGAGAGAGCGAGAGAGCGAGAGACAGACGAGCCGTGCAACGAAGAGAAACGGTAAAAGATAGTTGAAGGAAGAGTAGAGTGTGTGAGAGAAAGATATAGACAACATCGAGATTGAGAGAGAAAGAATAAGAAGAGAGGGAGATACAAGGAGGAGAGACTCAGAGAGATAGAGAGACAGAGGTTTCCGCAGTGGATCGTGTTTCGAGACCACAGTTCTTCCTAAAAACCTGCGTCTCCTCCCTCTTCCCCTATGCAGATGTTCCCAAAAAAGCCATGAATACAAGAGAATGCGATGCGTACCAAATGACACGAATAATGTAATAATTGTCCCCTCTTTTCAAGCACAGAAAGATACCGCGAAAACGGAGGAATTCGAGGAAATATACAAAACCAAAAACAAAGAAAAACGCGATATCTCGGGAATTATGGAAAATTTGCAATAATGCGATTCACAATGAGTAAAATCGATAAAATAATGATTTTTAAAGTTGACACCCAACTTAAAATCGAAATTGAAGTGTGATAGCCAGTGTAATTGCACAACGAGCATGAGAACTCACACAAACCATGATATTTCTTCGGAAGTCCCCTTAAATTATCTACTGGTTTTGTTTTAGAAATTGAACGGTCACTAAAAGTTCAGACGCTTCCTGGCTGAACGCGGAACGGGAGGACATGTGGGTTTTCTGCCTCATTTGACTTCAGTTTGAGGGAGAATAGTCGCAAATTCGCATCTCAAACTAAATGAAATGGAAAATGAACGGCAAACACAGGTCTTTGTTGGTGAGATTGAAATTTTTTTAGTGGAATCGGGTAATGTCCAATGTGTTCCTCTTACAGATTGTTTGAATTGGTAGATAAAGTTGTTTTAACGGGATGTACCGTTGCTCCGAAATATATACAATGGCGGAAGTCAGGTGAAAAAACGCATTGACCAGAACCCAATTCACGCCAAATTTAGGGAAACTTTTTTTTGAAACTTTTTAAAAAGGATCGGCAACATACTTCGTTAAGGCTTGTTTTGAAAAGAGAGAAGCCTATTATGAATTTATATGATGCGAACCCAAATTACCGATTCAAAAGGGCAAACGTAATGTTAACATTGACTAATCTAGTCGAATCGCCCGAGGCGCCGGCTCATATTTGACAACATAATTAAGGAAAGAAAAACGGCGGAAAACCGTGTATGGGATTAGATTCCAAGCGCGCGTCGCAGTTTTATGGGACAGATAATCGTAATAGGCGAATTCTGGAAGTTTGATCCAAGAACTGGGGAAAACAATCTGTGCGACTTTGAGAGTTTCGAACTATTCACATTTTTCACACGTGTTTGACGGAGCGAAAAGCTAGATTGCTGAGAAATCTGGATGAAAAAATCTGTTTTCATAGGACTGCGAAGTAGAGAAACACACACAATATCTCTGTGAAACCTGACGTAACGGGCGTAGGACTCGACAGTTAAAGATCAAAACTTTCGCTAAAGCTACTAGTTATATTAAAAGTAGCCAAGAGAAATGTGGCATAACATTTGCTCGATAAGAATGAGCGACTTTTGTGAATGCTTACTATTTATCGAATGTGTACTTTTTGTGTACGAGAACTATTATTGTAAAAGGTGGCTGCAAATCTAGTAAGATTGGCCAAAATTCGGCTTGCGATTGTCTTAGCGCGGTTGGTATACGAGCGTTGGGAGTTGGTAAAAAGAGCGAAGGCCCCTGACCGACCATAAATCTCGGAGCCGCCGCCGCCGCCGGCTCTAATCGGACAGAGTGAGAAATGAGCCAAAGTTTGAGAGGATCTTGGTGAAATACCCGGTGACCAAGAGCCGATTCGGGGCAAAACTGAACGAAAAACTGTGAAGTTTGTTTTGTTGAAGTTCTCACAGTTTTTCATTCATATATCGCCTGATGCAGCAAGAAGATGAGATGAGATATGAGACGAAGTTTGGGAAGTAGTCGGTGAACACCTCGGTCATGAAGTGATACAGGAGCTCAAAATACAACACTTTTGATAAAATTTGACTCGATTCGTAGTTGGATCTCCATAGACACAACGATTAATCGGACAGAATGAGAATGACGAGCTGCATTGAACAGTCGTTTGTCCGAAAAGGGCGCGCGTCATAGACGAAATCGGAAAGAATCTGATCTTAGTTGGTGGTGATGTAATGATGAAATAGTTATGTGCTTATAGGCTCAATATGTTATTTCTTAACAAAAGTTTCGTCTACTTGAGAATTGTCGGGAATGACCAGTGATCAATAGTATCGTATAGTTTCTTATCTAAAAGCCAACTGAATAGTCACGTAAAGTAATGAGGCATCGTGAACTCTGTCATTGCACGTTTTTCAG